>JAJHZJ010000561.1:11103756-11421256 GCA_023548195.1 Bettongia penicillata ogilbyi
AGTTGGTATTTCTAGAGTTTCCTCACCAGGAATTGCCAATACTTAAAGCATCACAAGTTTAAAAAAAAAAAAAGTGGGAGAGGGAGGAGAGAGAAGGAAGTGGTAACCCATAGTAACATAGGCAGCAAAAAGACCAGACTCGATGGAGACAGAAAAACCTTTTGGATTATCAATATCTCCAGTATTAAGAGTTAGAATCTAGAATCAGAACTCTTATGACCTGAAAGAACTATCTAGTCATAGAACCACAAGTGAAGAGACTCGTCTAAAGTCACACAGAGTCATTGTTATTTGTCCTTTGTCCTTGAAGAGGACCATGACATGAGGTGGCTGACATCTGGACTTGCAAGTAAGTTGCATTTAAGTGAGGCAGAGTAGGTGTCAGAATGGACTGTTGATGTAGCATTGGAACAAGGTCTAGCTCTAGAGATAAAGATGGCATCGCTGCTGTTGTTAGTCATGTTGGACTTTCATGATATCTTTTTTGGGGGGTTTTCTTGGCCAAGATACTAGAATTATTTGCCATTTCCAGATCATCTTAGAGATGAGGAAACTGAGGCAAACAGGATTAAATGACTTGCCCACGGTCCCACAGCTAGTAAGTGTCTGAGGCTGGATTTGAATTAAGATTTTCCTGACCTACTTTTAAATCCCACCTCTGAGACTTATCACTTACATCATCTTGGATAAATCATCTCATATCTAGGAGTCTCCATTTCCTTATCTGTGAAATGCAAAAAAAATTAGGATCAGATGGCCACAGAGGTCCTTGCCAGCCTGGAGATTCTGTGCTTCTAAAAGTGACAGAAGTGGAATTTGAACAAAGTCAGTTTGGCATTGAAGCAAGACCACAAGTGACTGAAACATGAATAAGGGGGGAAGAAAGGATGAGGAGGAAAGAAAAAAACTCTAAGAACTGGGTGGGGAGAGAAAGCTACCTTGCCTAGTCAGGACTCAGGTGGGGTATGTGTGTGTGCATGTGTGTGTATGTGTACATGTACATGCATGCATATGTGTGCACATGTATGTGTTCGTGTGGGCTTATCATAGAGGATTGTGTTTGTAGATTGAGGGGAAGGAGCCAGCAGAGCGATGTCACTGAGGAGATGAGGGGGAGTGGGAGGATACAGCTTTAGCCAAGAAGAAGCCATACTCATCTTCTAAGAACAGAGGGATGAAGCAAGAAGATACATCAATCACCTAGCACTTATGAAGCACCTACTTGATGCTAGATGCTGTGCGATGGGCTGAAGATGTAAAGAAAGAGTAATGGTGCCTGCCCTCAAGGAGTTCATCCTCTAGTGGAGTGAGGTGGATTGGAGACCATTGGTTTCTAGCTTCTCAATCAAATGGGAGGTAAGGACAACTGTTGAGGCTTTTTTTTCTTTTTAATATTTTATTTTCAGTTTTCGATAATCACTTCTATACATCTTAGATTTTTCCTCTCCCTACCCCTCCTTCTAGAGTCCAGATGCAGGGCTGTCTCCATAGAGTCAGTGTAAGCCATCATCAACGTCATTGTGAATGTCAGCCCTGTCACCAACACAATTACCCTCGATAGCATCATCAACAACCTCTTAGCTGTCCTTTTGAGGTCTCAAGGCTGCTAAAGTGAAAACAGCAACAGACAACTTCAGTGCTTATATAATTACAGAGCTACAGCCTGGGATGGAGAAGCCAGCCTCCAGGGTCAACTTCCTGCTTTGAGTGTTCATCCCTGAAAATGCTTCCTACCCTCTCCCCGAGATGGTGTGCATCTTATATAGGTTCTACACATACATTCTTATTAAAAACATTTTCACCTTATTCCTGTTAGAAGAGTTAAAATGAATAGGAGAAACCATAAAACAAAACACAAGAGAAAATGATCCGCTTCATTCTGCAATCCAATTCCATAGTTCTTTCTCTGGATGTAGAAGGTGTTTTGCCTTAAGAGTACATTGGGAATTTTTTAGGTCCTTCATTGCTATGGAGGACTGAATCTACCAGAAAGATTACTTGCACATTGTGGTTGTTGCTGTGTACAAAGTTCTCCTGGTTCTGCTCCTTTCACTCAGCGTCAGATCATATAAGTCCTTCCAGGCCTCTCTGAAGTCTTCCTGTTCATCATTTCTCATTGCATAATCTATTACATTCATATACCACAACTTGTTCAGCCACTCCCTAATTGATGGGCATCCCCTTGATTTCCAGTTCTTGGCCACCACAGAGAGAGCTGCTATAAATATTTTTATACATGTGGGTCCTTTTCCCATTTCTATGATCTCTTTGTGATACAATCCCAGAAGTGATATTGCTGGGTCAAAGGGTATGCACATTTTTGTAGCCCTTTGGGCATAGTTTCAAATTGCTCTCCAGAACGGTTGGATCAGCTCACAGATCCACTAACAATGAATTAGTGTTCCAACTCTCCCACATCTTCTCCAAAGGGGTAGCTTTTAGGGCTGGAGGGTCAAAGGAAAAAAGATTGGGATGGGCAACAAAAAGGATAAGAGAATCAATTTTTTTTAAATGGATATAGTGTAGAGGAGAAGAGAACACTGGACATGGAGTCAGGAAGAAAGGGGCTCATATTTTCATTCAAACATTAGCTGTATGACCCTGGGTAAGTCATTTATGCTCCTTTATAGACCCCTTTCTATCAAATGAAGGAGTTGGGTTCGATGGCCTACAAGGTCCCTTTCAGCTCCAAATATATACTTCTATGATCTTATCAATCAATAACAGCTAGGTTGAGGTGAAATAATCTAAATGTGGAATAATTCTCATTAATACTATCCTTATTTCTTTCCTTTCTGCTTTCTTCCCTTCCTTCTTCCCTCTTTCCCACCTTTCTTTCCTCCCCATCCATCCTTCCTTCCATTCTTTCTTCCTTTCTTTTTCTTCCTTTTCTCCTTCCTTCTCTCCCCTTTCTTTCTTTCCTTCCTTTCTTCCTAACTTCCTCCCTCCTTCCCTTCATCTCTTTCTCCCTTCTAACATGGAGAAAAGGGTCAGTACAGAAAAGGCAACTTTCTTTCCATTGCCACATTTCATCCTTACACCAATTCCAGGTGACCAAGGATTATTTTTTCCATTGTTTTTGGAGGGGAAGGGCAAAGTCTGGACTTTTTATTTCATTGCAGTGGGGGACTCCTGGTATGGAAATTCCCTCCACCAACAGACCAGCCATCCATCTGTACATAATTAGTCTAGAAAAACTGCCTGGGGCACTGAGAAGACAAGGGTCATACAGCTAGTATGTGTCAGATGCAGGACTTGAACTCAGATCTTCCTGACTCCAAAGCCAGTCCCCTCTCCACTAGACTATACTGCTTGTCATTATCCCCATTTTATAGGCAAGAAGTTAACTAAGTCCAGGAGAAGTCAAGTACATCTCTTCACTCCCTCAATAAGCATTTATTAAGCCCATACTAGGTACAAGACCCTGGTGATACAAAACCAAAAGTGAAACATCCCCTATCCTTGGGCCACACTCTATTGATGCTGATGGGCAAAACCTGCATCCAGTATCCCATCTTCTGACTCCTCCCTAATCGTATGCTTTCTAGTTTTTGCCTGTGTGATTAACCTCATCTTCCCAACAGGACTAAGTTCTCTGAAGAGAAAGACCATTTCTCTTTTGTTCTCTTAAAACCCCGACAGCACTTTGGCAAAGAAGCACTCTCCTCTTCGAGGAGCATTCAATGACTGGCACCATTAAATGTTAGTGTCCATTGGTGAAGCCACCATTAGCATTTTCAGGGATGAACACTCAGAGCAGGAAGTTGACCCTGGAGGCTGGCTTCTCCATCCCAGGCTGTAGCTCTGTAATTATATAAGCACTGAAGTTGTCTGTTGCTGTTTTCACTTTAGCAGCCTTGAGACCTCAAAAGGACAGCTAAGAGGTTGTTGATGATGCTATCGAGGGTAATTGTGTTGGTGACAGGGCTGACATTCACAATGATGTTGATGGCTTACACTGACTCTATGGAGACATCCCTGCATCTGAACTCTAGAAGACTGGAGTTCATTCACGTCAAGCCTTGGACATTTACTAGCTGTGTGACCCTGGGCATACGCAACCAGCTGGAATGTCTTAGCTTCTGTTTGTTCAGACTTAACCTCCCATTTAGGCAGCATAATCTTGTATGAACCTAATTATTAGCATGTTATTTTCTCAATTGATATATGAACTCCTTGAGGACAGGGACCTTTTCTTGGTTTTTTTTTCACCTTTTCTTCCTATGTCCAGTCTTTAGCACACAGTAAACACTTAATAAATGTTTGCCCAAGGATAATAACAATATTTCCCTCACAAGGTTGTTGTGAGGATCTAATCAATGATAGTAATACGCATAGTGCTTTGTGAGTCTTAATGTTGCTGTTTTAGGCAGTAAGTCCTGTCCAACTCTTTGTGAACTCATTTGGTATTTTCTTGGCAGAGATACTGGAGTAGTTTGCCATTTCCTTCTCGAGCTCATTTTACAGGTGAGGAAACTGAGGCAAAGAAGGTTAAGTGACTCGCACAGGGTCACACAGCTAGTAAGTGCCTGAGGCTGGGATTGGAACTGGGGCACTGAGAAGACAAGGGTCATACAGCTAGTATGTGTCAGATGCAGGACTTGAACTCGGATCTTCCTGACTCCAAAGCCAGTCCCCTCTCCACTAGACTATACTGCTCATGACTCCAAGCCTAGCACTCTATCCACTTCAAAACTTAAAGCACTATGTAAATGTGTTGTTATTATTTTTCACCATAGAATTTTTGAGATCATCTTTGTCCCCAAGTACTTAAAAAATTTTCTTGTCAAAGATGAATTTATTAAGTATTGACTATATCAAAACCAGGAGGCTTGCTCCTCTTTGGAGATACCTACTACGCATGTGCCTTGGGTAAGTCCATTTCCCTCTGTACTACCAGGTTTCCTTGTCTATAAAATGAGGGCATTGGACTAGATGACTTCTATAGTCCATTACAGTTGTAAACTTGAGTTGCTGTAACAATAGCCAGTCTTGTGAATGATGGAGTAAGTTTTTACTTCTTACAATTTGTTGGGTTCTGGTTATAACCATTAGAGCCTGGAAGGACCATTCTGCCAATGGCTCAGAACTTGAACTTTGAGAGATGTAGCTTACCTGTATAGAACAAATTCAACCTTCCTTCTCTGCTAATAACAACAAATACTCCCATTTCTCTAGGGCTTTAAACATTACACAGAAAACACCTTCCTTACAATAACCCTGTGAGGTAGGACATGGTAGGGTTATTACCCTCATTTTGAAAGGGAGGAAATTGAGACTCAGGTCAAACTGACTTTCCAAGGGTCCAAGAGATAGCAATCAGTTGCTCAAAAAACATTTATTATACAGCTCAAAGGAAACTCAGGATACATAAATTTAGCGAATCCACCCCAAATGTTCATATGGACTGTTTGTGCTGGACCAGTGATAGAGCATACCAAGCTCATATTGGTCTGATCAGTTACAGTTGCACATATTAAAACTTGACTCTAGCATAGTGATGTCATCTTGGTCCTCTTGGAGAGCAAAGGACAACCGCCATCAATCACCACTAAGTACCAGGCACTGTGCTACATCCTGGGAGTACAAAGAAAGGCAAAAGACAGTCTGGTCTCTGAGGAGCTCACAGTCTAATGGGCAACATGGAAACAATAATGGCCAAAGAAACTATAAACAAGATCAATTAGAAATAATCAACAGAGAGAAGGTGTTGGAATGAAGAGGGCTTGGGAAAGACTTCTTGCACAAGATGGGATTTTAGTCAGGACTAGAAGGAGGCCAGGGAAGCCAAGAGGCTGAGAAGAGGAAGGACAGCATTGCAGGCATAAGGGTCAGCAGGTAAAAATGCCCACAACCAAGCAGTAGAGGACCTTGTTGGAGAAAGCAAGGAGGTCAGTTGAATCCAAGAATACATGGAAGATGGATATGAGGTGGGGGTATATGCGGAAAAGAAGACTAGAAAGGTTGGAGTGAGGGACAGGTTGTGAAGAGCTTTGCTAAGCAGAAGATTTCATATTTATTCCTGGAAGTAATAAGGATCCACTGGAGTTTATCGAAAAGGAGGGCCACATGGTCAGACTTGCACTTTTGCATACTAGCAAGTATCAAAGTTCAGACTCAAGTCCAGTCCTTCTTTCTAACAACAAGGTCAGGGCTCTATCTGTTACCGCACACTGCCTGCCATGATGGCCGAGGCACCACGGTGAATTGGCGTGGTGAATTGAGTCCAATACTTGGAGTCCTGAAGACCTAAATTTGATTCCTGTTGGACACGTACTAGCTATTTTCTCCTTGGAATATCACTCATCCTCTCTATCTCCATTTCCTCATCTGTCAAAGGATGATAACATTTACAGGTTGTTATAAGGATCAAATGAGATAACCTATGTGAAGTATTTGGGGTATGTTAAATTACTATGTAAATGCTAAAAATTCTTATTGATATTCCTCTATGATAATTATTTTAACCTGTGAGAGGAGTAATCCTTCCTGTGCCTAGCTGTCATGATTTATGGAACTATTTCCTTGGAATTTGGAGCCCAAACAAAGGAAAAATAAAGCTTTCCCCTAATTTAGGCAGTTGTATTTTTATAGTCCTACATTGATTTCATTGATTCACAATTTCATAGACCATTGGAGCTAGAAAAGACCTTGGGAATCATACATTCCATACAATCCAATTTTTTTTATATCCTGGTCCCCCACCCAGAAGATTACAGAAGCCTATCAGCCCCTTCTCAGAAGAATGTTTTTAAACGTGTATAATAAAATACATGCAAATTCAAAGGAAAGCAATTACGTTAAAATATGGTTGTCAAAATTTTAAAAATTCATGGACCCTAGGATAAGAAACCCAGAGTGCCTTCATGTTATAAGGGTGAAAACTGAGTCCCAAAGAGAAGAAGAGATTTGCCCTAGGTTTTCTATTGAGATGATAGAACTGAAATACACATCCATCTGGACCAAGGTCCAGAGCTTTCCCCCCTGTTATGCTAACCAGATAGAAGAAACTAATTGGAATTCCTTTTCTTACTGAGGGAGTTCATTAGGGAAGCTGACTTGAAAAATATGCAGGTGGAAGAGACATTGTCTGAATCAATGGTTTTCTCCAAGCACTTGAGATTGTTTAGTCCGAAGAGTCAGTTCCATTATGAATATTTCCTTTGACCACAATCTTTTGTTTACCCTGGTCCTCTGCACCTCGGAGATACCTAATCAATGTAGTTGACCTGGCACACGTCTGCAATCCCAGGGGCTAAAGAAGTCTTATAGCAAAAGCAGATTTCTATAGCCTAACCTCACAAAGAAGTCAAATTTCTAAATGCGAAATGGGAGATGGTCTGAAAACATAACAGATAGTGAGTGTCTGATCAGGTCCTTGGAGAGCAGTGCCTGCTCCATTATCTCTTAGCCATGCTTCCTCGAATGTGAGGACAGCAGATATGTGAGCTATGTATGGTACATTCTTTAATTTCCTCGTGAAGCGCCGGATGGTTAACGTTAACAATATCCAAGTGCTTTCATTATGGTATTTACCTTAAGAAATGAGTCCCAGCCTGTTGTTTAAAATGCAGGTCCCACAAGGGGGTGGGGGAAGATTTATTGTTGAATTCATTGAGCTCCGAATAAGTAACCTTGAAATGTACTGGTCGAGGATTGTAAAATAATTCTGCCAGACAATGAAAACAGACAGAGAGGGTCTTGCACAAGACCAGCAAAAAAGGAATGAGGAAAGGAGAGAGAGAGAGCATTATTAACCTTTTTCTTTTCTTTTCTCATACTGTGATGAAATCTGAGCCTATCAATGACTCTTTCTGAAAACTACCTTTGAAAGTAGTAACTGAGTATCACGACAAAGGCATTTCTCAAGGAAACAAAAGAAAAGTGAATCTCCAAGAGCATGAAAAATGATGATCTCTTGTAGCGATTACAAAGTGTTTATGCATTCATGTATCAACCAGTCTGCATGTCTCTATCTTGTCCACAAATACATCATTAGAAATGATAAGGGCATTGAATATCATGCCATCTGAGGATGGGTTAAAGAAATTGTTATATTTAGCATTAAGAAAAGAAGTATGGGGGGGACTGGATATGATGAGTGACTTCATATTTTTTTAAAGGGCTATTGTGTGGAAAAATAATTTAATTTGTTCCACTTGGCCCCAGAGGGCAAAACAAAGAGTAATAAGTAGAAATTGAAGACAAGAGGATTTACATTTTTGATGTGCAGAAAAATATCCTAATAATTACAGCTATCCAAGGGCAAAATGAGCTGCCTGGGGACATAGTGGGTTTCTTGCCAGTAGACGCCTACAAGCCATTGTCAGGGATGATGGAGAGAAGGGATTTTGTATCGTGGACTCCTTTTACAGGGGTTTGGACCCCCTCTTAGAACAATGTTTTCAAATACATAAAATAAAATGCACAGAATTGCAAAGAAAAGCAAAACCATCAAAATACAGTTGTCAAAATACATTTTAAAAAATTTTGTGGAATCCAGATAGAGAATTCTTGTTTCAGAGGGAAAGCATATTCAGGTACAATTTAGACAAAATCGCTTTTAACTCTAATTTTTTGTGAGTAAAAGGTCCTTATGCAGCTGTAGGGGTCATTGTATATTCTTCTAGTTTTTAGATACGGATGCCCTTCCAAATACTTGAGCCCTAAGAAACCAAATTATTCCGATATTAACCCAAATTTGCTTATGCAAATAGAGGCTGCTGCTGTGTGGCTTTGTGTATAGTGTTGGATTTGAAGTCAGGAAGACCTGAGTTCAAATCCAACCTCACATTTATTAGCTGTGTGATCCTGGGCAAATTATTTAACTTCTGTTTTCCTTAATCCACTGGAGAAGGAGATGACAAATCACCCCAGTATTTTTGGCAAGAAAATTCTGTGTAAAGTATTAGTGAACCAGGGCTTCCTGATTCCAAGCCTCGTCACCTATTAGTCTAAACACTGACTTGGACTTTTTAAAAGGTTTCAAAAAGTTGCATTTTTTAAAAAAGTTTATCTTGTTTCATTGATGTTTTGATAAAACATAATTGATAAATATAAATTTACAAAGCACATGCCCCCAAAACAATTAAGCAAAATAATCCCTGATGGTACAGTCAACTGTTAAAAGAAAGGAAATTACTTAAAGTTTTTAAAATGAATGTTAAAAATATAATTTTTAAAAAAGAAAAATGTTTTATACAACTTTACATGTATGAACAATATCACATTGCTTGCTTTCCCAATGGATGGGGAAGGGACTGGAGGGAGGGAGAGAATTTTTTTAAAAAATGAATATTGAAAATAAATTTTAAAACTTTTTAAAAAGAAAAAGAAAGTTTGAGCTTTGATCTTAACAAGGACATACCATTGTATCATCTATTGGGTTCTACTGCTGTCTAATGTTATCTTTTTTGAAAATTTTAATGAACAGAAATCTCTTTTCTCACCCTCCTATCCCTATCCCATTGAAAAGAGAAAAAGAAAAAAAAGTTTCCTAAGATAAATATGCATAGTCAAGCATACCAAACTCCATCGCTGTTATTGCTCACAAAATATTTGTCTTTCTCTGTTCCTTGAATTCATTACCTTTCTGATTCATGGTCTGGAAGTGATGCTTCAGAACTGGTTCTCTGGAATTATAACAGTTCATTGCACTGATAAGAGTTCTTACAGCTTTCAAAGTTGTTGGTCTTTATGGTGTTATTGTTACTGAGTTTATATGCTAGTGAAAGATTTCATATATATATACATATGTATATATTAGATGTGTATATATACATATGTACATACATATATACACATGTGTATATATGTGTGTAGATAGATAGATAGTACTGTTATCACTGAGATTTAAAAGAATCCATCGAAAAACTTATGGATCCTGTATGGATGGATCCTATATCAGTCAGGCTACAAGAGGAAATAACAAATCTATAGAACTTCCTATGTGCCAGGCACTGTGCTAATTACTTTATAACTATTAACTCATTTGGTCTTTACAACACTCTGAGAGATACTGTTATTGTCTTCATTTTACAAATGAAGAAACTGAGGCAGGCAGAGGTGAAGTGCCTTGCCTAGGGTCATGTAGCGAGTAAATGTCTGATTTGAACTGGTCTTCCTGGTTCTAGCACTCTATCTACCATGCCACCTAGCTGTCTGCTGTGTGCCAGGCACTGTAATGGACACAAAGGGGACATGTAAAGACAGAAAGAAATGATCCCTGCCTTCAGGAAGCTTACCTTCTATAGAGAAAAAAAGCACAAACATTTGTGTATATGCATACATATGTATGTGCATGTACATGAGTATATCTATCTATATGTATGTATGTATGCACACACATACACACAGAGTTGTTGTGCAATTATGTCCAACTTTTGTTGATCTTATTTGGGGTTTTATTAACAAAGATACTGGAGCAGTTTGCTGTTTTCTCCTTCTGTTCATTTTACAAATGAGGAAACTGGGGCAAAGACCTGCCCAGGGTCACTGCTAGAATGTATATGAGTAGGTGTCTAATACAAAGTACTATTATTTAGGAGGAGGGCATTAGAATCCAGAGAAATCAGGAAAAGATTTCATGTACATCTGCAATGCTCAAACTGTTTGGTATCTGGACCCCTTTACACATTTTTTTTTTTAGGAAATCGGGGTTAAGTAACTTACTCAGGGTCACACAGCTAGTATGTGTCTGAGGCTGGATTGGAACTCAAGTCCTTCTGACTCCCATGCTAGTGTTCTATCCAATATGCCACCTCACTTGCTCCCCCTTGACAATCTTAAAAATTATTAAGGACCCCTCTTCCAAGATCTTTTATTTATGAGGTTTATGTCTATTGATATTTACCATTTTCACAACTTAAAAAATATAGTATTATTATGAAAATAGTTTTGATTTCTAGTACCCCTGAAAGAGTCTCAAGTGGGAAGGAGTCCCTGAAATACACTTTGAAAACCACTGATGGAGTAGCCAATTCTCAAGCTGCATTTTAATGTTCACTAGTGATTCCAAGACACTGATAGACAAGGATAAGTATAGCACAGGTTGGGAAAGCAAAGTTGGGGTGCTATCTGCACCAAAAGAAGAAACACTTGCATGGAAGAAATCATTGAGCCTTGTCAAAAGTCAGCCGTATCATTTTCAGCACAAGTAGTATGATTGCTTTTTAATCTTACTTTTTATTATTTTTAATGCTTATGTTACATGTCCATGTACTTGACTAAAAGTCTTGGACACTTGCATACTTCCCTTTAGTTCAGAAAGCTAGACTTGGCTAATGAGGGGACAAGAATGTTAATTTTTCTCCTGGACCACCCTGTTATAGACTGACTTTTGAGGAGACCTCACTACCAGGGGAAATCTTGATCTTCTGGCCCAATAGTGTATGTAATGGCTATCAGAAATAAATCTGGCTTTTTTCTCTGCATTCCTTAATGTCCTCTATTATATAAACCACATTTTGAACCCCTTCATGTAAAAAATGCATTTAAAACAATGTGGTCTAGTGAATAGAGAGCCAGCCTGAGAACTAGGAAGTTCTGAGTTCAAATTCTGCTTTTGACACACATGGATTGCATAACTTTGGGCAAGATACTTGATCACCCAGTGCTCCCAGCTAGGTGTGTCAAACCCAGGGCAACAGCAAGAAACATTCCCAAGTGAGGCCCAAATAGATTAAAATGAAATTGGAAGATAATTAATAAAAATACAATAAAATATAGAAATTGTTAATCAGTGGTTTTCTAAGTCAACAAGTCCTCTCAGGGATTTTTTTGTCTGCTTTAGTGGCCCCTGTTTCAATTTGAGTTTGGACTCCCTCACTCACACACTCTAGGCAACTTTGTAAGATTAGGCATAAATTGTAGAGATTGCCAACTTGCATTGTAGAGAGTTTCCTCACTTAGGAGTTTGCTATGCAAATGAAATCACATATTTAAGTCATGTGGTTGCTACAGGGACCATCATCTCCATCTCATCTCCACCAGAAATTCAATTCCACCCCTTGTACTATTTGGGCTTTTTCGACAGGCCAACTTCAGCTTTATCCTGCCTGATGTATGTTTCTGTAACACATCATGCCTATATGGCATTCCACCAGATGTACCCCAACTGTCCTTTCCAGCTCCCCTTTAGCTATCATCTTCTCCCATTATAATGTTTGCTCCTTATGGGCATGGCTTGCCTTTTTTGCTTGTATTTATACCCCTAGTTCTTAACATGGTGCTTAGTAAGTGCTCTACTATCAGCCTAGCTAGGGAGCTGGTTAGCTATTATCCAAAGTTCAAATTTGAGCATTTGCATTTCGTCTTTGGTGGAAAGCATGGCTACTTCATGAAGTGTACCTGTGTAAGTGAAAGAGTTAATGAGAACTTGGGAGAGGAGAGATCGCTTTTCTACTTTCCAGCTTTGAAAAAGGATACCACAGTCCTAGACTCTCTTCAACATGAGGCCTCTGGAGAGAGAGAAAGACTTTGGGAGGAAGGTTGTCATCTAGAGGATCCAATTCTTTGAGCAAGTCCCTATTTCCAATTTATTACAATAGAGACTCTGGAGAATTTCCCCTTGGGGTGCTCTCTCTCATTTGAGGAGAACTATCACACTCCTATTGGGAGACTTCATTCACTCTGTGTATTGTCTGATATATTCTAATTTATGTAACTTATTTAATTGATTTGATTTCTGTTGGATACAAGGGTTTATTCATTACTCAATATATGTGGTAGTCTCTGTTGAACTTAAATTTAGTGTTAGGGAAATCAAGTCTTTGGACATATCTTGGGGCATTATCCATCAAGGGATAGAGACCAGGAGAGTAGCTTGGACCTAAAAATCATTTCCCTAAACTAGCAATAGTTAGGGACAGATAGATGCAACTGTTGTCTGATATCCCTTCTCTGAGAAGATCAGAATGTGTCAAGCAATGGAGGAACCAAGAGTGCTCAGCACTGCAGTTAGAGGGGGTCTGGCTGTTTAGATTGACTTGAGTCCCCAGTTGTCCTTGGAGATTTGATGAAGATGTTGGGCTTGTTTCACACTTGTTTTATAGACACTGATACAAGCTCATAAAGAGCATGACTAGGTTAAGATTGAACTCTCTAACTTCTATTTCTCCCTTAGTGCCAATAAATATTTATTGAACTCCCTAAATACTTGAGGTGTTGAGAAATAGACCAGAACTCACAAAAGGGAGCATCCTTGCCTTCCAGCTAACCTATATTCTAGAAAGAAAATAGATGTGAAAACTGAACCATAAGGAGTCAACCATTTCTAATTATAATTCTTAACACAATATTTACATTCCTTGTAGATAAATACTTTTTGATTTGACAAATCAAATTGTTTCAAATACATTGTGGAAGTTTGGTACTTAAAGAGCTCTCTGGTGAATTCTTTTAAACGTGGATAATTGTTTTGTAATTTATACACACATGTATGTATCTATGATCTATTGTTTTTTATTTTTAATTTTTCCCAGTTACATGTGAAACAATTTTAACATTCTTTTTTTCATATTTTGAGTTCTAAATTCTCTCCCTCTACCCTTTCCTCCCCCCTCATTGAGAAGGCAAGAAGTTTGATATAGATTATACATGTGTAGTCATGCAAAAACATTTCAATGTAAATCATTCTGTGACAGAAAAAAGAATAGACAAAAAACAAGAAAAACAAGGAAAGTAAAGAAAAAAGCGTCTTTGATCTGCATTCAGGCTCTGCCAGTTCTTTCTTTGGAAATGGACAGAACCTTTCATCAAAAGTCCTACAGAATTATATTGGATCATTGTATTGCTAAGAATAGCTAAATTTTTCATAGTAAATCATCATACAATATTGCTTGTTACTGTGTACAATGTTCTCCTGGATCAGCTCATTTTACTTTGCATCTGTTCATGTAAGTCTTTTGTGTGTCTCTGAGAGCATCCTGCTCATCATTTCTTAAAGCACAATAGTATTCCATCCCAGTCATATGGAACAATTTGCTCAATCATTCTCCAATTCATGGATATCATCTCAATTTCCAATTCTTTGCCACCACTGAAAGAGCAGTTATAAATATAAGTCCCTTTCCTTTTTATTTTCTGCGTCTTTGGGATACTGACCTAGTAGTGGTATTGCTTGATCAAAGAGTATGCATGGCTTTTTCTTGACATGGTTCCAAATTGCTCTTTAGAATGATTGATTGGTATAGCTTCACTCACAGTACATTAGTGTTTTAATTTTGCTACATTCCCTCTAACATTTGTCATTTTCTTTTCTGTAATAATAGCCAATCTAACAGAGTTGCTTTAATTTGCATTTCTCTCATCAATAGTGACTTAGAGCATTTTTTCATATGATTATAGATAACTTTGATTACTTTGTCTGAAAAACCACCTGTTCATATCCTCCAACCATTCATCAACTGAGGATGGCTCTTATTCCTATAAATTTGATTCCATTTTCCATGTTTGAGAAATGAAGTCTTGATCAGAGAAATTCACTATAAAATACTTTTTTCACAGTAATAATTGCCAACTATGCATTTCCTTCCATCCTATCTTCCCATTTGTCCTACTCTCTCCCTCCCTTCCTCTCTCTCTCTCTCTCTCTCTCTCTCTCTCTCTCTCTCTCTCTCTCTCTCTCTCTCTCTCTCTCTCTCTCTCTCTCTCCCCTTTTATCCTGTTCATTCTCAAAAGTGTTTTGCTTCTGACTTTTACCTCCCTGAAACTGCCCTCCCTTCTATCAGCTCTCCCCTTCTCTTATTCCCTTCCTTCCTTTCCTGTACAATAAGACAGATTTCTACACCCAGTTTAGTGTGTACATTATTCCCTCTTTGGGTCAATCCAATCAGAGTAAGGTTTGTGTGCATCCTTCCCCAATTCCACTATTTTACCCTTCACTGAAAAATTTCTTTCAGTTTTCTTTTATGTCAGATAATTTATACCATTCTACCTCTCCCTTTACTTTCTCCCAGTGCATTCATCTTTCTGATGCCTTAATTTTTTTAGATAATCATGCCATCACATTCAACTTACACCTCTGTTTTCTGTCTGTATACTCTTTCTTATTGTACCAATAAAGAGAAAATTTTTAGGAGTTATAAATATCATTCTCCCATGTAGGGATATAAATAGTTTAGCTTTATTGAATTCCTTATGGTTTCTGTTTCCTGTTTACCTTTTTATGCTTCTTTTGGGTCTCATATTTCAAAGTCAAATGTTCTATTCAGTTCTGATCTTTTCATCAGGGATGTTTGAAAGTCCTCCATTTCATTGAATATCCATGTTTTCCCCTGAAGGATTGCACTCAGTTTTGCTGGGTAGGTGAGTCTTGGAGTTTTGTGCCTCTCTTACCATTTGGTCTTTTCTGTTTTTTTTTAAGGTATAACACCTTTTCTTCATTATTTTTTGTGCCTCCTTTATGGAGCCATTGATTCTTTTTCATGATTTTCTTGCATCATTCTCATTTCTCTTCCCAATTTTTCTTCTACTTCATACTTGATTCTTAAAATCCTTTTTGAGCTCTTCTGTGACCTGAGACCAATTCATATTTTTCTTTGAAGTTCTGGGTGTAGATATTTTGACTTCATTGTCTTGTGAGTATGTGTTTTGATCTTCCTTGTCGCAATAGTAACTTTCTATGCTCGGATTTTTTCTAGTTGCTTGCTCAATTTTTCTAGCATATTTCTTGACATTTAACCCTAAGGTAAAGTGGGGCTTTGCTTCCTAAGTGGAGGGGGAAGTGTCCAAATTTCAGGTTTTTTTGTATATGTTTTAAGAGGTAATTTGGGGGACCTCTAAGTTTTTGGCTCTTTCAAGGTGGTATGACTTAGGGAAAGGTGTGTTTACTACTCTCCCGTACTGTGCACTGGTTTGTGAGTGACCACAAGCGCTCTTTTCAACCATGGAACTGTGATCAGGGTCCCTGCTTCCATGTAGTAACAAGCTCTCCTCACACTGAGACTAAGACCCAGGACCTTCCCCTCCACAACTGGGAGACAGAGTCCTTCCCCTGGTACCAGCAAAGGGATCCCAAAAATCTTCTTCTGACCCATTGTCTGATCCCCTTACCATATGTGGGTTGAGAGGTCTGGAGATCACCACTACTGCCACTGATTCAGTCACCCTGAGACTTGATAGTGCCCAGTCTATGGTGGTATGTCCTGCATTGGACTGCATTCCCCTCTTACCTGGTGCAACAGACCTTTCCTAGAAACTTTACAAGTTGTCCTGGACTGGAAAATTGTTTCATTGCATCTTTTGTGGGTTCTTCTGCTCTAGAATTTGTTTAGAGTCATTATTTAAAGGTATTTGTAGGGGTTTGGAGGAGAGTTCAGGTGAGTCCCTGCCTTTACTTTACCATCTAGGATCTGCCTCCTAGCTCTCTCTTTGGTAAATGCAAGTCTTCCTATATAATAGGATTGTGATACAGTGAATCCCAAAGGAGGTTCAATGATTTGTTCAACGTCACTAAGGGAATAAATATCAGGATTTGAACTCAGATCTTTTAACAACAGAGTGAACACTCTTTCTTTTGTACTAATCTGTCTCCCAGTTGTGGAGGGGAAGGTCATTTCTTAAAGCACATCTAGCTTATTGCATATTGTTTATTTAATAAGTTTGGGAGACTTTTCCCAGCTACTTTTACTCTCTCTAGCAAATACTCTCATCCCTTAGGTTCCAATAAACATCAAAGCAATTGGCTATACCATGTATTGACAATGTGCCTGCAGATATAATTATTTACAAAATATCAGCTGTGAGAAAGATCATAGTCACAGTCACAGTTAATCATGACTATTGCCACTACTGAAAACTTCTCCCCAGTTCTGGAAACATATTGCTCTAATTCTCTTCTCTCAAAATGTCAATTAAAATCTCTTCTCAAGAATTCTCTTCACATTTCTTCTCTAGATAATGGTTCAACTAAGTTTACTTAGGAAATAAACTCTCATAGTCCTTTTTCTCTGTACTTCTTTTCAGCTAACACAGTTAACAGTCTCTCTGGAATGGCAGTTAAGCTCTGTCTTCTCACAGACTCATCATCACTGTTTAAGATTCCATTAACTCTTCCAGATATTGTAACAGTATCTATAGTCCCTAGGAGAGAGGTTACTGATGTTGGTGCTACATTTATATGTGTAGAATGGGCATAAGATATTTCAAAGTGACAGAGGTAGAGAGAGCACAATAACAGCTGGGCAAATCAGGGCAGACTTCATGGTTAACTCAGTTTACCTTGATCAATTAACCTAAAATATTCTTATTCCCCAAACATTCCTTTAGAACTAGAGTTTAGCACAATAACCTTTAAGATAATATAGTTCAAATTTGGAACTTTGACCAAAGGACTATAAAACCATGCATACCCTTTGATACAGCAATATCACTGCTAGGTCTGTAGCCCAAAGAGATTTTTTAAAAGGTAGGGGAGGTATTTGTACAAAAATTTTATGGCGGCTCTTTTTCTGGTAGCTAAGATTTGGAAACTGAGGGGATGCCCATAAAATGAGAAATTGTTAAACAAGTTGTAATATATGTTCATAGTAGAATATTATTTTGCTAGAAGAAATGACAAGCCGAATAATTTCAGGACAAACTGGAAAGACTTAAATGAAATGATGCGAAGTGAAGTAAGCAGAATCGGAACATTGTATGCAGTAACAACAACATGGTACATGAACAACCGTGAATGACTTGGCTTTTCTCAGCAGTGTGACTATCCAGGACGATCCCATAGGACTCATTATGAAAAATGTTATCTGCCTCCAGAAAAAGAGTTGATGTCTGAATCTAGACTGAAGCAGGCTATTTTTTCTTTGTTCCTTCCTTCCTTCTTTCTTTCCTTCCTTCCTTTACTTTCTTTTTTGTTCAAGTATTCTTGCGCAAAATGACTAATATGGAAATATTTTACATGATTCCACATATATAACCTGTATCAGATTCCTTACCTCTTTAGGAAAGGGGGAGGGGAGGAGGGAGAGATAGAATTTGGAACTTAAAGTAAAAAAAGGTAAAAAATTGGTTTTACATGTAATGGAGGGGGGATAATTTAAAAAAAAAAGGTAGGGTAGCTCAGTATTTTCATGGTAACTGAAGAGAATACAATGATCTTTCTGCCCTGAAAGCCTCAGGAAAATGAGAGCTCAGGACCAGAGATAAAAAACTTTGAAAGCCCTTGCTTGCTCCCACTGTTGACCTAGATCTTTCTCAGAGAACAAACCAAAAGAAATATGTTTCTAAAACTAAGGGGAAATTATTATGTGGGCTTCCGTCAGTGCTTACTAACCAGCAGGCTTCCCATCCCACCCTGCCCTTAATAACAGCTATTTTCGTGGTCTGTGAGGTCAATGTAAGTTAACAACATGATCGTGCATCCCAGAAAACCAATGTGCCCTAAATCTTAGGTTCCAAGAGTAGACACGCAATTGTTCTACTATACTCTTGTCATAAGTAGACCACTCTTGGGGTATTGTTTTTCAAAAAATAATTTTAAATGATATCTTTTGTTATTGCTGTTAAGTTGTTTCAGTTGTACTCTTTGTGAACCTATTTGGGATTTTCTTGGCAAAGATACTACAGTTGCTGGACATTTCCTTCTCCAGCTCATTATACAGATGAGGAAACTGAGGCTGTGCCTCACAGGGTTAAGTGACTTGCTCAGGGTCACACAACTACTAAGTGTCTAATGCCAAATTTGCAGTCATGTCTTCCTGACTCCAGGTCCAGTGCTCTATCCATTATGCCACCTTGCTGCCTGTTATCTTTTTGATCTACATTACTTAAATTTCCTCCTGTATCTCTCCTTTTCCCATACCAGAGAGTTACACTGTATAAAAAGGATTTTTTTTAAGAAAAGAGGAAAAAGAGGAAAACTGATCAATACATGGGAAAAAAAATTTAACCATTTATTCAATTCTACCCCCCCACACACACACTGTCTTTTTATAACTCTTTTTTGGGAACCATGCCTATCCTTTGTAATTTTACAACATCCATTTTCTTGTAAAGAAGATTTTCAGTGATATGTTTTGGTTTTGACATTATCAAAATTTTCTCCAATATCCCTTATCCTCCCCACTCCCAGAAAGTCATTCCATAAGAAATAATTTTTTTAAAGAAAAGAAGAGGAAACAATAGTAAAAATGAAATGTATAGGAAAAAGTCTGAAAATTTGTACAAGATTCCACACCCATGGAGCTCTTTGGGGGCAAGCTTGTTCTTTGTAATTTTGTAACATTCATTTTTTATTTTATCATAATTGTTTTTCTTTTGATTTGTATTCTTGTGGTCATATTGTATATTGTTTTCTCAACTGTGCTTTCTTCATGTTGCATCGGTTCATATAAGTCTTCTTATGCTTTTCTGTAGTTATCCTATTTGCTGTTTCTTATAGTACAATCTTATTCCATTACATTCATGGAACATAATTTGTGTTGTTTAACCATTCTCTAGTTGATCGAACTCGTATATTTTAAGTTCCATAACTTAAGAAGGACTTTGATCAGTTGGACAGTGTCAGAAGTCAGATAGCAAGGATAGTGAAGTTGCTGGGGCCATGGGAGAGGAAGATCAGTTGAAGAAACTGGAGATGTTTGGCCCAGAGAGAAAACTCAGAGATATAAGAACCATCATCAAATATTTGAAAGGACGCCATTCTGATGGAAAATTGGACTTGTTTTTAATACAGCATAGAACTAACAATGATGGATACAAGTTGTAAAGAAACCAACCTAAGATTGGATTTGAAACCTAAGCTTTGAAAAACAAAACCAATCCAATATTCTGTCATCAGGCCCCTAATTGAAGGCTTTCCAGAGTTCGCTCTTTTGGGTTGGCCATGGCTTGCCTCTTCTATGTACTGAGACATTGCAGTAAGAGTTTAACCAACTAATTAAGGGTTTAGGGGAATGTTTCAGTGAACTCCTGAAATCTATTCTATCGAGGCAGATAAACAACTTCTTCGCAGTTGGGATTGAAGAGTAGCCCCTTTATTCACTAAAACACATTGCCTCTTATCAATTAATTAAAGTAAGTGGTTGAAATTGCTGGAATGAAAAGACACATCAGATGGACAGGAGAAATTGAAAACTACCTGTCCCCTGCCACATGCAAGTAAATTAAGAAGCATATAGATGATTGAAAAGTCAGCTTCCCAAATAATTGAAATTCCTTTCCATCATTCATCATCATCTTCATCAAAATTTTATAAATTTCCAGAGGGAGCTGAGCTCTTTATGGAGTACATGGTTGTGAGACACGTTGGAAGAATAGCCAGAGCTAAACGATATGTCAAGAAGCAGCTTGGGTTAGTGAATAGAGCACTGGATTTGGAGTCAGGAAGTTCTGGGTTCAAATCTCACCACAAACATTTATTAGCTGAACCTCAACAAGTTACTTAATCATTCTGTGCTTTGGTCTTCTCATCTGTATAATGTATGTTTGGGGGTGGGGATGGACTTGGTGGCCTCCAAGATCCCTTTCAGCTCTTAATCTATGATCCTCAAATGAAGTAGTTTTCTTTATAAGCTTTAATGTGCCCATGTTCTCATCAATGGTGTCATTCTTCCATTGGCATAGAATGTGATCCCTCTTCACTGTCTCCTCCTAATCTGTTCTTACCTGTCTCCTGCCATTAATGACCTGAAGACATGCCCAATACACTCAAGCTTTCCTATAGGTCCTTCAATGCCTCCTAGGTACCACTGCAACACTCAAGCTGTCTAGCTGTTATTTTGTTACATTAGCCCCCCTCCTCAATTTCTGATCATGAAAGTCTGTGAGAGTGAACTGGAGAATCCACCAAGAGGACAGTGACAGACTAAACTGGGACTTTTCTGTTCTCCTCTGCCTTCCATGTTTTTTTAAAAAGGGGCCTTGATGAACTAGAATGTTTACAGAGGTTAGTAGCAGAGAAGAAAGAACACAGGAGCCAAAGTCAGAAGACCTTAGTTTGAATTCTGGCTCTTCTATTATCCACCTATTTGTCTTTGGCCAAGTGACCTAGTGCTCCTAGGGCTTGGCTTCTTCACCTTTAAATAAAGTAAGGGGCGTAGGTAACCTCTGATGTCTACTCTAGATCTTGATCTAAGATCCTCTGGTTAGAAAGAGGAAAACCAACATTTCAAAGTCCAGAAATCATGTTCAGTAAGGAAGGAAGATGTTTAGCCCAGAGAAGAAAAGATTTAAAATAGAGAGGCAGAGGGAGGCAAACAGGGAAAGAGCACAACAGCTGTTTAAAAATATCTGTTGGGATATCACATGCCTCTAGAAAGAAGAGGAGTTAGCTTCATTCTAGGAAGTTCTGCAAGGCAAACCTTGGAAAAGGGGATGAAAATGACAGAGAAATCGATTTTTGACCCAATATTAGAAAACACATACTTAAGAGTTAGTATTATCTGGAAATGGGATGATCTGCTTTGTGGAGCAGTTTCCCATCACAGAGAGTTTTGTTGCTGTTTTGTTTTATTCTGTTTTTTTTTTCCCATCTTACCACATATTGGGGGCTCTCTATAAGGGATTCAGGTATCAGGTAGGGCATTAGCATTAGATGCCCTCCTTAAAGATCCTTTCCAAATCAAATATGCTATAATTCCTCATAGAACTCTGTGTCCCATGGCTTGTTTCCCAACAGTCCAGACAAAAGACTATCTACTTTTTAAAAAGGGATTTTTTTATAAAAAGAAAAAAAGCATCTGCCTAAATGGGAGATGTTCATAGTCTTTTTACTTTCCGAATGAGAACTTCACCTGTGAACAGGAGCAGTATAATTCAGCGATGCTATGTGGTGACCAACAAGATGAAGGCAGTCTTAGATATTCCTGAGAGGCATAACATTCAGGACCAAGGTGGTGTTTGTACTGATGGGTTTATCTTTTCTTCAGACCGTATCAGGAACATCACGCTCAGTTCTGAGCACCATGTTTTAGGGGAGTCACTAGTAAAAGTCAGAGTATTCAGACAAAGATAACCAAGATAGATGGATGAATGAATAAATGAACAAGTGAATGAGAAAGAAAGCAGTATTGCTAACATCATAGGATCTTAGGATCATTAATTTAGAGTTGATGTTCTTCAGTCATTTGCAATGGTGTCTGACTCTGTGATCCCATCTGGGGTTTTCTTGGTAAAGATACTGGAATGGTCTGTCATTTCTTTCTCCAGCATATTTTATAGATGAAGAAACTGAGGCAAACAGGGTTAGGTGATTTGTTCAGAGTCACATGGCTATTAAGTGTCTGAGATTGAATTTGAACTCAGGTTTCCTTGACTTTAGGCTTGGTGCTCTATCCCTGTGCCTATTTAGTGCTGAAAGGCAAAGGGACTCAAGTATATGCTATATGAGCATCAGCTGAAGAGATTTGAGAATTTTTTTTTAGCTTGGAGAAGAGAAAACTTAGGGGGATGTTAGCCATCTTTAGGTATCTGAAGGGCGATCATATGAAAGGCAATGACTATCATATGTTTAGGTTCGTTCTGCTTGACTCTGGAGGGTAAAATGAGAAACAATGAGTAGACATCAAATAAAAGCATACTTGAACATGATGGCAGGAAAATCATCCTAAGAACTAGAGCTGTCCAAAGGCAAATGAGATGCCATGGGAGGTAGAAAGTTTTCAAGCAAAGGCTAGGCGACCATATGGCAGGGAGGCTAGACTGTGTTATTATTCAGGTGTGGGTTGGACTGGAAAGCCTCTGAATTCCCTTTCCACATCTAGATTTAGTGATTTTCTGTGCCCTAGAATATCCATTCCATTTTGAAACTGCTCAACTGCCTGAGCAGTAAAGTTTATAGATCTCTTTCTTGTGAATTGTCTTCAGGATGAGTTCAATGTTGTGTCAGCTGTGATGCTGGCTATAACTATTGCCAGGGACCTGTGACACTGTGAAAGATAGAGTCTGCCAGCTAGAGGACTGTGGAAGATGGAAAGGGGTGAAGGATGTCTTCTCTGATGGGTGGAACTTTGATTACTCAGATTTTCCAGCTGCATGGTGGCCGCTGAGACCATTTTCTTTCAGATAAAACTGAGTAAGAAAAAGCATTGCAATGCAGAAGCCCCATCAAAGCTATATTCTGGTGATTTCTTTCCACTCACATCCTCTCCCAGCTTCTACCCCCACCACATATGAACTGTCCCTCCCTCTTCACTGCTCAATTCCTGATTTCTATAAGAACCCTTTAAAGTTGGCATCTCCAGGAATAGAAAACCACTTACAGAATGCTGATAGATGGATCTAAAACCAACTGCAGATGAAAACAGCTGGGATAGGAAACCTGTTTTTGTTTCATTAACTCCCAAAGTACCATTCTCAAAAGATCTGATCTTTCCAGAGACTGCAGTGATTTCTCCAGCATAGGAGAGATGTCCCAGTATTCAAACAAAGACAGATTAGCTCAATTATATTAGCTCACAACCTCTAGGTGACTTCAAAGATCAAGGCATCACATAGATCTAGAAGAAACCTTAGAAGCCATGTACTTCAATCCTCTCATTTTACAAATTAGAAAACTGAGGCCAATGATCTTGGTCCAAGACACCAAAGCAATATATTGGTAGAGCCAGTGCTCTGATATCCAAACCAGAACTTCTTTTCACTGTCCTTGGAATGTAGAGATTCAGTAAGTTGCTTAGGACCATATAAACAGTAAGCTTAGAGGTTAGATTTGAACCCAGGACTTCTTATTTCAAAGCCTGCATTCTACCCACATCACTGCACTGTAACTCAGAAGAATAACTAGAAAATTCAAGATATCTTGCCTTTAAAAACAACCACATCAACAGCAAATACCAAATGATGATATTCCTTTCAAGAATTTTCTTCCTCTGAAACAATGAGGAAAAAGAATGACTAACAAGCAACTTACACACTCACACACTTATTATGCAAGATATTTCTTTCCTTAATGACTAGTATGAAAAATACATGAATGTTGGGCTGATAGGAGAGGGCCTGATAATAAGCAAATCCCATTTTCTGCTCACCATCAGTAACTGAGGAAGCTGCAGCTTAGGAGTAATTGATATTCAAATGAATATATATATATATGCACATACATATACATATACATATAAAATACTATATATCTCTGTAGCACAAAAAGAACCTTTCATTCTGCATAATGCTTTGGTTTTGGTTTTTCTGCAATTACTTCTTTCTGTCTCAGTATTGATCTCTCTTAGATTCAGTTTCTAATCCCAGATCGCTGTCTCCCCAATGCCATCTCACACCCCTCTAGGAATCAATTACATTATTTTAATAATAATCCATGGTGGGGGGGGGGAAGTTTCCTGAGGGACACAGAACATCTCTTTTTCACCTTTAGAAAGGATTTCATGGAATGAATTCCACATTCCAAAATTCATGGTATCATAGAATGTCATAGTGGAGGTAGCTAGGCAGTACCTATCCACTGCCAACAGTGGACAGAATGCTGGACCTGGGATCAGGAAGACCTGAATTCAGATCTTGGTTAATAGTTGTGTGGCTCTGGGCAAGTCTCTTAACCTCTGCCTCGGTTTTCTCATTTGTAAAATGAAAGTGATAATTATAGCACCTTCCTCCCATGGTTATTGTGAAGATTAAAGGGGCAATGTATGTAAAGTACTTTGCAAACTTTAAAGTGCTACATGAATAGTAGCTATTGTACAGTAAGAAGGGACCCCAGAGTCTCGGCTCCTTCTCTATACTTCATTATGTATCCCCTTTAAATGCCCTGAGTGGCCATCTGGCTTTTGTGGCCACTGATGCAGAGCTCACCACCTCCCACAGCAGCCAGTCTTGCTTTTAGACAGCTGTCATTGGTGGAATGTTCTCTCTGTCTTCAAGCCTAAGTCTGCTTCTCTGCAATTTTCACCATTGCTCCTGGCTGTTCCTTCTAGGGTCAAGTAGAATATCTGCTAACTGCTGCTATTCTCTCCCTCCTTTACTACCTTATATTTCATGACCTTCTGTGGATCTGTATTTATTCTCACCAGCCCTCCCTCACTCAAAACAAAGTCAAGTACAAATCATGTCATTATTTCTCTGACAGCATGGTCTTCTTTGACAACAAAGGATGAACACATATTTATGCTCTTATAATTTATTTAGTCTATCATCACATGTACTTATTCCTGTTATTGGCTTCTAAGGTCCTCAAGAGTAGGGATTGTTTCCTTTTATTTTCTTTTGTGTATTCATATCACTAGTACCTAGCATAGTATCTGGGACACCAAATAGATGTTAAGAATCAGTGGTGGGATTTGAACCAAGAGTGTCTAACTCTAGAGCCTTTTCACTACACCATGATGTCTCCTTGTTCAATGAAATCAATGCAGCTTGGCTTTTAAATTCTGCCCAAAGCACTTCCACAGATCTTGTCAAACCATCTTCCTTGATTTTCTTTAAGGTAGCCAAGAGAGATGTTATACCCCCCTGGGGAAAGTAAAGTCCAAACAGGTTAGGCATCCTGTGGTAAAATCATACAGGATAGTCATTGCAATTCCGTTGAAATTTGTTGTAACAGACAGATATTCAGGTCTTCAAAATAAAGATCATCAACCTTTGGGTGACCTTTCAGTCACCGATAGCTTTGGAAGGTATTTGGAGGAGAGGCAGGGAGCCTTAGTCAGCTAGCATTTATTAAGCACCTATAATGTGTCAGACACATAATAAGTGTCTTTTAAGTCTTGGGAACACAAAGAAAGATGAAAGACAGTTCCTACTCTCAAGAAACTCATTCTACTGGGGGGAACAACATGGAAACCATTATATAGAAATAAACCGTGTGCAAGATAAATTGAAAACAGTCAACAGAAAGAAGGCACTAGAATTGGGGGGGGGGGCGGATTAGGAAAAACTTCCTGCAGAAAATGAAATGATCATGATATCCAATCATAGATTTAGAAGTGACCTTGGAGGTCATCCAATCCAAGCTCTTCATTTTACAGGTGATGATTTTACAGATCAATGTCTTTCATGAAAATGTGACTAGCTTCCATTGAGGTTCAACTCACACCTGGAGAGCTCTCAACTCCTGTGCAAACTGCCAATGTACCATTATGTCTACAGTAAAGACATGTAAGTCATTCCAGAATTCTTCCATTAACTGAAGCATCAGGATACATTACAACCATTTGTATGGTTTCTCAGCCTTCTCAATTACCATGGTCCCCTCTGTAGAGCAGAACGATTCCCAACTGGTATGTGATGAGGGTTAGGGTGGAAAATTTTTTCAAGGAGCAGTTTCTGGCACATAGTAGGCACTTGATCAATGCTTATGCTCTTTCCTATTTTGATCTAGCAAAACATATAGTGTGACTCAGTGTGATACATAAACAAATCTTCCTTCTGCAGACTAAGTAAATGATATTTTGCACTCAACCACATTACTGCTTTTTAAGTGTATGTAGATGTGATTTTGATGAACAAAATTCAAATTGATTTTAAATTAATGGGGAATTGATGTTGTTTTTTTATTATATGAAGAAAAAGAGCAAATGTCTTTGATTTTTATAAAAGAGAAAAGAGTAGAATGTGCAAATGCTAGGCCAGTGACTTTGAAGTTTTGATTCCAGAAAACATTCTAGAACTCATCGTTTTATAAAAATTGTTAGTGAACCTCTAGGAAAGGAAGTGTGATCGCAGAATTGCTCATTTTTACAATGTTATGGTTATTGCAGCAACTGTTCTCCTGGTTCCGCTCACTTCACTCTGCATCAGTTCATGCAAGCCTTTCCAGGTTTCTAGGAAATGATCTCTTTCATCATCAAACAGCCCATTAGTTAGGAAGTCATGATAATCACAAAACACAGCATAGTTTCATAAAGAATGAATGAAAACCCATTTACAAAGAAGTATAATATAATGGATAAGAAACTGGACTTAAAATCAAGAAAGCCTGGCTTTGAGTCTTGCCTCTGACATTTATTGACTCTGAAACCCTGGGCAAGCTACTTAACATCTCAGGTTTCTAGGTAACTATCTAGGATATGAGTTATTGATTAATTGTATGTGTGTGTATGTGTGTGTGCGTGTGTGTGTGTGTGTGTGATAGAGCCAACTAGATAGTACAATGGATAGAGTGTTAGGCTGGTGTCACGAAGACAGGAGTTCAAATCTGTTGACATTTGACATTTACTAGCTGGGTGATGCCAGGTGAGTCTGTGTCTGTGTCAGTTTTCTCATCTGTAAAATGCAGATAAAAATAATGGTTTAAATAATAATAAAGAATGTAAGTAATAAAATTATAACAATAGTAAATCCATCTCCCTGGGTTGTGATAAGGACCAAAGAAGATAACAATTATAAAGTGCTTTCTAAATCTTGAAGCACTATATAAATACTAGCTATCATTATTATTACAGATTCCTATGACAGTGTGGTAGAACCTATGGACACATTCTCAAAATAATGTTTTTAATTAATTGAAGGCTATAACAAATTTCAGTTAGAGATTAATGAAAATAAAGGTATCATTTTCCCCACAGACCCCTGTACAGAGCGGGGAGGGGGGAGGTAGGGAGTTTTTAGATCGCTGGTTAAGAATGCTTATCCCAGGAGTAACTATTGCAGAGAAGATGCCAGTCTTCATTCGTAAAGCCAATATCCTCAGCCAGGCATTTTACTAATGAAATCACAGGTCTGGTTCCTATCCCAAATGCTTAGGCTGTACTAAATGATGAGGAAACCAAGGGAAAAATCAATGTAGCTCCTGCTCCCAAGGATCTCCTGTTTAGGGGAGAACACCCACCGGGTAATTCCTCTGCTACTTACCCCACAACTTTACAGTGTATTTGAACATTAGCTCTTAACCACTTATATTCTTATTGAATTCCATTTTTGAAACTTTGGGATTCATGGTCAGGGAAATCTCTCTGTTGTAGTAGAAAGAGGTCAAATTGAGATTAGGAAGGAGCGAGGAGCCTTATTGGCTAGATGGTTAGGAAATTATCAAGAATATTGCCATCCTTCTTAAGGGTTCCTTCTGTGAAAGAGGCTTCTTGATTAAATAGAGAATTTGGGGAGGTTAACATTCAACTCTGTGATATTTGCTCCTGGGAATTCCAAGCCAGGTAGGGGTCTTCCTCTTTAAATTAATTTAGTCTCCCCCTATCCTCACTGATGATTAATGCTAGCTTTCTGACTGCCAGGTGTTTTCTCAGTGGGATTCCTGGATGCCACTTCCCATAACCAAGTACCTGAATCAGGGGGAACTGATTGTGATCCCCTTTATATCGGACCTCTGTTCCAAGCGAGGACTTTAGATCTCTAGACAGTAAAAAAGATGAATCCCCAAGAGAAGCCTTTTAAAGAGATTTCAGGAGCACTGTGAGAAGTGGACTTGGTGGGGCATGGAGAGGATATCAAAGGCCTGATCGCCTCCTTTGTGTGACTTATCTCAGGCCAACACAGATGCCTAAAGCTTTTTGATGTTCCCCCTCGTAAGGCAAGGGGGAGGAATGGGAAGGGAAGCCTTCATGTTCTATCTGTGGGATCCTCTGCTCAGTCACCCCAACACATAACTATTGTTATTCAGTCATTAAAGTCATGTCCAACTCTTTGTGACCTCATTTGGAGTTTTCTTGGCAAAGAAAGGTTTTCCATTTTCTTCTCCAGCTCATTTTATAGATGAGGAAACTGAGGCAGAGTTAAGTGACTTACCCAAGGTCACACAGCTGGCAAGTGTCCTAAGCTAGATTTGAACTCAGGAAGATGAGTCTTCCTGACTGCAGATTAAACACTTTGTGCCCTATGATGCTACCTACCTGCCCATGTGCCTACTGAGGACCCCCCCCCTCCACAGTATGCAGCTTGGTAACAATAGTGGCTTGAGGACTAGACTTTCTTACTTGGAATAAAAAAGGACTTAGGTTGGCATTTCAACTCCAGGGATCATAACATTATAAATCAAAAGCTGGAGTTCTTTACCTAGGTTAGTGAAAGTGTGCTTGTGTGTATGTTTATATTTTACAATTGTATTTCAATGAAATGTATTTCCTTTTTACTCCTATGTATATTACATTATCCATTTAAAAACATTGTTCTGAGAAGGGGAGGTTGGCTTCTCCAGACTGACAAAGGGACCCAGGACACCCCCCAAAAAAGGGCTTAAGAGTCCTTTGTCTAGAGGTAGAAGGGAACTTAAGGATCACTGAGTTGAACTCCCTAATTTGACAGATGATGAAATTGAGGACCAGGAAAGGGAAGCCCAAGGTCACACAGAAAGTAAGGCACAAACATACACAAAGTTAGAATCTGAATCAAAACCACCTTACTCCAAATCCATCACTTTTTCCATTGGATCCTACTACCTCGGATACTTGGAGCAGCTGGGGGTACCATACAAGGTGCACTGGAGTCAGGAAGACCCATCTCTGTGAGTTCAAATCTGACCCCAGACACTCTCTGTGTGACCCTGGACAAGTCACTTAATCCTGTTTACCTCAGTTTCCTCATCTGTAAAATAAGCTGGAGAAGGAAATGGCAAACTACTTCAGTATCTTTGCTGAGAAAACCCCAAATTGGGTTACCAAGAGTCAGATACAACTGAAATAACCAAATAACAAGATGCTAATACAATCCCCATTTTATAGATGAGGGATCTGAGACTGAGGGAGATGAGGTGACTTGACCAGGATTACATAGCTAGTAAGTGTCAGAGTCAAGATTTGAACCAACATCTCCCTGACCCAA
Source organism: Bettongia penicillata ogilbyi (assembly GCA_023548195.1). Taxonomy (NCBI): domain Eukaryota; kingdom Metazoa; phylum Chordata; class Mammalia; order Diprotodontia; family Potoroidae; genus Bettongia; species Bettongia penicillata. The sequence continues at coordinate 11,133,415 of JAJHZJ010000561.1, forward strand.
AGTCTGGCTCTCCATCCTCTGTCAGGTTGCCTTTCAAACATCTGATGTAATTAGTACAAACTGAGCACAAGACCCATTCCTCAGTATAGAAAGAATTTTCCAGACAAGAGCTTTCTGACACATAATACAGGATAATTAACTCAGCTGGGCCAGCTTTAAATTAAAGGAGAAGGATTGGTGTGGCTGCATCCTTTAGCCTCCAGGAAGATAATTTAAAATGGAAAAATAGGACAACATTGTCTGCATCCTCCCTCTTCCCCCTCTCTCCCCAAATTCATCATTTCAGGTGTGGAAATGAACTTTGGGTAGGTCATAAAAAAACTGTGATAAATAGGAGACTGTGTGCTAATTAAATTAACTGACACGTCCAGGAATCTATTTATAGCAGCAGGATTTCAAATGGGCTAACTCCTCTTCTGCCTTTTCATTAAAGGATAATGACTGCAGTGCTGGGTTCACATAGACCCGGCTTTCTCTCTCTGTCAATATCCTTTTTTTTTTTTTTTTTTTGGTTACTTGGATCCAGACTGGGAGTTTTTGTTTTTGTTGCTGTTCTTTAATCACACTGCACCCATTCCTCCTTTCTACTGTAAGTTTGTCTTTCCCTATCTATTGGTCTATTTTCCCCCTTTTCAGGGAGAGATGCACATGATTTATGATTTGGAGTAGGAGGCTGCCTAATGCTAGCCATTTTGGATTGTCCATAGATTCGGTGTGCCCTTGTTAGTACACAAATGGGGAAATAAATTACCTTATTTTTTTTAAGGACTGGGAGGGCATTGTCCTGGGGGTGGTAAAGAGAAGAGAAGGCTGGCTCAGATAATACCTGATTGGCTCCTAAGGAAGAGACTTTATCTTCTCTTTCTCTTGGGAGATATGGGGGCATCTTCAGTTTTTTCTCAAATAGGATAACCCATTAAAGCTACTTTAAAATTCTTTCAGATTAGAACCCTTGCCCCACCCCCTTCTTCCACCCCTCCTGCTCCGGTAAAAGGCATCGAGAGATTTTGCTGACAAGCATTATGGACCTGGAGACAGGAATGTCTGAATTCAGTTCCAGTCTCAGACATTTACTAGCTGTGTGATCTTGGGCAAGTCACTAAACCTGTGTCAGCCTCAGTTTCCTTGTCTGTAACATGAACCGGAGGAGGAAATGGCAAACCACTTCAGTATCTTTGCCAAGAAAAGCCTCAAATGGAGTGACAGAGAGTTGGCCATGATTGAAACCACTGAACAAAACCATCATGGAAGAGTGAGAAGAGGGCTGGGCATAGCACCAGGATAGATCCAAGTTCAAATCCAGCATTTACTTGCTAGGGCAACACAAGTAAACCAGTTCAATTCTCCAAGTCTCGGTTTCTCCATCTGTAAAAGGGAGGCAAGGATATCTGTAGCTTGGGGTTTTGTGAGCATTGAATGAGATAATGGGTATCAAAGTGCTTTGTGAAACATCAAATGTTAGCCAGTCTCATATTTTAATATGATGGCGATTTTTCTTTCTCTAAGGTACATATGTGGATTGTAGCAGGAATGGAGAATTCACAGGGAAAGCATCAGGCTAATTTCTGGGCAAACAAGCACCCTCCTCTCATTCTTTCTGCTCTGAGCCTTCCCTGACCCTCTCCCTCTGCTAGACAGGTTGGCCCCCATGTGCGGAGGGTGCTCCCCTCTCACTCTCCCCTACAAGAACCACTGCATTCCTTCAGATCACAGTTCAGGAACCACCTCCTCCCTCTTCCCCCCCTCCCCATTATGAGATCATTGCATCATAGATTTAAAACCGGAAGAGAATTTAGAGGTTATCTAGTCCATCTTTCTCATTGTCCAGATGAGCAAGTGAGCTCCAGTGAAGTTAAATAATTTGCTCCAGGTAATAGTAATAAACAATGATAGCAATTGCTATCATTTACAGAGCATTTTAAAGTTTGAGAAGCACTTTACAGATACTATTTTGTTTTCACAATTTCCCTGGGAGAAAGATGCTTTTATCATGCCCATTTTACAGATGGGAAAACTGAGGTAAACTGAGTGAAGTGACTTGACCAAGGTCACACACTAGGAAGCGTCTGAAGCCAGGTCTGAACTCAAAAACATGTAGCAGGTTCCAAATGAATGCATCTCCGCCCCTCCCCCAAACTCATCCTTCTTCGAAAATTTCTCTGTTTATATAGTCACTCACATGCACAATCTCACAAGCAACCTTCAAGCTTCCCATATCCATTCAATTCCCTATTAATTCTGTCTACACACTATTTTTTGCTTATCTTCCTTCCACTCCAAAGGCCACTACCTTGAGTTCAGTTCTCATCATCACTCAAGAGCTACCCTGACCTCCAGTGACAGTCTACTAGCCTGTCTCTTCCCCAAACCACCCTTCTCCCCTAGCCACAATAATCTTCCTTATGTCAGATCTTACCATGGCCCTCTCCTGCTCAAGAATCTCTAGTAGCTCCCAATTGCCCTGGGGGTGAAATTCCATCTGGTATTTAAGATCCTCCATTATGTGCTTACCCCTGTCTTCCTAGTCTAACTCAGATTCTTTTCTTTCATGCATTCCAGTTTCACTGCTCTTCTCTGAACGTTTCCTCTACTGCTTCCATCATTTGCCTCCTCAAAATGTTCAAAACTCCCTCATCCCCTCCCTTCAGATTCCTCATCTTCCTTCAAAACTCTCACTTAGGAGCAACGTCTTCATTCTCTATTTATCCTTCTTTGCCTTACCCCCAACCACCCTTGAGGAGTAGTCTCTTCTCAAGACTACATTTCTGGGGTGGCTATGTGGTGCAGTGAATACAGACTATCCCTGGAGTCAGGAGGTCCTAAGTTTAAATCGACCTCAGACATTTATAAGTCATGTGACCCTGGGCAAGTCACTTCACCCTGTTTGCCACAGTTTCCTCACCTGTAAAATGAGTTGGAGAAGGAAATGGCAAACCACCCCTGTATCTTTGCCAAGAAAACCTCAGATGGGGTCATGGAGAGGCAGACAGAACTGAGCAATAACTAAATGACATATCCGATAGCCCCCCACCCAACCATAAGGAAGCTTACATTTCCTTTTGCTCCCAGCAGTGTATGCTAACTCCAAGGCTGGGCTCATTGCCCTCAATTTGGCTCATCTGGCATTCTTAAGATTGTAGCTCTGCACCTCAGATGCCCTGAGGTCCAATCCTTTCCTTTACAGATAAGACCCTGAGAGGTCACCCAGTACCCTGTGCCCTGTACCCCACTGCCTTCAGCTGCTGGAGAAAAGGAGGGAAGGTTTATTCTTTTAAAACAAAGCTGCCTTTTCTTCATTTCCTGTGACAAGATGCAGCAATCATTTGTGTGCAAAGCAATAAACCTTTGAGATAAGTATGTAACATGAAGGCTGTACTCAGTTCATTAATTCTCACTAAATATAGGTGACTTGCTCAGCTCTCCAAGGCCCCTCTGATCCTATGGGACCCCAGTTCATCACCTGTCCCTCTGGCACAGTAACAAGGCCCTGGCTTAAAGAGGTTGGATCTCTGGAAACCAGGATTAAAAATAATGATAGATTTGCTGTCTTCTTAAATGTACCTATGTGTATATGGGAGAAGCCCTATTGGGTTACTCATTGGAACTTTAGAAGAGGAACTCAGAAAAATCAAATGAGCCAGTCATTGATAAAAGCAACAGGTGCTTTTAATTGGCACATTTAAGAGAGACTCTGGTGGTTTAACTGGAGCCACCCTAGGGAGCAGGGGTGGATGGGGGTGTAGCAAAGAACGCAAAAAAGGGACGAGTCCTAAGACAGCAGGACAGCTAGGTGGTGCAGTAGATAAAGAGCCAGCCCTCGACTCAGGAATACTCCTCTTCCTTTGTTCAAATGTGACTCCAGATACTTACTTACTGTGTGACCCTGCACAAGTTAATTAACCCTATTTGCCTCAGCTTCCTTCTCTATAAAACAGGGATGGTAATAAAAGCACCTACCTCATAGAGTTGTTGAAAGACTCAACTGATATAGTATACAATAGGTTATATTATACATAATATGTTATATTATACAGATATATACAAGCCCATATATGTTAAATAGATTATAGCATGTAACTAATATAAAACATGTCATTATAATGTTATAATTACATTTATAATATATATTATATATTTATTATATATATTAATAATGTATAATTATATTATAAAAATTATAGTTTTTTAAAATAAAGCTCTGAGCATGGTACTTGGCACATAGTAGGCATTCTATAAATGTTGGTGATGATAATGATTATGATGAAAATGCAGGGAATCTCCAGGCTAGATGTCTCTTTCCCTGAAGAGATTGTAGATCATTGCATATTTACATATACTTTTAATATTTAAATACAAAGTCTTACTGCTAAAGTCTTCTTCTAATACCTGAACACAAAGAAGAGTCAGACATGGATTTTCATTGGTCTCACCAATGGATAGTCCTACCCAATTGGAATTCCACTGACTGTGGCCCAGTCAATAGACAGAGCATCAGCCTACAGAGGAAGAGAGAGGGGTATCACAGCTTGGCCACAGGACACTATCAACAGCTATCAAAGTCTTTCTACTAAATCAGAGAAGGGTTTGCATCGAAAGCTGAGAAAATCACAGTCTTGAAGAGCGTAGGACTTGGTTAGAGCCATGATTTCACTCACGCCAACGTTCCCTCCACTGATTCAGGTCAGCAGCCTGCCATGTCTTCTCATTCTGTGTGACTGTTTTGGCCCATATGTTCCCAGAAACCTACCATATATAGACATGCTATACATATGTTCACACATGTATAAATAACCGAGAGTATATGTGGGATACTGGCAAAATTCAATAGTAGATTAACATTCAACATTAACTTGAGATTCTGGATAATGTTCAGTATAAACCAAAATACTTTCCATTTCTGAACTATTTCTTGATAACAGTTAACTGACTGAGAGTGTGTGTATCTATGTGTTTATGATGTGGAATGTGGCTAATTTTATTTCTGAAATCTGAGTCATGGGATATAAGAGCTGGGAGGGCCCTCAGAAGTTATCTGGCTTACCTTTGTAACAGAACAGAAATTCCCTTTATGATATTTCTAACAAATGTTCCCTCAGTTTTATTTGAAGACTCCACAAAGAGAAGGGGAGCCCTCTACCTCCCAATGGATACCCTATTCCATTATTGGGTTACTTCATCTATTAGGAAACATTTTTTTCCCTTTATATCAAGCCTAAATCTTTCTCTGCTACTTCTTGCGGTTACTTCTAATTCTTCCCTTTAGGGACAAGTGGACAAAAAAACCCTTTAATCCTTCTTCAGATCGTGATAGTCATTCTCACACACATGAAGGCACATGAAAACACTGTCATGTTTCCCCTCTTCTCCAGGATAAATGCTCCCAATTCCTCTGACTAATTTTCTGTTCAGTTGTTTTCAGTCATGTCTAACACTTTGTGATCGCAGATTTCTTGGCGAAGATACTGGAGTGATTTGTCATTTCTTTCTCCAGCTCATTTTATAGATGAGGAAATTGAGGCAAGCAGGGTTAAATGACTTGCCCAGGGTCACACAACTAGTAAATATCTGAGGCCAGATTTGAACTCAGGAAGATGAGTTTCCTGATTCCAGGCCCAGCGCTCTATGTACTATGGCTTCACCTAGCTGTCCTTATTGACGAATCAAGGCATCCATTTGAGACCCTCCTCCATCTTGGCTGTCCTCCAGTTTCTGTGAGTCCCCCAAATCAAACACAATACTCTCAGTGTGATATGACTAGGGAATGACACTTCACTAGTCGTCATTCATATGTCCCACTCTGTGGTGTGTCTAAACAGAGGATTTCATTGGTATAGGGAACTCCCACTGAGAAATATCCCACTACTGATGAAGATCAGCCGCTGGTTTTCAATTTATAGCCTCAGAAAATTGCCTGGAGTGCTGAGAGGTTTTTTCCATGGTCACCCAATCAACAGGTGCTAGGAATGACTCATAACCTCAGGTCTTCCCAACATGGAGACCAAGAACAACCATAGCGCCTGCTTTTAATGCACCCTGATACAAGGCAAGTTACTTCACCCTGTCTGCCTCATCTGCAAAATGATCTGGAATAGGAAATGACAAACTATTCTAGTATCCTTGCCAAGAAAACCCCAAATAGGGTCACCAAGAGTTGGACAGGACCCAAACAACTTAAGAACAAGACCACACATTATCTCACTTGATTGTCAGTGTCTGTTGATCTGATGGAAAGGAGCTCTCCGAACTGAATGATCTCACAGTGAGTAGGACGAGGGGTATAGTTTGTTGTTCTGGTATTGCTCATAAGTGGTACTAAGACACGGATACTTTCTCCAGATCCTTGCCTCATTACTGGAAGATTGTTTAAAGTCAGGAAGAAGAGAGAGGATTTTATGTGTTTAGGAGAATGGATGTCTCTAGCTGGAACTCCTCAACAGTGAGAATCCATTGTACCTTTCTCTACTTTGTATACTACCCTGGAGTAAGGTCCTGTGACCCTAAAAAGATCATGGTGGCCACACAGAATCTTAAAGTCTCAGAAGTGGAAGGGACCTCAGAGGTCATTCAGTCTATTGTCTGAGCTGAGTTCTCTACAGTGTCCCCAAAATGTGACTCCCCATCATTCTTTGCTCTTTTCCAATTTGTTGTTATTGTGATTGATCAGTTGTTTAAGTCACACCCCTCTCTTTGTAACCCAATTTGACGTTTTCTTGGCAGGGATATTAGAATGATTTATTACTTCCTTTTCCAGTTCATTTCACAGATGAAGAAACTGAGGCAAATGGGGTGAAGTGACTTGCCCAAAGTCACACAGCTAATAAGTGTCCGAGTCTGGATTCAAACTTAGGAAGATGCGTCTTCCTGACTCCGGACCTGGTACTCTATCTACTGCTCTCTCTCTCTCTTTCTTTCTCTGTCTCTGTCTCTGTCTCTGTCTCTGTCTCTGTCTCTGTCTCTGTCTCTCTCTCTCTCTCTCTCTCTCTCTGTCTCTCTCTCTCCATATATATATATATATAATATGTTATAATATATATACATATATATAATATATATATCATTTATCCATCTACCTATCTATCCACCAATTTCTTCCTTCCTTTCTCCCTTCCTTCCTTTCTTTCTATCCATCCATCTATCCCATTAATTTACTTCAATTCAACTAAGTTAACATTTGCTACATGCCTACTGTGACAGATTATGTCTAATGTAATAAGGATGCAATGAATACAAAGAAAAATATGAAATGAAGATGCCATTGCTCACAATCACCTTCCTTGGACATCACAGTCCACCTTAAAATTCTAAGGCTTCTTAAGCCTTTTGTGTGTCATGGACCTCTTCAGTAATCTGATGAAGTCTATGGACCCCTTTTCAGAACATTTTTTTAAACATATACATATGTAATGTGTGTACATATCCACACACATATTTCTGTGCATGTATGTGTCCATATCATACACACACGCAATTACAAAAATAAACCAATTTGTTGTCTCCTTTGTCAGACTGTAAACTCTTTGGACTCAGGGTTTCTCTTTAACCTCTTTTTTTTTTGCCCTTAGGATAGTGCCTGGCACATAGTAGATGTTTAATTAATATTTATTGATTAAATGAATGAATTACCCCAAAATGTAGTTATTAATTTTTTTAAAAAGCCATGGACCCCAATTTCAGAATCTCTCTCCTAAACTAAACTAATCTTGAAGTCTTGTATAAGGCTGGATGAATATTTTAAACTTATACCTTCACAATTTCATGGAAAGAGAAGGTGACTTAGGAAAGACCAGCTTTTCTTTTTTCTTTCTTTCTTTCTTTTTCTTTCTTTCTTTCTTTCTTTACTTATTTATTTATCTATTTATTTATTTATTTAACTTTTTGCATTCATTTTCACAAAATTTTGGGTTCCAAATTTTCTTTTATCCCCTCTCCCCACCCCAATACACCGAGCAATTTAATTTTCCCTATCTCCAATCTGCCCTCTCTTCTGTCATCCTTCCCTTCTCTTGTCTCCATCTTCTCTTTTGTCCTGTAGGGCCAGATGACTTTCTATTCCTCATTAACTGTATGTCTTATTTCCTAGTAGCAACAGCAATACTAAACAGTTGTTCCTAAAAACTTGAGTTCCAAATTCTCCCCATCCCTCCCTCCCCACCCATTCCCTTTGGGAAAGCAGACCAGCTTTTCTTCCTACTCTTTCCCACTATATCCACTACTGTCTTTTCCCTTTCCATTCTCTCCTCTTCCATCATTTGCTGTTTTATATTGTTGATTTATCCTATGTTTGGGAGGTTTTTGATATATTTGTTTGTCCTTTAATGACACACTTGAATCCTGTTCTTCCCTCTTCACTTTGATTATTCCTAAATGAACAATGAACAAAACCCAACAAAAATCACAGAATTCCTAGCTCCCTAAGGGTCAGACCTAATTTAAGCCTCTAGATTGAGACTGACAGCATAATTTCCTTGAAGAAGGTCTTATGTACTTCAGGAAAAGGAAGTTCTTCTCTTCATAAAAAGTGCTGTTTATTCTTCTCTAAGTCTTTTTTAACTAAATTATTTTAATTGATTTCAGTGTTGTACAATCACTTCCATATATCTTACATTGTTTCCCCTCCCTCCCCCTCCCCATCCCTCCCTGAGACAGCATGCAATTTTATACAGTTTCTACATATATGTGCCTATTAAATACATTTTCACCTTAGTCATGCTGCATGGAAGAATTAAAATGAATGGGAGAAATCATAAAATAAAACAAAACATAATACAAAAGAAAATTATCTGCTTCATTCTGCGATCAAATTCCATAGTTCTTTCTTGGGATGTGGAAGGCATTTTGCCTCAAGAGTTCATTGGGAATTTTTTAAGCTCTTGCATTGCAATGAAGTACTAAGTCTACCAGAAAAAATCCTCACACACTGTGGTTGTTGCTATGTGCAAAGTTCTCCTGGTTCTGCTCCTTGCACTCAGCATCAGTTCATATAAGTCTTTCCAGGTCTCTCTGAAGTCTTCCTACCTTAATATACCACAGTTTATTCAGCCATTCCTCAAATGATGGACATCCCCTTGATTTCCAGTTTTTGACCATCACAAAGAGAAAGGCTATAAATATTTTTGTACATGTGGGACCCATTCCCATTTTTATGATCTCTTGGGGAAACAGTCCTAGAAGCAGTATTGCCGGGTCAAAGGGTATGAACATTTTTGTAGCCCTTTGGACATAGTTTCAAATTGCTCTCCAGAATGGTTGGATCAGCTCACAGTTCCACCGGCAATGAATTAGTGTTCCAACTCTCCTATATCTTCCCCAACATTTATCATCTTCCTGTTTTGTCATTTTAGCCAATCTGATAGGTGTGATGTGGTCACTCAGAGTTATTTTGATTTTCATCTCTCTAATCAGTAGTGATTTAGAATATTTTTTCATATGACTATAGATAACTTTAATTTCTTCCCTTGAAAACTACCTGTTCATGTCCTTTGTCCATTTATCAATTGGCAAAAGACTTGTATTCTTGTACATTTGACTCAGGTCTTTATATATTTTAGAAATGAGGCCTTTATCACAGATACTAGTTACAAAAATTCTTTCCCAGTTTTCTGCTTCCCTCTTAATCTTGGTTGCATTGGGTTTGTTTGCATGAAAACTTTTCAATTTAATGTAATCAAAATTATCCATTCTGCACTTCATAATGTTTTCTATCTCTTGTTTAGTCAAAAATTTCTTCATTCTCTATAAATCTGATAAATACACTATTCCTTGCTCCACTAATTTGTTTATAGTATCAATCTTTATGCCTAGATCATGTACCCATTTGGACTTTATTCTTGTGTATGGTGTCAGGCATTGGTCTATGCCTAGCTTCTGCCACACTGCTATCCAGTTTTCCCAGCAATATTTGTTGAACAGTGAGTTCTTTGGGTTTTTTTAAAATTTATTTATTTAACTTTTTACATTCAATTTCACAAAATTTTGGGTTCCAAATTTTCTCCCCTTTTATCCCCTCCCCCCACCCCAATACCCCAAGCAGTCTAATTTTCCCTATCTCCAATCTGCCCTCTCTTCTGTCATCCCTCCCTTCTCTTGTCTCCATCTTCTCTTTTCTCCTGTAGGGCCAGATGACTTTCTATTCCTCATTAACTGTATGTCTTCTTTCCTAGTAGCAACAACAATACTAAACAGTTGTTCCTAAAACTTTGAGTTCCAAATTCTCCCCATCCCTCCCTCCCCACCCATTCCCTTTGGGACAGCAGGCAATTCAATATAGGCCATATCTGTGTAATTTTGCAAATGACTTCCCTGATAATCATGTTGTGTAAGACTAACTGAATTACCCTCCATCCTACCGTGCCCCTCATTGTTTCTCTTCTGTCTTTTGATCCTGTCCCTCCCCAAGTGTTGACTTCAAATTGCTCCCTCCTCCCTTTGCCCTCCCTTCCATCATCCCCCCCTTGCATTATCTCCTTCTCCCCCACTTTCTTATACTGTAAGATAGGTTTTCATACCAAAATGAGTGTGCATTTTATTCCTTCCTTTAGTCAAATGTGATGAGGGTAAACTTCTTGTTTTTTGTTTTTGTTTTTTTGTATTTTTTTCTCAGCTCTCCTCTTTTTCCCTCCACTAAAAAAGTCTCCTACGTGCCTCTTAAATGACATATAGTTACCCCCTTCCATTTCCCCCTCTTTCCTCCCACTACATTTCTCTCTCACCATTTACCTTAATTTCTTTTAAGGTATGGTCCCATCCTATTCAGTTCAATCTGTGCTCTCTGTCTCTGTATGTGTGTGCATGTGTGTATGTGTGTGCGTGTGCATGCATGTACATGTGTGTGTGGTCCCACCACCTACCCAGATACTGAAAAGTTTTAAGAGTTACAAATATTGTCTTTCCATGTAGGAATGTAAACAGTTCACTTCTGGTAAGTCCCTTAAGACTTCTCTTTGCTGTTTACTTTTTCATGCTTCTTCTCATTCTTGTGTTTGAAAGTCAAATTTTCTTTTCAGCTCTGGTCTTTTCATCAAGAATGATTGAAAGTCCTCTGTTTCATTGAAAGACCATATTTTCCCCTGAAGTATTATACTCAGTTTAGCTGGGTAGGTGATTCTTGGTTTGAGTCCTAGTTCCTTTGACTTCTGGAATATCCTATTCCACGCCCTTTGATCCCTTAATGTAGAGGCTGCTAGATCTTGAGTTATCCTGATTGTATTTCCACAGTACTGGAATTGTTTCTTTCTAGCTGCTTGCAAGATTTTCTCCTTGAGCTGGGAGTTCTGGAATTTGGCCACAAAGTTCCTAGGAGTTTCTCTTTTTGGATCTCTTTCAGGTGGTGAGCGATGGATACTTTAATACTTATTTTGCCCTCTGGTTTTAGAATGTCATGGCAGTTTTCCTTGATAATTTCATGGAAGATTATGTCAAGGCTCTTTTTTTGATCATGACTTTCAGGTAGTCCCATAATTTTTAAATTGTCTCTCCTGGATCTATTTTCCAGGTCAGTTGTTTTTCCCATGAGATATTTCACATTCTATTCCATTTTTTCATTCTTTTGGTTTTGTTCTGTGATTTCTTGTAAAGTCATTAGACTCCATCTGTTCCATTCTAATTTTGAGAGAACTATTATCTTCAGTGAGCTTTTGAGCCTCTTTTTCCATTTGGCTAATTCTGCTTTTGAAAGCATTCTTCTCCTCATTGGCTTTTTGAACCTCTTTTGCCAATTGAGTGAGCCTATTCTTCAAGGTGTTATTTTCTTCAGCATTTTTTTGGGTCTCCTTAACCAAGGTATTGACCCGTTTTTCATACTTTTCTTGCATCTCTCTCATTTCTCTTCCCAGTTTTTCCTCCACCTGTCTAATTTGCTTTTCAAAATCCTTTTTGAGCTCTTCCAAGGCCTGAGCCCACCTGACATCCCCCGAGGGTGTCTGGGGTGTTGAGGCCCCACCCTCCACGTCTTTCCTGATGGCAAGAATATTTCCTCGTCCTCGTCAGATCCGAATGTCGGGATCATTTGCATTTGTTGGAAAGAACTCTCTATAGTCTTATTTTTCTTCCCTTTTCTAGGCATTTTCCCAGCCAGTTACTTGACTTCTGAGATTCCTGTCCACCTCCGCCTAGATCCGCCCAGCTAGTGCTTAGGGTCTGAGGTTCAAATGGACTTTCCCCACTGACGGCCACTAATCAATGTGAACTTTCGTTCTGGTACTGGGGTGGGGGCAGGGCCACCTCCCAGGCTCAGTTCCCTCAGGGGCTTTATGCAGAGGACTTCAATAATAGAGCGGGGTGGGGCAGGGCCATCTGCCAGGCTCAGCTCCCTCAGGTCGCTTATGTAGAGACTTTCAGTAATGAAGATCCTGCCTGCTGCCGCTGCTGCCTCAGCCACCGCCCACGCCTCTGCCTCCGCAGCTTCCTGCCCCCATCTCTGCTGCTGCCACTTCCTCCCAAGGGGGCCCGAGTCACGGAGACACTCCGCTCCCCTCCTCCAGCCCAGCCTCTCTCACTGACCTGTAGCTTCTGTGGGCGGAGGGACTTTTCCGGCTGCCAGAGCTTCCGTCTCTGAAGCCTGCTCGGGTCAGCTTCTCTGGGGCCGTGGCCAGGACAGGGTTGGGGTGGGGTCCGCTTTCCGGGGTGTGACGGACCCTGGGGACGGCTCTCCAGGGCTCTCTGGCACGGAAATCTCTTCCACTCCGTTTCTGTACACTTTTCAGTGGTCCAGAAGTTATGGGGGTCTCTTTTTACATTAATTCTATGGGCTTTGGTTTCGGAGCTCGTAAATGTGTGTCCTTCTACTCTGCCATCTTGGCTCTGACCCCGAACAGTGAGTTCTTATCCCAGAAGCTGGGGTCCTTGGGTTTATTAGGCAGTAGACTACTAAATTCATTTGACCACTGTGTCTTGAGTACCTAACCTGTTCCACTGGTGTACCCTTCTGTTTCTTAGCCAGTACCAAGTGATTTTGGTAATTGCTGCTTTATAATAGAATTTGAGATTTGGTATGGCTAGGCTACCTTCTCTAGCATTTCTTTTCATTAGTTCCCTTGATATTCTGGAACTTTTGTCCTTCCAGATGAATTTTGATATTATTTTTTTCTAGCTCTAGAAAATAATTATCTGATAATTTGATTGGTCTGGCACTGAATAACTAAATTAATTTAGGTAGGCTTACCATTTTTATTATATTGGCTCAGCCTACCTATGAGCAGCTGATGTTTTTCCACTTACTTAGATCTGACTATTTGTGCGAAAAGTGTTTTGTAATTGTGTTCATATAGTCCCTGGGTTTGTTTTGGTAGGTAAACTCCCAAATATTCTCTAGTGTCTACCTTAGCTTTAGAAGAGATTTCTCTTTCTATCCCTTGCTGTTGGGCTTTGTTAGTAATATATAGAAATGCAGATGATTTCTGTGGGTTTATTTTGTAACCTGCAACTTTGCCAAAGTTGTTTATCATTTCAAATAGTTTTTTCTTGATTCTCTGGGATTCTCTAAATATATCATCATATCATCTACAAAGAGTGATAACTTAGTTTCTTCTTTGCCTGTTCTAATTCCTTCAATTTCTTTTTCTTCCCTTATTGCTACAGCTTACACTTCTAGTACCCTATTGAATAATAGTGGTGATAATGGACATCCTTGTTTCACCCCTGATCTTATTGGAAATGCATCCAGCTTATCCCCCTTTCATATAATGCTTGCTGAAGGTTTTAGGTAGATACTGCTTACTATTTTATGGAAAGTTCCATTTAATCCTATGTTCTCCAGTGTTTTCAATAGGAATGGATGTTGTATTTTGTCAAAAGCTTTTTCTGCATCTATTGAGATAATCATGTGGTTTCTGTTAGTTCTGTTATTGATATGATCAATAATGCTTTCCTAATATCAAACCAGCCCTGAATTCCTGGTATAAATCCTACCTGATCATAATGAATTATTTTCATGATAAGTTGCTGCATTCTTTTTGCTAATATCTTATTTAAAATTTTTGCATCTATATTCATTAGAGAAATTGGTCTGTAATTTTCTTTCTCTGCTTTGGCTCTTCCTGGTTTAGGTATCAGAACCATATTTGTATCATAAAAAGAATTTGGGACGACTCCTTCCCCAATTTTCCCAAATAGTTTATACAGTATTGGAATTAACTGTTCTCTAAATGTTTGGTAGAATTCACTTGTAAATCCATCTGGCCCTGGAGATTTTTCCCTAGGGAGTTCATTGATGACTTGCTCAATTTCTTTTTTGAGATGGGGTTATTTAAATATTCAGCTTCCTCTTCTGTTAATCTGGGCCATTTATATTTTTAAAAATAATCATCCATCTCATTTAGATTGTTGAATTTATGGGCATAGAGTTTGGCAAAGTAATTTCCAATAATTGTTTTAACTTCCTCCTCATTGGAGGTGAGTTCACCCCTTTCATTTTTGATATTGTTAATTTGATTTTCTCCTTTCTTTTTTTAAATCAAATTGACCAAAGCTTTATCAATTTTGTTGGCTTTTTCAAAAAACCAATTCTTAGTTTTATTTATTAGTTCAATAGTTTTCTTGGTTTCAGTTTTATTAATCTCTCCTTTGGTTTTCTGTATTTCTAATTTGGTTTTATTGGTTATTTTCAATTTGTTCTTTTTCTAGCTTTTTCAGCTCCTTGCCCAATTCATTGATCTCCTCTTTCTCTATTTTATTCATGTAGGTAGTAAAAGATATAAAACTTCCCCTAAGAACTGCTTTTGCAGTATCCCATAAGATTTGGCAAGTTGTCTCATTATTGTCATTCTCTTGAATGAAGTTGTTGATTGTTTCTATGATTTGTTGTTTAACCCACTCATTCTTTGGGATTAGATTATTTAGTTTCCAATTGATTTTTGGTCTATTTTTCCATGTTCTTTTATTACATATAATTTTTATTGCATTATGATCTGAGAAGGTTTTTATGCCCTAGTACATCGTCAATTTTTGTATATGTGCCATGTATCGCTGAGAAAAAGGTATGTTCCTTTCTGTCCCCGTTCAATCTTCTCCAGAGGTCTATCATATGTACCTTAAGCAGAGTTTTATTCCCCTCCTTAACTTCTTTCTTGTTTATTTTGAGGTTAGATTTATCAAATTCAGCGAGCAAGAGGTTCGTGTCCCCCACTAGTATAGTTTCGCTGTCTATTTCTTCCTGTAACTCCCTTAACTCTATGAATTTTGATGCTTTACCACTTGGAGCATACATGTTGAGTAATGATTAAGAGCCTTTTTTTAAAGGAGATATAAGTAATGAATCAAAACCTTAGCTGCCCATCAAGGCCCCTGATATCAATGAGGCATAAGAACCATTTCCGCATATATGCTTTTGGGTGTAACAGGATAGGTTGCAGCCCCATGCATTTTCTCTGAAATTCTTTGAGCTATGAGTTGGAGTTGGAGTAAATCAGGTTTTACTGGGCTGTCTGATTGCTCACATGCTGTCAGGGAAACCAATGCCTGCTGAGAGCCCTGCTCCTATACTATATGGTTCATCATGGATGAAGCTTGATTTCTCATTCAACTTCTCCAGAAATGTCATCCCTTTCAGGTGATTGTGTATGTATGTACAATCTATATGTACACACTTCTTTAAGGAAGGAGGGATTGACAGACCTGTCATTTCCCAACTATGGTGAATGCCTGGTATGGGTACAAACTCTATGTGGGCTGACTGGTGACTCCTCCCTATTTTACAGCCTTAGATCAATAGTCCTTAGCCCGAGGTTCATGGACAGAGCTCAGGGAGCCTGTGAATTTAGGTAGTGAAAAATTACATCTTTGTTTCAATAGAACTGATTTCTTTCTTCTCCCATGTATTTCATTTTATGCATTTAAAAACATGATTCTGAGAAGGTCTCCACAGGTTTTACAAGATGCTGCCAAAGTCTGCATGACATCCTCACAAAAGGTTGAGAACCTGTCTTAGAAAGTTGCTAGGATGAATAGGATAATTAACCTTCTCATAGCCCTTTTGGTAATAGATGTCATAGGAAATTCTTTTACCTAAGGCCAATTAACTCGAAGACTGGCCCTCTGGGCACTATGCTTTTGTCTTTCTTCTCTTGCTACCAGACAGTTCTCAGATATGTTATCCAAGAGCCCAGAAGAAGTTTTCTCACTAAACATTCCCTACATCAATAACATCGTAGGTCTGATAGAAAAGATAAATGAGAAACGATAGATTGATACATATATGCATACATATATACATAGGGATAGATTAATAAATCTCTATATAGGGTGGATAGATAATAGGTAGATGCATAGAAAGATGGATATATGGATGGATAGATAGATAGATGATGGATGCATAGATAGATAATAAATAAATGGATGGATGGATGGATAGATTGATAGATGGATGTCTAATTAAGTACAGATAATACAGGTCCTGATCTACGATTTTGTCAGTATGGGAAACTCCTTGTTGTAAAATATGTTCCACAGATGCACATTTGTACCTCATCTATAATGCAAATCTTAAAATATTGTCTGAGGGCACCGAGAGATTGAAAGTCTTGCCAATAGTCACATAGCTATCATCTATCACCAGATAGCTGGTTTGTGCAATAAATAGAGCACCAGGTCTAGACTCAGGAAAACTGAGGTGAAATCTAGCTCCAGGCACTTACTAGTTGTGTGACCCTGGGCAAGTCCCTTAACCCCTGTTAGTCTCAGTTCCACCTGTAAAAGAGGGACACACTGGAGAAGGAAATGGCAAATCAACGCAGTATCTTTGTCAAGAAAACCTCATGACCAAGTTCATGGGGTCATGAAGGGTTGGGCATGATGGAACAACTGAGCAAAAGATCAAGTGTAAGACTTGAATGTGAGTCTTCCTGACACCTTCCTGGCCCTCTACATACCATGTGAGTCTCCTATGTATACACGTATGCATACAATTTATTCTTATACACCTACTCATGTTTGCATATGTAAGTATTTTTTATTTCATCTTCTATACATATATGTTTATCTTCCTATATACTTAATATATACATGCATACACATACATGCATATACCCCGTATGTACACACACATTATATGCGTGTATATATGTATGTGTGTGTATATAGGTAACAGGTATATATATTTATATGAATGTATATATTTATAGATAATAGATACAAGCCCAGATCTGTATTTGTGCACATGCACATCTCACCGCTCCCTTTCGAGGCGATCTGAACAAAGGACACCGCACTGCTTTGGAATCCAGGCCCCGGTGCAGCAGGACTCAGAACGGATTCAGACCATGTTGCCATAACAACAATCTCAGCTATTTGAAATGCAGATTCTCCATCTCGGTTCTCACTTTGTGACTGAAAACTGTGAATAATGGGGGGATTTGCTGTATTGAGTTTAGGACTATTAGAATCCAAATGTGATCATAGAAGTTGGTTGGATGCCCAAGGGGGGAAAGGCTATGATTTATGAAGCTTCTAAACCAAGAAATCTCCACATTTACAGGCAAGTCTGTCTTGCTGCTTCCATCCATTCTGTAAAACTTGTGATGCCTTTGGCATCTTAGCAGCAATAAATGAGAAAACACAATCCCCTTTCCCCCTAGGTTGGATTGAGAGTTGAAATCCAAATTCTATATTTCTCACTCAGATAGTGAAATAGATGGGATTTTTTTTCCCTTTGTATTTCCTCTTTTGGTGTTCTTTTGGTTCCATCAAGAAGAGTTTTTCAATGGGTGACTTCCCTTTTTGACTCTGTAGTGGTGACTTTTAGGTTGATCTTATCAATCAACAAACATTTATTGAGCACCTACTATGTGCCAGGTACTGTGCTAAGCTCTAGAGAAGCACAAACAGAAATGAAGCCATCCTTGTCTGGCATTTAGCACAGAGCCTGGCACATAGTAGGTGCTTAACAAATACTCCTTGACTGACTGACTATCCTCAAGGACCTTGTAACTTAGTGGGAGAAAACAACATACACACAATTAAATAGATAGAAAATGCATTTAAGTAAATAAAAGGTGAACACAAGAAAATTTCAGGATGGGGTGGAGGGAGGAAGGGAGAGAAGGAGGGAAGAAACTGAGAATGGAGGGAGATCAGGAAAGGGACCATGTTACACGTGGACCTTGAGCTGAGATTTGAAAGAAGCTAGCCATTCTAAGAACTGGGAGTGAGGAAGAAGACATCCCAATCACAGAAGACTGTCTTTGAAAAGGCAAGGAGATGGGAAATGAGTCAGAGACTGCAAGTAGACCAGTCTGGCTGGACCATAAAGTGTATGAAGAGGGATAATATGTGACAGGTATGGAAAGGTTGGCTGAGGTCTGATGAATAAGACTGAATTAGCTCTGCTTTGTTCCACGGTCATAGAAATACATCCCTCACAAACAATGAGGTTCTTGCTGTACTGAGGATGGGTCAGTAGCATCACCTTCATATGATCATTGAAAAAAAATGATATTCAATTTGATTCTCAAGTACAGATGCTCATCATTTTTGCTCTCCCTTTTTTCTTTGCTCCCTTCCTCCCTCCCTCCCTTTCACCCTTCCTTCCATAAACTTTCTAAAAAGTAGCCCTCCAGCCTCTGCATTAGTAGTTCTTCTCTGGGAGCTCCCTAAGGGCAGGTACTGTCTTTTGCCTTTTGTTGAACTCCCAATACTTAGAGAAATTCCTGGCACATTTTTTTTTGTTGTTGTTGTGGTCCAGTTGTTTAAGTCCTGTCCAATTCTTTGTAGGATTTTCTTTGCAGAGATACTGGAGTAGTTTGCCATTTTCTTTTCCAACTCACTTTACAGATGAGGAAACTGAGGCAAATTGGATTAAGTGATTTGCCCAGGGTCACACAGCTAGTAAATGTTTGAGGCTGGATTTGAACTCAGGTCTTCCTGACTCAAGGCTGTGCCATCTAGTTGCCCCTTACTGGCACATAGTAGACACTCAATAAGTGTTTATTGACTGATGAACTGTTTCTGTTTGAAAATCTCAAGGGATGAGGAATTCATTATCTACCAAAGCCATCCACTCTACTTTAGGACAGCTCTCATTGTTTTTCTGACTTTGGACCTAAATTGGCCTTTTTGCAAGTTCCAGTCTTTGCTTTCTACTTCTGTTTGCTGAGGTTAAACAGAAAATGTCTCAAACACCCCCCCCCATTTGATAGCCCTTCAAAGGGGATTATAGATTTAGGGAGAGACCTTAGAGGTCACTGAGTCCTATAGATGTGGAAAATTTAGAGATGAGGAAAATACTTGAAGACATCTACAATGTCTCCCCTAGCTTTCCTTCCCCCACACTGCTTTCTCTTTTCCCTGGGAAATAGTCAGAATTCTTTCACCTGAATCTCATACAGAGGCCACATGATACCATCTGCTCTCTAGATTCATTCTTATATCCCTCCCAACAGAATCTTGGACTCCTGGGCCACCTCCATCTCCTCCCCACTCAAAATCTGGACTTTATCCTTAAGTTCATAGTCTCTTCTGGGTGAGGTGTTGTCTTGCCTTGGACCTCCATGCTAATTCCTGGTCATCTCCACACACATGCTACCATGGGCCCATGCATCATCTTCCCCCACCCCACCTTGATTTCTAGCTGGTATGTATAGTTTTCCTCCATTAGCATATAAGCTCCTTGAGGGCAGAACCTGTCTTGTTTGGTTGTATTTAATGCCTAGCTAAACAACATGTCTAGCATATAGTAAATGTTTAATAAATGGCATTATTTCTATTTATTTCTCTGTCTAGATTTATCTGTACCTCTCTATCATTTACTGCTTTCCCCTTTCCTTTCCTTTTCTTCCTTTACCTCTCCTTTTCTTTCTTCCTTCTCTCCCCTCCTTCCTTGCCTCCCTTCCCTTTTTTCTTCTTTCCTTCTTATCTTCCTTCTTTCCTTTCCCCTATCCATTTATCTATCTCTCTATCATGTGCATCGATGTTCTTCCTAAATTTTGGTACCCTAAACTTAATTCATATACTAGATTTGCCCAGAGTAGGTTTATATCCCTGTCTGGGGCTCTTACCTCTTATTAAATGTAGACTTAAGAGTGACCTAGTAGGCCAAGTGCTGCCCTCAGAGTTATGAAGATCGGAGGGCATGCCCAGCCTCTCATACTCTGACTGGATTACTCTGGTCAAGTCAACCTCTCTTGCCCAAGGCAATTCTCTAACACTGAGATGCAAAGCCAGTACATACTGATATTGATGAAGAGAATTCCCTTTTCCAATAGTTTCCTATAACAATAAATTTCTCTTTTGATTGGTCAACAATAGGTTTCAGGCCAAACTTTACCTGGTCATTGTTTGGGCTCTGATGACTTAGAGTGGGTGTAAATAGAAATTGTTCCTATTTTGGCCAGAAATCCTGAGGGTCTTACCCTCTCAGACTGCTTTTCTTTTTTGACTAGGGAAAACAAGCGATTCTTTGCCTCATTTCTTGCCTAGCCTTCATCTTTAAATGGGCATTGCCTCAAACAAACTGAGACTTATGAAACACCTTAGCTTAAAAAGGCCAAGGCCTCCCACTGCAACTGGGGCTGTCTTCAATTGTCCCAATCAATATCTTACCACTGAACCCAAATGCCTCTGGAGGACAGTGAGGCTGGTGATGTTGCACGGGCCTCCCTCACTCAAATCTATATCAACCGCAAGTCACTTCATCATCTTCCTGATGTCATATTTTTCTTTGAAAATGAAGGACAAACACACAACTTCCCCTGGACTCTTCAGCTCTGACACTCTTCTCCTGAATTTTCCCTGGCCATCATTTCACCCTCTGACTCTGAGAATCCAAATATTCTGTCTCCGTCTCTGTCTCTGTCTCCGTCTCTCTGTCATCTACATTTCTTGGTCTGGGGCCTGCCTAGATGGGAAAATCCTTCCCAAAATGAGCCCCTGCAGGTAAGATCATAATCTCTTGGCTACATTAAGCAAAATGTGTTTTATTCACTTCCTAAAGTTATTTCACTTTTGCAAAAGAAACTTTTATGGGGAATTAACTTCAGAATCTCAAATTTGCAAGCTGGAGCCAGTAATTAGTCAAGAGGTGAGGCCATGTGGAACAGATCTGTCCACAAATCTTAAGCCCCTGCAGACTTTTGGGAATGGAGGTTTCCAAGAATAGTCTTATTTCATTGCTGAAAAGTTCCTGCTTCAAACATACTAAAATTCATCAAGGATCTAGGATATCAGCAGCATGCATTGTCCCTTCACAGATGTAGATTGCTGTCCCTTGTTGTTGTCACTCAGTTGTGTCCAACTTTTTGTGATTCCATGGACTGTAGCATGCCAATAACATCCATGGGGTTTTCTTGGCAAAGATACTGGAGTGGTTTGCCATTTCCTTCTCTAGTGCATTGAAGAAAACAGAGGTTAAATGACTTGTCCAGTGTGTGAGATCGCATTTGAACTGAGGTCTTCCTTACTCTAGATACAGCTCTTTATGCACTTGTACCACTTAGCTGCCTCTCCTCTCTTCCTTAGTAGACTATTTTTGTGCGTTGCCTATACTGAAAAATTCACCATCCCGCCACCATCCCCCTGGGGATGAACCTCTCCAAACTAAGCTAGATCTTCAGGTCAAAGATATCTATCCCCGGGCACATAGTCTAAGGATGCGCAGCTCAGTAGGAACTGCCAGACCTCATTCTCTGCTGACACATCCTTCAAGAACCCAAGTTCACTTCCATACTATGGGGAGCAAGCTGCCAAGTCTTCAGTGGAGGATATGAGATTTAGAAAGCAACTAGGTGGCACCATGGTGCACAGAGCGCTAGGCCTAGAGTTGAAGATGTTTCCTCATTTTAAATCTGGCCTTAAACATTTACTAGCTATGTGACCCTAGGCAAGCCATTTTGCCCTGTGTGCCTCAGTTTCCTCATCTCTAAAATGAACTGGAGAAGGAAATGGCAGACCCTGAAGTATTTTTGCCAAAAAAACCCCAAATGGGTTCATAAAGAGTTGAAAATTACTGAAAAATAACAATGAGATTTAGGGATGCTTGGTAGTTAGAGTGTCGGGCTTGGAGTCAGGAGACCTTATTCCGAATCCTGCCTCAGACACTTACTAGCTGCGTGAACCTGAGCAAGTCCCTTAACTTCTCTGAGACTCAGTTTCCTTACCTGAAAAATGGGGATAATAATAGCATCTACCTCACATTTGTGAGAATCAAATTGTATGAGATAATTGGGTAATATTTTTCCCAAACCTAAGAGTATCAGATAAATACTATTATTTTTATTTTATATCTATATGTCTACAGAACTTCCCTCTACTCATAAATCTGTTCAGATACATAGATTATTTCAACAGCTTCCTAACTGACCCCATCTCTCTCTCCTACAAAGTGCTGCTAGAGTAATTTTCCCTTAAATGCAAATCTGATAATATGTCCCCTTCTCCCCCAAATCAGTCAACTCCATTAACCCTCCTGTTGTCTTCAGAATAAGGTAGAAACTCCTCTGTTTCACTTTAAAGCACAATCCAACCCATCCCCAAACGGTTCTTCCAAGCCTATTGTACCTTATCCCTGTCCCTGGCCTCTGAGATCCAGACAGACTGGCCTCTCTCTTCCTCATCCACGGCTTTCTCTCATGTCTCCCATGTCTGGCATGCATCACCCTCTTCTCCTCTACCTCATGGAATCTCCCTTTTCCTTGAAGCTCAAGGATCTTTTTCTGCACGGAACTTACAATGATCACTATGATGGCTGTTAATCTACTTCTCCAACTGTTATTTATATGTATGTATGTAAATATGTGTGTATATATGCACATATGTATATGCACATATGGGGATATATGTGTGCATAAGTATATAAAACATAGAAGTATATTTTATAAAATACAAATAAAATATATAAAGCAAATGTCTATATATTTATTTTTATATGTTGTGTATACACAAGTATAAACGTGTACATATGTATACATGTGTATGTGTTTGTTAGTTTTATGTAGTAAACATTGCTATATATACTTGTCTAGGTGACACGGGCCAGAGTCTTGGGCCTGGAATGAGGAAGATCTGAATTTAAATTCAACCTCAGATAGTTATTAGCTATGTGACTCTGGGCAAGTCATTTAACCTTTGGCTGACTCAGTTTACTCAACTATAAATTTAATAACTATATTATAGATAACTATATATAATATATGCAAATTATATATTACATATATAATTTATATATTATATATAATTATATGATATATATAAATCTATATAACTATATAAATATTAGCTATAAATTTAATAACTATAAAATTAATAAATCCTACCTCACAGGGTTGTTTTGAGCATCATGAGTGAGATAATATTTTCAAAGTACTTAGCACAATCCTAGGCACAAAGTAGGCACTTCATGAGAGCTTGTTTTCCTTCCCCTTCCCCCTTCTCCCATTAGAAGACAGGTTCCTTGGGAGGAGAGATGGCATCCTCGGCATGTAGCGCAGTGCTTGGCACACAGTACATGCCTAATAAATACTTCTTGATTGACTGATTCACCTGTGTATATAGATAGATGCAATAATTTTAATATATTTTATTTATACTCCTTTTTATAGCAATATTGCTTCCTAATGACCCCTCCCTCCCAAATGCTTCATACCAAAGAAAGAGCTAAGCAAAAAACAAAGCAGAAATAAATGAATACACTGGCCATGTTGGAAGATGAATCCCCACCTATAGGCTACCACATTTCTGACATGGTTCACTCTCTATCCTCTAAAGTCACGACTGGTCATTGTGCTGGCCCAGCTTTGAAAATCTTTCACTGTTATTTTTCTCTACATTACTGTGGTCGTCATATAAATTATACCAATATTCTACTTTGCTGGATCTGCTTTAATTCATACAGAGCCCTCAATGATCTTTACCAAGGTCTTCAGGGTAAATGTGGACCTCCACTAAGGGGACAGTCATGGGGTTCTAGATGTCAAACTGGAAGAGACCTCATGGGTTATCTTGTACAACTCCATCCTTTCCCAGATGAGGGAAATGAAGCCTAGACAAGCACAGAGACTTATCCAAGCTCACTCTCTCCCCACTTCCATTTCTCCCCCTTCCTCTCCCTCTCTCCTTTCTTTCCTCCCCCTCCCCCTCCTCCTCCTCCTCCTCCTCCTCCTCCTCCTCCTCCTCCTCCTCCTCCTTCTCCTCCTCCTCCTCCTCCTTCTTCTTCTTCTTCTTCTTCTTCTTCTTCTTCTTCTTCTTCTTCTTCTTCTTCTTCTTCTTCTTCTTCTTCTTCTTCTTCTTCTTCTTCTTCTTCTTCTCTCCCATGCGCTCTCTCTCTCTCCTCTCTGTCTCTCTCTCTCTTTCTCTCTCTCTCTCTCTCTCTCTCTCACACACACACACACACACACACACACACACACGCACACTTAGCATGTGTGAAGCATTGAGAAACACTATTTCCTTTGGCCTAAGAGCCATCATTCATTTCACTATATGACAATGCATCCTTAAATCACATGCATGTAAATTAAGTAATAAGCCGAGATGAGCATATGTCAAGGAAACATACACTCTCAAGGTGAGGAATACATAAAGGCCTAAGAACAGGGTCTCTTAACTGTTTCTGTTGTTGAGTAATTTTTCATTCATATCTGACTCTTCTTGACTCCATTTGGGATTTTCTTGGCAAAAACACTGTAGCGGTTTGCTGTTTCTCCAGTTCATTTTTACAAATGAGGAAACTGAGGTAAACAGAGTAAAGTGACTTGCCCAGGGTCCCACAACTGGTAAATGTCTTAAGCCAAATTTGAACTCAGATGTTCCTGACTCTAGACCCAGTGCTCTCTGTGCTGCCCACTTAGCTGCCTATCTCTTAAACTAGGGTCCCTGAACTTGCTTTATAAAAATATTTTAATAACTTCATTTTACTATATTGACATCCTTTGAAATCCCATATATTTTATTTTATGAATTTTAAAATACCATTCTAAAAAAGACTCTAGACTGCCCAGGACTCATGACACCAAAAAGAAAGGTTAAGGACTCCTGGTTAGGGGGAACTTAGCCTCCACAAATATATTAATTAAGAGGGACTAGATGGAAATAAATAGATCTTGTTTCCCTGCTCCTGAGAGAAGAAGCAAGACCCCATGCCAGGGAATGAGTCTAAAGCTGTGAGCCTGTGCTGGGGTTCGAACAATGCATCACTGCTCTCCCTTGATGGAATTAGGGCCTTATAATCACCCCGTGATTATGCATTATCCTCTGTCTAATCCCCCAGTAATGCAATTTATTGGCGCTGCCATTCCAGGCACGTCAGCAGAGCAGGGCTGTGCCAAGATGGATGCTGCTTTGATGGAACATTTTGTTGAATGTCACTAGAGAAGTAACTCTTGATACAGCATCACGTAAAAGTCCAGTCTCCCCAAAGCGAGGTTTAGCAAAGAATTGGACAGCTCTCGCCTATCCCAGTAGAGTGTCAAATGATTGTGTATCTTCTTAATTTCTTCACATGTAAAAGGAGAGAGCTAGGGCCACACATAATCCCACCAATCTGGGAACATTTTCCTTTTAAAGCCAGGGGATTTTTCTTCTTTCTGAGCATTTTCAGGAGGCTCCTGATTCAATCCGCTTCCCAAGGACTGAGGAAATCTCATGGTGGTCTGATTCTTGGTACTTCTGTCAAATTTGGAAAAAAAAGATGCTTCACTTCCAATAGCCCTAATACATCTGGGACTTCAGTGAACTTAGCCTGTAGGACAACAGTTTGCACCTTCCCATAAACTCATAAGATCATATGGTCATGAATTTAGAGCTCAAAAGTGTTCTCAGAGGCCCACTAGCCCAACCCATTTATTTTATAGATGAGGTCCATAGAGGCTAAGAGGCTTGCCTGAGGTCACACAGCTAGTTAAGCTATTGAGGTAGACAGTGAACTGTGGTCCTCTGACAAAGGCCAAGTCAGGGTTCTTTTCACTGTATCTTCTTGCTTCTCTATGTGCCCAAGACCACCCAATATTCTAGGGTCCTCTTGTTAATTCTCTTAATACCCCAAGAATGTTAGTGAAGCACATGATCTGATCTGCATTTATCCCCTATTTTTGCCAAGTGACAAACCCACTGTCTCTTTTTTGATCAAGTTTTTCTTTTTAAATTTAAACTCAGATCTCTTCTAATCCCAGACCTAAAACTCTCTCCTTTAGGTTGTCCAACCTTTTGGTAATTAGGTGAGTGAGTGTTGGCCCTCCATGATTTCTCCTCCCTCTATCTAGAAGTAATGTGCTGGGGAAGATAGGACATTGTGCTCTTTAGATCAAGAGATCTAAATTCAAGTCCCTTTCCTGCTGTGTGACCCTAGGCAAATCACTTCTCCTTCAGGTTCTTCATCTGTGGCAATAATGATAAGCAAAACATATATAAGCTGTGCTTATTCTTTTAGGGAAGGAGGAGAGAGGGGAGGGGGAAAATTTAGAACTCAAAATTTAAGAAAAAGAATGTCAAAAATTGTCTTTGCATATAATTGGAAAAAATAAAATGCTCTTAAAACAAAGATAGGGAAATAATCTATCAACAAGAATTTATTAAGTTTTGTGCCAGGTACTGTGCTAGGATCTAAGGATACAAAGAAATGCAAAGCCAATCACTGTTCTCGGGGAAACTCACCTTCTGGTGTGAATGACTTGTAAGTTACAAACCTAAGTGACTGGGAGGAGAATATTCCCATTAGAAAAAGAAAAGCTTAGAAGAGAAAGGAGAGGCGGGGCTCAGGGAAGAGAAGTGATGATGAATACATAGGATTAGGTTCTTTGTGAGAAAGGAGTATTGTGAATTGTAAAACACCATGCAAATATGATCTTTTACTTTATTACTTATTTATCGCACCTGACTCTCTTTCCCTCTCTCCCCCGTGTCTGCCTATCTATATGTGTCTGTCCCTGTGTCTGTCTGTCTCTGTCTCTCTCTGTATGTGTCTCTTTGTCTCAGTCCCTCTCTGAATCTCTGTGTGTATCTCTTTCTCCATCTCCCTCTGTCTCTCTGACTGTCTCTGTATGTCTTTGACTATCTCTGTCACTCTGTCTCTGTGTCTGTCTTTCTGTGTGTCTTTGTCTCTGTCTCTCTCTCTGTTTTGTGGATGGTTTTTATGCTCTCACAGTATAGCACAGACAACCTTATTTCTTACATTTGTAAAAGAACTGGCTTGCTGGTTCTCTGGGAAAGAGGTGATTTTTTTTTTTCTTAAGGGAAATTATGTCTGGGTGAAAAGCTTAAACATCCTATGTTCATTGACTGGATTATCCACCAGAGAATGGGATCTCTCAAGAAACATATAGACTTTTAAGAGCCAGAAAGAGCCAACAAAAATCCTGTAATACAATCTCCTTATTTTACATAAGAGAAATTGAGACCTAGCACAGAAAAGTGACTTGTGCCAGGTCCTAGTTAATAGGAGACCCAGGACTATCACCTACATTTCCTGAATAAAAAATTCATTATGGATTAAGGGATAGAATGCCAGACCTCAAGTCAGAAAGGCTCTTATTCAATTCCAGTTTCTGATATTTAACCATCTCTGGGACTCAGTTTCTTTATGTGAAGTATGGGAATGAATAATGATTTCAATAACTCCTTAAAAGTCATTTTTGGGAGATGTCTGGACCCATGGATTCTTTGTTACATTCAACTCCAAGTCAGGAAACCTGCCTTCCCAACACAGAACAGACCTGTACATGCTCTGAAATTTTCAGTGTAGGGTGTTGCCTAAAGAAATGAGAAGTTAAAGTGATTGCCCAGCTAATATTTGTTACAGGCAAAACTCGATTCCCTGATTATCTGTTAGCTTCCCCCTCCCTAGCCACTCCCTCTGGAACTCAAGTGAGCTGACTGTCCAGATGCCCCCCACAAATATTCCTTGTGGTCACCACTGCAGTATGCCATGAGGTTAAGTTCAGCAGGTGCACTTTTCCTTCTCCAGATGCCTTGTAGGCAGTAGGTGACAGTCATAGAATTTCCAGTAAAAGGAAGGTCAGAAACATTCCTTCCTTGGACGAAACTGAAGCCCATAAAAGGGAAATGACTCACCCAAAGGCACACAGACAAGTGACTTAGCAAATCCAAAAGCTGAATTCAAATCTCCAGACCCCCAGATGATGCCTCAGTAAGTCACCAGAGAGTTGGGGTCCGTAAAATCTTACATATTTTAGAAAGATGAATGAGGGCAGGTCAATATTATACTTTTTTTTTTTTGCTAACGAGGCAGTGTGGTAGAGTAGATAGACAGCTAACTGCCCACAGAGCCGTCCTGTCTCTGAAACATACTGACTGTGTGACCCTGGGCAAGTCACTTAACCTCTTAGTGTTACAGACTACAAGTTACAGAAAAGGTGCTAAACTACATTGCTTGATGGAATTTCCTCATCAGAAGTTCCCTGTACCAAATAAATAATACATCTGGTTCTTATCCCTTTTTTTCCTTCCTTGATATTAAATGTATATTACAATTTTGCTATGAATTTTCTGTGTTTTGTCCTGCACTCGGGAAAGGTCATACATTTTCCAATACAGCCGGGCTCCTGGAACATTCATGATTATTCAGTTAAGGACAATAAAAAGCCACTTTTGCATTTTTTTCACTAAGGATAAAGAAGATATATTGCAATGAGCAGGAAAGGATTAATTCAGGCACCATGAGAAGACCAAAGGAAAAGAGGCTTTTGAATGGGATAACTTTGCCAAGCACCTTTTAAATCACCACTGGGTAGCTACTTTCTGCTTCCTTTGCCTAGAGTGTACAAGACCTTAGCCCCTTCGGAGAGTGATGGTCTGGCTCAGCAGTCTATCACAGTGTAAAGCAAGAGACATTTCTGAAGTCGGCCTCCCTGAACTGAAACTTTACGAACTCTTGATCCCTGGTGACTGCTGGGGTTCTGTTACTCAATGGAAAAGCACTAGTTATCTTGTGCATGTCTGCCTTACTGCAATTCATTGATATCAGAAGAAAGAAAAACATAATACTTGGTCTCCTGAGTGCTCCCTTTTGCACTATAAATGTGAGAGGGATGGTCACACCAGGGTTATTTCTCTCCCTCTCTGGGAGAATGTATCTCTTCTGGTGGAGGAAGAGCAAGAGAAAAGTTGGTCTCCCTGGAAATGGTGTAGGGAAGGGGATGGTCTGGGCAGGGAACGAGGTGAGGTAAGTTAGGAATTTCTTTATGGGATGGGGGGAGTGAACAATAGTCAGTTGTGAAATAAAGCATCTCTTTTTAGTCCCTCAGCCTGTATGTAATCTGAGCTAGTATGTTGCCTTCCTTTCCTTCTACTCTGCCAAAGGAGAGTACATATTAATGTTTGTACTTCTAAAATTTTTCATCCTGGGACAAAGCCCCTGGGGCCTCATCCTAGTTACAATTCAGAATATAACAATCAAAAGTAAACCAAATTAGAATTTGTTTTTGGATGGGTTTGATTTTTTGGCTACCTGGTGGTTACCCTTTATGGATTCATCAATTCCTCTGGCTGCACCCTTTTACCAAAGGCCCATGACTGACAAGCCTAAATCAGTTGCATAGACTCCGCAATAATTTGTATTTTTTCTGTCCCTTACGATCCTACCCCCTTCCAAGAACAGGAGAAAAGGATTAGTGGACACGAAGAAAATCTATATAGGGGTTCTTTTCAGAGATCAGATGTCACCTGAAGTGTTAGCCACAGAAGATGTTGTATGTTCAAACTCAATTGTGTAATATGTATTGAACACCTCACAGTTGGGAGGAGGAAAGCCAACAATGCCCATGCCCTATCACTTCTAAGCTTCTATTGTGTAAACCAGGAGACAGGGCTCTGACAATTTCCCTGTCAGCAGTTCCAAAGATGCTCTTAGATGGCTGCAAGCCTTTATCTCTAACTTGTTGGTTGCTTCCTGGTGATTCTAATGGACTGAGTCTTGCCCTCCCCAACTTATTGTATCGGGTCAGTAGCCCAGAAGGGCCAGGTCTAGATAGGAAATGAACAAAAACTCAAAGGTTATGATTCTACTACCCACTGTATGGGTAGTAGATCTCATTTGCCCGCTTGCTAAATGAAGGCTGTAAGAAGGCTGGGAGTGGGGTTAGAGAAGGGATTGGTTGGTCCTGTACATCTTGGTATCCCAAGGTATGCTTGGCCTGAAGTCGGCACTCAATAAATCTTAACTGAATGAATGACTGAATGGATAAACGATTGAGGATCTCAGCGTATTGGATGGTAGGAAGCGCATAGAACAGAAAGTGGTTTTTTTTCATAGCATTTGATTCATTCAACAAGACTTTATTAAGAAGAATCTACTAAGTGCTAGGCATTATTCTAGAAGAGAAAATTAAAGGCATAACTGAAACAGCCCCTGACCTCAAGACCCTGAACTTCCCCTTGAAGTGAAAAGGAGGGTTACAATGTGTATATAAGTAGATAAAAACAAAGCATACACAAAATAGGAATACAAAGTAATTTCAACAGGCAGGGCTACTAATAAAAGGCATAAAGAAAAGCCTCTGGGGGATAGTAGGTGACTCAGTGGATAGAGTACGAGACTAGGCTGGAGAAGAATATTGAAAATCACTCTAGTGTCTTTGCCAAGAAGACCCCTCAGTGGGGTCACAAAGAGTCAGACACAACTAAAATAACTGAACGACACAAATTATATATAGACTTTCCTGCCACTGAGACAAAATCTTCCATCATACGTAGTTCTGCCTTCTGCAATCAAGCAGAACAGGTCTAATCTTTCTTCCTCATAGTAGACCTTTAAATTCTTGGGGGGAAAGCTATCCTATCCCTTATCAATCTTCTTTTATATAGGAAAAAAAACAGAATAGCAGAATCATACAATATCATAACCGTCAAGTAAATGATACAGTGGATAGAGTGCTGGTCCTGGTATCAGGAAGACCTGAGTTCAAATTTACCTCGGACACTTACTAGCTATGTGACCCTGGGCAAGTCACTTCATGCTGTTTGCCTCAGTTTCCTCATCTGTCAAATGAGCTGGAGAAGGAAATGGCAAACCACTCGGGTATCTTTGTCAAGAAAACCCCAAAGAATCAGTTGAAAATAACTGAAACACAACAAAATAATGTCGTAGTAGATAGAGATGTCTGGGAATCAATCTTTTCCTGAATAAAGATTTTCACCCCCCAGTATAAGGTATCATCCATAGCCTTGGCATAAAGCTCTCCAGAGAGTATAAATTCCCTGAGGGCAGGGACTAGTCTTTGCTTCTTTTTCTATCCCTGGGGCTTAACCCAGTGGTAGATGTTTAATGAATGTTAACTGATCGATTGAAGGCATTCTATTCCAAGGAAGTTCATTCCACTTTGAGACTATTAAAAAAAAATAAGTTCTCATAATGAAATCAAAATTTGCCTCTTTAATTTTCCATCATTACTCCTGGTTCTGCCCTGTTGTTCATATGGCATCAATCAATCTCTCCCATATATCAGTCTTTTGGATAAAGACAGGGGTCATTCTCCTTCCTCCCTTCTCATTCTCCAGTATTTTCTTCTACAGTATTAACTTCCCAAAATCTTAGACCTGTCACAGCTGAGACAGACCTTGAAGGCCTTTTGGTCCAGTTCAGGTCTGAACAATAATCTCTTCCTGACATTTATGACATTAGCCATGGAGTCTTTGTAAGAAGATTTCCTGTGAGGGAGAACCCAAATACCTCCTGGATAGTTGATTTCTACCTTAGGGTGACTCTCTGTCAGTAAGTTAGAAAGGTGCCTCTGTAACTTTCATCCATTGTTCCCGGTTCTTCCCTCTGAGAACAAACACCCTTCTTCTGGGTTATGGTAGTTCAGATCCTTGAAGTAATGGTCAACCCCATCCTATCCTACCAAGTCTTCTTTTCTCGATTTATTCTGAATGTATGCATCTATCTATCATTCTCTATCTATATCATTCAATCTGTCTATCTACCTATCTATCCTTCTATAGCCTACCTATCATTTGCCTATCTATCTACCTGTCTGTCTATCTATCTTTCTTTCATTTATCTATCTACCTATCCACCTATCTATATCTATAAATCTCTGTCTTCCCTCAATTAAATATTATCCATCCTTCCCATTTATTCTTGCATATACTTATTTAGGTACATATTGCCTACCCCAATCAACTAGAAGGTAAGCATCTTGAGTGCAAGGACTGTTTCTTTATCTTTGTATCCTTTACACAGAGACTTGTACATAGTAGGTGCTTAGTAAATGTTTGATGATTGGTTGATTCTCTAGGCTACACATCCTCGCTGTATCCACTTATCCTTTTATGGAATGACATTTAGTCTCCTCACCTTGCTTATCCTCCTTTGGACACACTACAGTTTGCTTGTGAAATTTCAAGAAGAAAAAAATAAAGGTTCTTAAAACTACTTAAAACTTCTCAGAGCTGGAGTATTTAACTTTTTTTGTATCATGAAGGGCATTGCAATTGATCTGTTTAAGCTTATGGACCCTTTCTCAGAAAAAAAAGGTTTTTAAATGAATAAAACAAAATACATGGGAAAAAAGTATATCAGTTATGTTGAAATAGCAATTAAAATATTATTTTAAAAAGTGCGCAGAACCCACACTAAGAATCCCTGACCAGAGATCAATCATTCAATGTGCATTTAGTGAGCCATGTAGCTAGGCACAGTGCTAAATGTTGGGGATACTAAGAGCAAGGACCAAATTACACAGGATGTTCTTTCTCACCTTGAATTACCAAATGTATAGTTTTACTTCTGGTGGTGTTATCTTTCGTCTCAGTGGAGATCTCTAAGCAGAGTCTGGCTTACTACATTTGAGATATTGAAGAGGGGATTCTTAGTCAGGTCAAGGCAGGACTCAGTAACCCCTGAGATCCCTTCTGGCTCTAAAATTAATCATTAAAAAAACTACTCTGCCACCCTGCCTTCAGTCTCCTTTGACTTTGTTCATCTCCTGGCTATACCTCAAACAGGAAATCTATAAATGTTCCTAAGCTTCATTGATCCAGAAAATATGGATCAAGGAGACCCCCACCCCCAGATCTTAGATGCAGGCAAAACCATTATCAAGCATGGGCACTGCGATGATAAACATATTTTGATTTAACTTGAAGGTTTTTTTAATACTGGCCATAAATCACCCCAAATCCCTTAGATTTCTCCAACACAGAAGAGAGGTAAAAGGCTTATAATGAGAAAATGTCAGTG
This sequence comes from Bettongia penicillata ogilbyi, assembly GCA_023548195.1. Lineage (NCBI taxonomy): Eukaryota > Metazoa > Chordata > Mammalia > Diprotodontia > Potoroidae > Bettongia > Bettongia penicillata. The sequence continues at coordinate 11,166,530 of JAJHZJ010000561.1, forward strand.
TAACAAAAGTGAGAGCTCCCTAACTAATAATAGCTGGCATTAATAGAATGTTCTAAAATATGCAAAGCGTGTGATTGCATTTGGCCCTCCTCACAGCTCTGTGAGGCAGATACGATGGGTATTAATATCTGCATTTTACAGGTGAGGAAACTGAGGCTTAGAGAAAAGTGACTTGCCTGTGTAGTGATATTTACAGCAGCCTGGCAAAGTGGATACGATATTTTTGTTCCCATTTTACAGATCATAGAAACATAGATTTCAAGATCGAAAGAATCTTTGAGGTCATTGAGTTATGGAATCATAGATTATATATTCAGAGCTGGAAGGAACCTGTGAGGTTAATTAAATCATAAGATTGTAGAATAAAAGTTTTGAGTCAGAAGGGACCTTAGAGACCTTCTAGTTTAGACATCTCAATTTACAGATGAGGAAATGGAAGTCAAAAAAGGAAATGACTTACTGTAGATCATACAGGTAATAAGTGTCCAAGGTAAGAGTCACCTTCACTCTCATTTTACATAGGAGGAAACTGATGCCTATACAGGTGGAGTGACCTACCCAAAGTCACACAGGTGATAAGTGACAGATCTGGGGTCCAAACCAGTGGTTTCTGACTCTACTTATAATACCTTTTTCACTGTACCTCAGTAATTGTCAACATTTATATAGCACCTACTATGTACCAAGCAACATGCTAGACACTTTGGGAGATAGTGCTAATAATTTTCTAATTTTACAGATAAGGAAACTGAGGCTGTAACTTGTCCAGAGTCACAAAGCTAATAAGCATCTGAGACTGGATTTGAACTGAGTTCTTCTTGCTTTCATAACTGATGCTCAGTCTACTGTATCCACATAATATATAACATAACTGCATCCGCAAAGATGAAAGTGAAACTAAGACAGCATAAGAGACTTGGCCAGTTATAGAACTGGTGATCTTCACTACCACACTCTAACACACCTATTGCACATATTATATTTTATAGACAAGGAAATGAAAGGAGGAGAAAAGTGGTTTATTTGCTCATGATCACACAGCTGATGTTGTCATTTTTCAGTTGAGTCCTACTCTCCATGACCCCATTTTGGGGTTTTCTTGGCAGAGATACTGGAATGGTTTGCCATTTCCTTCTCCAGCTCATTTTTACAGATGAGTAAACTGAGTCAAACAGGATGAAGTGACTTGCCCAGTGTCGCACAGTTGGTAAGTATTTAAGGTCAGATTTGAACTCAGATTATCCTGACTCCAGGACTGGCACTCTATCCACTATACCACCCAGCTGTTCCATCTCACAACTAACAAGCGTTACTAGGTCAAGATTCCAACCAAGGACTCTCTTAACTCCAGCTCTTTGTTACATCTAGTATGTAATACTGACACAGGCCCAGAGGATGTTAACCTAGCTCCATGTGAGTTGCTCATACTGTCTAGTGATCATCACAAGAACAGGGTGACCTCTTGTTTCAACATTTTCAACAAATGTAGACCTAAACCTAGCTGGGAGGTTGGCCAAGGCTATTCTCATTTGGGAGTAGGAGGGTAGGATGGAGTGAGGTTCATGATTTTTGAAGTGGACCCACAAATGCATCAGCATAGGGAACTCCCAATGAGGAGTCAGTCCACTACTCTGCCATTTTTCAGTCCTAAACAACAGAGCTGTCCAAAACTGGAATGGGCTGCCTCAAGAGGTGATGGATTCCCTGTCATTGAAAATCTTAAGGAAAAGCCTGGATCAACATTTGATAGGGATGTTGCTGAAGAGATCCATTTCCAGATAGGAACCGACCTACATGGCCCTGGGTCCTGTCCAACTTAGAGATTCTGTGGTTCAGTGAAAATCTGCCTTGTGTGACAGTAAGGATAATCTATGAGAGACAGGTCATGAGCCAGGCATACCCTGATCTCATTCCCTGGGGCCTGGATTCTGCTTTCTATAAGCTTCCCAGGCCCCAGGCAGCTTTTCTAGCTGCATATGGTTACTTCTCTCTCTATCTCTAGAGGGAGAGGGTACTCTCCACATCGTCCTCTTGCTGTTGCCAGATGCCGATAGCAAGCAACATCTGGTGTGCCTACAAAAGACCTCCCACACAGATAAGAAGGAGAATCCTAACGAGCTTTCAGCCTGATGCATTAAACCCAGGCTTGAGATGCAGTTGGAGTATAACCCTAGCCAGTGAATCAACAAGCATTTATAAAGTACCTCCAAAGTATCAGGCATTGTGCTGGGCCCTGGAAATACAAAGACAAAAAAATGAAACAGCTCTTGCTCTCAAGGAGCTGACCTTCTAAAGGGGGAGGCAAAGTGCAGACAAATTGAGTATATACAAAATGAAGACAACATCATTAGCGAGGGTTCAGGAAAGGCCTGTGGAGAAGGTGGTCCTTTGGCAGGGTGTGGATTGAATTAAGGGATTTCAAGAGATGAAAATGAGGTGGGAGTTAATTCTTGGCATGCTAGCCAATGAATAGACATGGAAATGACAAGTGGGTTGCTATGTGTGGTTAACAGAAAAAAAAATCAGTTTAGTTGGACCATGGATATAGGAAGGGGAATGTATAATGTATAATGAGGTTAAAAACTTAGGTTGAAGCAGGATTTATTTTACTCCCAAGTTGTTGGGAAAGTGTCTTCACTTGAGGCAAGAGTTAGATAACAAAAGGATGTTAGGGTCTAAACAGCCTTTGATCTGTGAGTAAGTTGGTGCTAAGGCACATAAAGTTGGTACTGCTACCCTGGCTATTGCTGCTGCTGCTGAGCTGGGACCCGGGAGCAGCTGAGTCAGCTGTGGAAGCCTTTGATGTTCATTGAACATCAATACTGCTGACACCTGCAGGTGGAATTCACCGATCACCAACATCGATTTAGCATCTGCCTGTGAATGGACTTCTGTGGGGCTTTGTGCCATGATGAGATGGGAGAAGGAGGTGTGGGGGAGGCAATGGATGGACTCAGATAAAAAGAGGAGAAGAGGAAACCCAGGAAAAAAAGAAAAAATGAACCTGGATAGGACTGCCCCTCCAAAAAAGAATCCTAGGATAACAGAAGATAATCAAGGAGATAACTTCATCCATTGAGAGCACAGGGGTTGATCAATATATAAACCTTCTTTCCTTTCCACAGCCTTCAAGTTTTATTATTATCACTATTTTTTGCAAACGAGGGAATCGAGACCCAGAAAGGTCAAGTGATTTGCCTATGGTTACATGGCTAGTGAAGTGACACAGGTAGGATTTGATCCCCTTGTCGTCTTGATTCCAAATCCAGTATGCCACCTACTGTGTCACCCTGCTAAGGGTTGAATTCACATTGCCAAGTCGCCACTTGGTATAAAATATTAGTCAAATCCATAATGGATTCCCTGTAAATGAACTTTAGAACTTGTTTGTCATAATGGATTCCAACAGAATGAACTACTGGTTGAGCTCTTCAGAATGGATTTTTTTTCCCAGTTGCCTCTTGGCAGCATCCCCTTACGATAGATTTCCATTGAATAGTTTTTGGCCTGGTGCCCTGGGCTGGATTCTATCAAGTTTAAGTGAGAGCCTTGGCAAAGCCATGGGTTGCCTCAGTGGGAAATCTTGGGTTTTGATTTATGCAGGGTCCCTAAGTATAGTATGTGATAGCTCATGTTAATTAATGGCTGTCCTGAGGAATGAACTCAAAGCAGAGCCAATTTTCTCTGTTCTGCATTTCTGAATATCTCAAGACACCTTAGTTGTGCTAACCGAGGCCTGATGGTGAATAACTGGATTCACTCAGTACCATGCCTTTTGTCAAGGGACACATTTATGGGGTAGAAGGAGGTGGGGCATGGGAATAGATCTAGTTACTTAAGTTGTAAGATGCAACTCTGCCAAATTTAACTTTGTATTCCTTCCAGACTCCCTAAATACTCCCTATGGAGTCCCTTACAGTTTCATATTATATGAAAGTACAAAAAGTTCATCAGCATTATGGCCTCTTTCCTTGAGACCAAGCACGAATCTGGCCCTCCCATTCAGCACTTTGAGTTCATACCAACCTCCAACAGCAGCACCAACAGCAAAAACCTTCCCTTACTCACATCTTTGTTCCATATTTTCTTATGCACACACCCACAGTGGTTTTTTTCCTTACTCTTCTCTAGAATTTGAATTATTGAAATACAGAATGTGATCCTGAATCAGTGCCATGACTGTCCATCCAAGCAAATCAGGGTGTGAAAGGAAATATTTAAATATTTACTTTCTTTCCAGCATTTGGTTTCTTGTCATTGCAATTTTTTTTCTTGAATTTGAAAATATGAATTTAAGAAAACATCCACGAAACTGAATATTGTAGGATTCAAAGAATAACAAAAAAGAGAGTTACATATGAAATTACAAAATTCTTTTGTTTACCACCAAATGTAGTTTTTTAAAAAATTTTAACATGGTGGTTCCAACATGGCCTTGTTTTTCTGTATCTCTTTCAGAAATTCCTTCTGCTCTTTCTATTTATTATTTTAATGATTCATTGTCACACTTTTCTTTTTTTAGTTCATTCTTATTCCCAATTGCCACCAATTCTGTCCCTGCAAAAAACAAGAACAAAAAACGGAAGAAGAATCCTTCCTTGTAACAAGTATAGACACTCTTAACAAACCCACCCATTGACAGTGTTTGACAATGAACACCTTATTCTCTACCTTTAATTTATATAGCATATACTATGTGACAGACAGAGTGCTAAATACTTTATAAACATAAACTTAGTTGATTCTCATAACAACCCTGGGAGGCATCTCCATTTTTCAGTTGAGGAAACAGGCAAACACGGGTTAAGCGACTTGCCCAGGATCGTATAGCTAGTAATTGTCTGAGGCTTGGTCTTCCTGACTTTAGGGTCCAGAGTTCTCATCCATACCTAACTGCCAAAAGCTACAAAGTATATTTCATTGCCTGCTTTTTGGAAACTGTCATTGTTCACTGCTTGATCATAGCTCTTGAGTTTTATGGAAAGGAGGTGCCGAAGAGTCTTCCAACAATTGATTTACAAAGTATAGATACCTATCTGATTGAGTCAGGAAGGAAAAACTAACATTAGCCATGCCACTTCTGAGGGTATTAAGTAACTAAGCTGTAGAGGGTCAGTCAAGTATTGGTACAATTGCAGAGTGTTGTCCTAAAATCTACCAACAGACTGGCTAACCATAAAGTGATATGCCGTCTAGCAGTTGGATGGTCAGTCGGATCAACAAACACACGCATATACATATATACAAACATACATGTGTATGCATGTATATATGCACACTTGTGTACAATGCTTACTAAGCATTTATATATGTATAGTGTATGTTCATACACATATGTGTGTATATGTGTCTGTGTGTATGGGTGTAGGCAGTCAGATGGTTCAGCGTATCCACTGATATCAGTGCAGTATTCAACTATAAAATTGGAATAATAATAGAGCCTACCTCCCAGGGTTGTTGTAAAGATCACATGAAATGATATTTTTTTTAAAGGACTTAGCACGGTTCCTGGCACATGATAGATAAATATAGTTATACATAAATACGTGCTTAGTGTGTGCGTAGCTGTTTTTGTTGAATTGGTTTAGTCATACCCAACTGTTCGTGACCCAATGGACCATAGCATATCAATACTGTCCAAGGGGTTTTCTTGGCAAATATTCTGAAGTGGTTTGCCATTTCCTTTGTCAGTGGACTAGAGCAAACAAAAGTTAAATGACTTATCCAGAGTCAGACAATTAGCAAGTGTCTACAATGTGTAAGGAAGTCTTCCTTACTTCAGGCTCAACCCTCTACTACTGAGCCACCAGGGGCCTCTACGCATGGGTCTTATTACCATTGTGTTCCAAGTTTGTTCCCATTCTATCCACACACAATATATTTCTGAGAGTATACGTCTCAGATTTAACTGAGTGGAAAGATGTATTAAGTCTATTGTTCACACTATGCCAATTTAGTAAATGCCTTTGCTAAGAGCAAATTGTGTCTGTGGACAAATTGATAGGAAGCACAAGGGTGGGGGCTCATGAACTCCTATGTTAGGAATGAACCTTAAGGTATCACCTGCACTTTGGAAACCTGTTCTTGAATTAGGAATGCAAGTTGCATAAGTAGCCTGGGGGTGGGGATGCTTCATTTACAGTGAAATAAGAATTGTATACACTGTTCTCTCAGTGTACTCTACATCTGTTCATCAAAATCCTCCAATGTTTCCCCTCTAAATCTTTTACACTCTATTTGTGACCTTACTAGCTTCTGACCCAGTGTTTGCCCTAACCTCTAACTTAGGTCTAGCACCTTGCCTACTCAGAATTCAGAATTCTTATTGATCCATTTGTCAGATTTTCTGACCCTAGCTCCATTCCTGGATGTTCAATGCCTGAAAAGTATTGTATGAGCTATCTAGTACAATACTCTTATTTTTGTAGCTTAGAAAAGTGAGGTGCAGGAAGAAAAGTGTCCTACTCCAAAATCACACAAGTAGTAAGTAAAAGAGCTAAGTTTTCAGCTCAGGGCACCTGACTCTAAGTTCAGAGTTCTTTTATTTTAATAACATATTGGGACCTCCACTCAGTAATATCCCTGAATAACAACTCAGTGGGAAAGGGCAAATACCCCTACTTACAATCCATCCCAACTCATGTGCATAGAAACAGATCAGATTAAGACTTGATATAAAGAAACAAAAACAGTAGCAATCAGAATTGTCCATATGATGGTTATGACCCAGGTTGTATCCAAAGAAGAAAGGAGAAAATGTACTACCCTCCCTTCTTTGTAGAGGTGAAGGATTATGGGTACGAAGCCCTGCATATGCTTCTACACTTGGTTCATGTGTTGATTAGCTTTGTTGAACTAACACTCTCTCTCTCTCTCTCTCTCTCTCTCTCTCTCTCTCTCTCTCTCTCTCTCTCTCTCTCTCTCTCTCTCTCTCTCTCTCTCCTTCATTTTTATATAGAATGACCTACCTACTGGTAGGGTAAAGGGAAGTCAAGTTAAGTTAAATCAAGGCAAGAAGCATTTACAAAGCACCTAATATGTGCCTGGCACTGTGTTAATCATTGGGAATACAAGAAAGGCAAAAAATAGACCCTGCCCTCAAGAAGCTTATAATCTAATGGGGCAGACAATGTGCAAACATCACGAGTTATATATGAGATAAAATGGAGCTAATAAACAGAGGGAAGTCACTTGCTAGTATCAGGAAAAGCTTGGCATAGAAGGTAAGACAATAGGGAAGCCAGGGATGCCAGGAAGTGGAAATGAGAAAGAAAAGGACTCTCAGCATGAGGGACAGCCAGGGAAAGTGCACCAAGGAGGGAGATGGAGTGTCTTGTCTGAGGAGCAGCCAGTGGTACTGGATTGCAGAGCCCACAGAGGGGAGTAGGGCAGAAGGGTAAGACTCTGAATGCCAAACAGAAGATTGTACATTTGATCTTGGAAGAAATGGGAGACAACTAGCATTTATTCAGTAAAGGGGTGGCATAGTCAGACCTGAGAATTAGGAAGCTCAGCTTGACAGGAATGGATATAGCCAAAGGAAGAAAGATAATGGAAAAATAAAATGCATCATTAATATTTTAAATTAAAATGAAGCAAAATAAAGAGTTGTCCTAAAGTGACCAAAGTTTGCTTTAAAAAATGAAGGACTCTATATCATCTCCAGTCATAGAATGGGATGAACCCAGAATGTGGAATCAAAGGACCAGGCTCACTTCCTTGGTCTTTAACTTCCCATCTGATCACTTCAGCTCTTGGAGCGTCAGTTTCCTCATCCTCATCATCTGAGAGAGGTTGGACTAGCTAGTTTCTGAGCTCCTATCTGGATGGGGAAGAGGATTGGGGGTGAGGGTATGTGTGTGAATACACATATACAAATATATACACATAAACACATACATGAATACATTTACACACATACACCCACACACGTGTGTATAATTATTTAAGTATCATAGATCTAGAACTGAAAGATTTTAGGGGCATCTAATCCAGGTTCTTTGTAGTTTAAAAAGTTATATTAATGTGTTTTGTTTTCACATTATAAACATTCACAAATGATTTCCACTATATGAGTGATATTTTTTTTTCACAAAGTGAAATAATGCAGTGATCTCATCTGAAAGTGCATTTGACATTTTACATCTGTAGTACTCTTCTCCTCTCTATTAACAACAAATAATAGAAATTTCTCTCCTACTTACCCCCCTACCCTGTAGAAATAAAAAGAAAAGAAAAACAAACTTCATGTAACAAATATGTATAATAGTGAAGAAAAACAAATTCCCTCAGTAGATCTCTCTCTCTCTGTGTCTCAGTCTCTGTCTCTGTCTGTCTCTCTGTGTCTGTCTTTTTCTCTCTTTGTCTCTCTCTGTCTCTCTGTCTCTCTCTGTCTCTATTTTTCTCTCTTTGTCTCTCTCTGTCTCTGTCTCTCTTTGTCTCTCTCTGTCTCTCTCTGTCTCTCTATCTCTGTCTTTCTCTCTCTCTCTCTCTCTCTCTCTCTCATAAGGATGGATGTCCATCCCTCATAAAGTTCTTTTCCATGAGCTCTGAGATTCTATGATCCTGATTACCTCAGTAACTTCTGGGGGTATATGGTCTGAACTAAATTCTTCATATTTCTTGGGATTCAGTCTGGTTGGGTGGAAAGCATGTGGGATTTTAAAATCAGAAGGCTGGAGTTCAAATTTCATCTCTACCACTTACCACCTATGTGATCTATGACAAGTCACTGAATCTCTCAGGATCTCAATTTCTTTCTATGTAATATAAGGAGGTTGATGACCTCTAAAGTTTAGATGACCTTTAAAATTTCTTCCATTTCTAAATCTGTCACCTTGTCATCTGGGCATCTAGATGGTTTCTGAGTTGCCTTCCAGCTCAAGATCCATGGAGTCCATGACCTTCCCTGCTAGAGTGGCTTCCATTCAACTATTCCAGGCTTCATTTTCCTCACCTATAAAATGGAAACGTACAACTGGTTAGCCTGTGAGGTCCTGTCCAGCGCAATAGCCTCTGGGCCCCAGTTTCCTCCTCCCTAAATAAAATGAGACTAAATATTGCCTTGGAGATCCCTTCCATCTCTAGAGCTGTGATCTCTTGTGTCTGACCTTGGGACATTACTATTTAGTGCTCCCTTCAAGGACGCTGTGACCGAGCTGAAACTTCCAATTATTTCCCTCCTCCCTTTTCCTACCACATCCCACTTATTACTCCCATTTTTATATGTCCCCATGAACAATCTGGACCCACTTCAGGGTAGAATTCCTACCCAGAGCCTTGTCTTATAAGCCTGGTCCCTTGGTACCTCCCAGTTAGATCCCACATGGAAACAGAATAAATCAGAGAGGCATATTTCTCTTAGACCTAGAATCATGTCAGTTTCTTTTTTCCAGAACTGTTCCTGCCATTAATCCAAGGCAGCACAGTTTTGACTCAATCCTCATCCCTATGCTTCTAAGTCCCCATGGCCTCCTGCTTGTTCAGATTCTATTACCTCTCCTTAACTTGTGGAACTTGAGTGTATTTGCCAAGATGAGGTTCATTTTCAGAACAAAGCCAAGCGAATGTGCATGTTTAAGGTCTTTGCCTCTTCTTTAAAGTCCTGCTGGAGGCTAGTAAGCAATTTCCCAAAATCAGGAGAAATTACGCTTTGTTCAGGACAAAAGAGAATTAGAAAGTGAGGCTTGTGTCTTTGTTCTCTGTCTTTCTTATTCACCTCTCCCTGGGTGATCAGAGGAAGAGAGAGAGAGAGAGAGAGAGAGAGAGAGAGAGAGAGAGAGAGAGAGAGAGAGAGAGAGAGAGGAGAGAGAGAGAGAGAGAGAGAGGAAGGAGGAAGGAAGGAAGGAAGGAAGGAAGGAAGGAAGGAAGGAAGGAAGGAAGGAAGGAAGGAAGGAAGGAAGGAAGGAAGGAAGGAAGGAAGGAAGGAAGGAAAGAAGGAAGGAAGGGAGGAAGGGAGGGAGGGAGGAAGGAAGGAAAAAGAGGGAGAGAGGAAGAAACACATTGTGTATACACTCATCCAATTTTCCCAATAACATCAATATGCTATAACTGAGTGGGGGAGACAGAACCCAAGAACAGTCCTCAAATGTCCTTCATTTTATTTTTCCTTGTCTACTTTTCAAGACTGACCCAGAGTTAAAGGAATCTGTCCTGGAGCTCAATGCATAGGGACAAACATGAGCAAAATGTGTCATTCAAGGAGACATGGAGTGCAGTGGGGAGAAAAGGCACTGAATTTGGAGCCAGAAGACCTGGGTTCAAATCTCAACTGTGTGACCTTGGCCTCAATTTGTCTATGAAATGAGGAGGATTATATTAGACACACTCTAATTTCCCTTCTAGCTCTGAATCTAAGATGCTATGGGATAAGATCCAAAGTCACCATCTTAGTTTAGACAATCATCCCCATTCTGACTAGACTATTGCTGTGGCCTCCCAACTGATCTCTGCCTCAAGTCTGTCCCTGCTCTTGTCCTTCCTCTGCACCAGTCCTTTTCCTCAAGTGAACCATACCCTACCCCCCTCAACAAGCTCTACTGGCTCCCTATGACCTTTAAGATCAAACATAGGGGCAGCTAGGTGGTGCAGTGAATAGAGGACCAGAGGACCAGACCTGGAAGACTTGAGTTCAAATTTGAACCTCAGACACTTGACACTTACTAGCTGCGTGACCTTGGGCAAGTCACTTAACTCCAGTTGCTTTGTCTTCCCCCCTCCAAAAACAAATAAAAAAAAAGATCAAATATAAACTCCTCTGTATTTGTATATATTATCTCCCCCCTGCTATAGAATGTGAACTCCCTGATAGTAAGAACTGTCTGGCATTTTCTATTTGTATCTTCAGTGTTTATCACATAGTATGGACTTAAACACACTTTTTTATTCATTCATGTATGCACACGTTCATTTGTTCTATTTAACATTTAAAGCCCTCTACAACCTTCCACCCAGTCCCCACCAACCTTTGTAACCCCCTTAAACAAATATTGTGCAAGATATTATCATTCCCATTTTAGGGATAAGAAAATTGAGGCTCAAAAAACATTAAGTGATGTGCCTAAAGATACACATACACACCTAGTAAATATTAGAGAAGGTCTATGAACCCAATCTTGCTGTCTGTATTTGTCTACTGCATGGAACTGCCTCTTAAATTATCACCATCTAAGGGAGCAGTTCTTTCACTTTTTGGTCTCAGGATCTCTTTATACTCTTAAAAATTAGTAAGGACCCCCAAAATGCTTTTGTTTTTGTAGTTATACCTATCAATACTTATTTATTAGAAATTAAAATATCAGTATTATTATGAAAATTTTTTGACATTATTGCCCCCCCAAAAAGGCTGGTGATGGGGGTGGTCTCTAGATTACCCTTTAGAACCACTGGTCTAAAAGACAGGCTAGCTTGGAGCTCACTGGGGTACCTCATCTTGATCCCCCAACCCTTTCCTCCCTGGCCCCAATTTAAACGGAGAATTGTAAAGGCATCACATTCCCAGAAAATGAAGGAAATTAGAGAAAGAAGGTAGTCTTTTCAGCTCCTCTTTATATTGTGTGGTTTTCCCTGGGACTCTGCCCTTGATGCTCTGTCTGTGTACGTGTGTGTGTGTGTGTGTGTGTGTGTGTGTGTGTGTGTGAACATGCTCATTTATATGCTGGTTGCAGGAAAATCATTAAGTTCAACAATCAATGTAGGGTGGAGGAAAGCAGGAAAGTGCTAGATGTGGGTGTCAGAAGAGAGAGATCTAGTTTTGAATTCTTCTTCCCATGCTTGCTTGTGTGATCATGGGTAAATCACATAACCTTTTCCAGAACTTCCTTAATAATGAGGACAATAAGACCTATAGGACAGGATGGTAGCAGGTGGCAAAGTGGATAGAACACTAGGACTTCACCCAGGAAGACTTGAGTTCAAGTCTGTTCTCAGACACTAGCTGTATGACCTTGTGTAAGTCACTTCAACCCTGTTTTCCTCAGTTTCCTCAACTACAAAATTGAAATAATAATGGCACTTACCTCCCAGAATTGTTGAGAGCATATAAATTAGATACTACTTGTAAAGAGATCAGCACAGTATTTGGCACGTAGTAGATGCTTGACCAATGCTGTTGATGTTGTTGTTAAGATCATGTGATCTTGGGAATGGAAAATGTCTCAAAGAACATAAAGTTGAACCTATAACTGAAACAGAATCCCCTCAACAACATACCCAATGTGTGGCCATCCTTTTGCTAAAGACCTTCAGACATGGCCATTCCGCTTTTGGACAGTTCTATTTCTTAGGAAACTTTTCCTTGCATTGGACCTAAATCTACCTCTATACCTCCTACTCACTACTCTTATATCTGCCCTCTGGGGCTGAGAAGAATAAGGCTAATCCCCTTTTCCCATGATCACCACTCATATTCTAGAAGACAGCTGCCATGACCTTCCCCAGGTTTTTTCTTTTCCACTCAGAGTGTTTGGGGACACAGCTAAGTCACCATGAACAATTCTTCTCCATACTGACTTTCTCCAGCGCATCCAGATTTGGAAGAAGGGAGGCAAGGCAGAGGAGACAATAATTACTCTATATAGTGGTTATGGTGGCCAAAGATATGTCCCCCTCTGGCCAATTTGGTGATGCTCTCTCAAGACTTGACTCAGTTGGCCTTAGAAAACAGGCATAGATTCCATTGCCATGCCTTCCAGTTGCATCTGACTCTGATGCCTCATCATGTCATGAAAGGGATCTTTTGTTCTGGAAGGCTTGCCAGTGGAGGGGTGTAGGCTTAATTCAGATCATGATAAACTAGAAAGAATTTAGAGATGAAGTATGGGCCCAGTGAAATATATGTATGCAAGTGGGTATGTATGCATGTATGTCTACACCTATATCTACATATATACTTATTCTCTATCTCTGTCTTCCTACTTCATAATTTCTTACTCCTCCTCTCCTCTGACATTGCCCCCAACCAAGTGCAGACCTTTATCCCCTCCCCCCTAGAGTATTTCAATGGCCTGCCTCAAGTCCCTGTCTATACTTGGCCATTCTCTACTCAGCTGCCTAAGTGATCTTTCTAAAGCACAGGTCTGACCATATCACCTCTGCCACCTCATTTCAAATAAACTTCAATGACTCCCCATCTCCTCCAGGATCAAATATTAGAACCCTCTAGCTTTAAAATCCCTTGTTCCCTTGGCCTCTTCCTACCTTTTTCAGTCTTCTTATACTTTGTTCTCCTTTATGTAGTCTGAGGGCAGAATGACCCTCTATGGGCATCTAGGTGGTGTAGTGGATAGTAGTAGGTCTGGGGTCAGGAGAACCTGTTCATACATTTGCCAACTGTGTGATCCTGGACCAGTCACTTACCTGTTTGCCTCAGTTTCTTCCTCTATCAAACAAACTGGAGAAAGAAATGGCAAACCATTCCAATATCTCTGCCAAGAAAACCCCCAAGGGATCACAAAGAGTTGGACATGATCAAAACGACTGAACAGCAGCATGTACTCAATGATCCAATGAATCCTATCTCCTCACTGTTCCTCATGCCCAGAATGTTCTCCAGGCTTCTCTGGCTTCCTTCCAGTCTCAGCTGAACATCCCCCTTTCAGCAAAAATCCTTTCTTATTGCTCCTTAGTTGTAGGGTCTTCCGTCTGAGGCTGCTTCCAGTAGATACTGTGGCCTTTTGTTTTTCTAGATTGTTCTCCTCTTGTCTCCCCTGTTAGACTTGAGCTTCTCAAGAGCAGGCTCTGTCTTCTGCATTTCTTTGCCACCTCAGCACTTATCACGGCACCTGGCAAACAGTGGTTGCTTAATAGATGTGAGGTGGCTGACAGACTATATCTTGCTATACTTTGTTAATGTCTATACCTGTATCTAGGGTGAGAGGCAGTGCTGTACAGGATGATGTCACACTCAAATAGGAAAAAAATAATCCATATACAAGGAGCCCTGAAGATGGCATATGGACAGTCTTAAAATGTAATCTTATCTATGTTTCATTGTATTTTTTTTACCTTATTTATTTTTAAGTATTTTCCAATAACATTTTCATCTGGTTTGGGCTGGTAGCTCATGGACCTTGTGTTTGACATCTCTGGCATAGAAGATAGAGAGCCAAGGCCCCTCCCAGCCTCGATATATTCTCAGGGCCCTCCCAGCTCTGACATCCTGTGTTCTAAGGGCCCTCCCAGCTCTGACATTCTGTTCTAAGGGTCACCCCAGCTCTGACATCCTGTGTTCTAAGGGCCCTTCCAGCTCTAACATTTGAGAATTCAACCTGAACAGTATCTTTAATGGTAATTATTGTCATAAGCTAGCAGAATTCTAAACCATTGCCACCTGGTGGCACCTCAGCAACAAGACACTCTCACATGACTGGTGACAAATCCCAGCTCTCACAGTTGCTTTCCCTTTCCTCTGGCTTCCTTTCCCCCCACCCCGGTCTCAGAGAGAGCCACTGGCTCCAAAGATAGAGACAACTTTGGACCTCATCTAGTCCCTCCCTCCCACTTGTTTTACAGAGGAAGAAATAGACACAGAGGGCTTTAGTGATTCATCTGAGGTCCCAGAAAAGAAGTTGCAGGACTGACTCCAATTCTTCCGACTATTCCCTATCCAGTGGGTCTTCTTTTTGGAAGAAGCATCTAAAGTCTTGGCCTCCTTGTGTCATCTCTGATTCAGAAATATCGGAGGAAACTTGGACAAGTTAGAGTCAAACATAAGCACAGAGTTGATCAGAGATGGAGAGAGACAAAGAGTGACACAGAGAGATAGGCAGAGACAGAGAGGGAGAGACTTAAAAACAAAAAGAAGCAGAGAGTGAGAGAAACAGAAAATGAGAGTTTTAAGATATTAAACAAATTAGAAGTAAATTTCATTCTGCTGCTGATTCAGGTCCCAAGGCTCCCAGCTAACAACTCTGGAGGGGATTTCTGCATTGAAAGATAAGGTGGCCGGCAGCCAGAGTGGTCATTGCATCTTCAAATGCTTTCTAATTAAGTTCCAGTCTGTCTCTGTGGACCAAGGAGCTTTCAGAAGATAGCAAGGCAGCAAGAATGCCCCAATGAAATGGAAGACAAATCCTTGGCTGCTCATGATGTACCCTAGAGCAACCTGATGATCAGTTTGAAACGGAAAGCCTTCTGCCCCTGAGTTAGGCAGCTGAGTGACCATAGATGACTTGAGAGACTGGATGCTACTATCTCTCCCCCCTGCTCTCCCATTTTTACTGCAGTGAGGATGTATAACTGGTATTGCAAGACATAAGGAGATTTGGGGCAGGTAGGCGGCAGAGTGGATAGAGTACTGAACCTGGAGCCAACAAGACTCTTCTTCCTGAGTTCAAACCTGGCCCCAACACACGTACTTGCTATGTGACCCTGGACAAGCTATCTAACCCTATCTGCCTCAGTTTCCTCATCTATAAAATGAGCTGAAGAAGGAAATAGCAAACTATTCCAGGATCCTTGCGAAGAAAACCCCCAATGGGGTCACAAAGAATCATACATGATTGAAATTACTAAAGAACAAGATATAGTCAACAAAGCATTCCACCTTGTTTTCCCCACTCTGATGTCTAATCCTGGGTAGCTCATTCTTCATAGACTTCCTACCAGGATACTGAAAGTCTAAAGGATTCTTGGTTCGCATAAAGTATTATATCTTTCTTGAATGAATTCAAATGTTGATTATGTTCTAAGCCTTTCTGTTACAGAAATATTCTGTTACTGTTTATGCTGTATAGGTGTCTTTAAAAATGGGAGATCTGGGAGAAACATTAGGCCTTAGAATGTCAGAACTTGGAAGGAGCTTAGAACACAAAATGTCAAATATGACAGGACCATTAGAATACAGAATGCCAAATTGTGAAGGTCCTTAGAACACAGAATATCAGAGACAGGAGGGATTTTAGAACACAGGATGTCAGAGCTGAGAGGAACTCTGGAACACAGGATGTCAGATGTGAGAGGGCCTTTAGAACACATAATATCAGATTTGAGAGGGACCTGAGAGCAGAGAATTGAACCTTTTACCCACAGAATATCAGAGTTAGAAGGGGCCTTGGAACACAGAATATTAGATCACAATTTTCTATGCCTTAGCTAATAAATTACAAGACATTATACAAGCCACATGGATATTAAGCAACATACACAGGGTCACACAGCTAAGCAAACATCAGAGGCCAGATTTGATACGAGGCCTTCTTGATTCTGAGACCAGTCTCTTTCTGCTATGCCAAATTGCCTCTGGGAGCACTTTATTTCATAAAAATCCTCCTTTCCCTAGTCTATCTACATGCTATGGGCTGGTAAAACTGACAATTGCATTCCTCCCTGTGTCTGGTTCTGATCATGTGTCTTAAAGCTTAAAACTCAAGTTTCCCAAGGAAAAAAATACCATCTGAAACTACATCACATAGAACGATGTTACTGGTCCTATCCAGCTTCTCCCTGTAAGGGGCCTGTTCTCCCAAAGAGAGCAGACCAAGACTCAGCCTCCACTCTCCCCTCTGACCTAAACAGCCTGATGAAGCATTCTTTATGAGGCAGAGCATCTTCCCAGCAACTGTACATTTATATAAGACAATTACAGTTCAGAAACTGGGGGCTGGCCTCCTCAATAGGGCCAAGTTTGGGGATCTGTTATTTTTTACAATCTGTGCACTGGTGATGGCAGAGCATAGCAAAAATAATAATCAACCATATCATCGTTTCTGCTAGCAAGGATAAAGGAGATCCAGGAGGATCTTGGCATTTCATCCATTGGGGGATGAAATTTTCAGCATGAAAATTCCCTCTATCATGTAGATCATAGGATATGAGATTTAGAGCTGGAAAGGAGCTTAGAAGCCATCTAACTCAACCCCTTCATTTTGATTCATGAGAACACTGAGTCCCATGGAGGTTAAGTGACTTTTTCAAGGTTATTCGTGTAGAAAATGACAGGGCTGAAACTGACACCCATCTTCTGAATCCAAACCACTGTGCCAATGAGGCTTCCTTGAGATCGGCACCTGAGCTATAGCTATTATATAGAATTGCCTCTAACTCTGAGAGGTTTAACAACCAAGATCACTCAACCAGAATGCAGCACAGGCAAGATTTGAACCTAGCTCTCCATTGATCCCAAGTCGTACTTGCTAATCATTATATGGCATGACTGCTATAAGAGAAGATATACTAGTAACAGTAATGTTAGTGTTCTTCTTATCCTTGTTACTAGGGGCTCCCAAGCCTTCTTGCTGTGGCTGGGGTCCTGGAGATAAAGGAGCAGATTATCTGAGCTGAGGAGACCTCCTTGTGTAGAACATCAGGAGGCCCAGATGAGGGAGCAGGCCAGGTATGAAGGACCCCAGCTGTCCCTGTTTTAGTGGCAGTAATCAGGCTCTTAGTGGATTCAGGGAGCAGCCCAGCGCAGACGATCAGAAAGTTGGATGACCACCTTCTCATCCTCCCTCCTTTCCTTTTCCTTTTTTTCTTTTAACTTGAGTTTACTGGGTTGCCCCATACTGTTGTTTTTGTAAAGAGCATGAGGAAGAGAGGAGCTTACACACATGCATGTACACACACACACATACACACACACACACAGACAGGCATCTGTTGGCAAAATGTGGGAATTCTCTGCCCACCTCATCTTTTCTGCTCTAAACATCTGTGGACTTTGGTCCATTATCAGGAAGAGAGATAACATCTAATTCCTTTAGAGATGATTGAGCTAGGATTCTTGGAATCTGTAGTCCTGAGTTATATGGAGAACATTAATTCTGAACCCCAGAAAACAAATGCATGATACTAGCAGAGAGAGAAGAAAGAGACAGAATGAGATACACAGAGACAAAGAGGTATCTAAAGGAAACCCCAGAGCACAGAGACCAAGGGGATTCCTAAATCAGAAGCTATCCTACTCCCAGGCATTGACATTCACTGTGGTATTGTGCAGTGATATCAAATTGAAACAGAAGTCAGTTGCTATAGGTCTCATATTGACATAGAAAACCAGAATTTAACATTGTCTATGTTACATTATATTTTTATTTATTTTGTTAAGCATTTCCCAGTTACATTTCAATCTGGTTCAGGTTCATTCCAGACTTTGCAGTATGACCCTCAACATCTCTGGACAGTGGATAAGGAACCAGCCTCACACCCAAGAAGGCCCAGGTTCAAGTCTTGCCTCTGACTGACCATTTACCCCTTCACCTCTCAGGGCTCTAGGCAGCTCCCTAAGAACCTATTTCAGAGAAGGTGCTGACCTGCCCTGGTAAAATGAGTGTCCTTCTTCAGGAAAGTCCTATTTTAATAAAACCACAGGCCCACGCCTAATTCCTACTGCCAGGCCCATAGGGTAGAATCATAAAAGGAGAGCTTGAAGGGCCTTTAAGGGCTGCCTGATCGATGCCCCTTATTCTATAGAAGTGGTAGCCCCAAGGAGACCACCCAAGGTTCATAAGTACGAAATATTAGAGCCAGGACTCATACCCAAGTTTTTCTGACCCCAAACCCAAGCTTCCATTGTACTATGTTATTAACTCACTGACAAATATCAATCTGTTCAAAATGACTTCTATGTAATGATAATAAGATTGTTAAAAGTTTACTTTTGGAGTTGGATATATAGTTTCACTGGTGCCACTTCAGGTGCCTGTTTAAGA
This sequence comes from Bettongia penicillata ogilbyi, assembly GCA_023548195.1. Classification (NCBI taxonomy): domain Eukaryota; kingdom Metazoa; phylum Chordata; class Mammalia; order Diprotodontia; family Potoroidae; genus Bettongia; species Bettongia penicillata. The sequence goes on from JAJHZJ010000561.1 coordinate 11,185,177, forward strand.
TGACCAGTGGCAATTAGTTGCCAGTTGGCTTGGTAGAGATATCCTTCAAAACAATCCTTAAACAAATTCTAAAGCACCCAATTTTTCCTAGAAAGAAAATGACACTGAATGGCTCTCATGTCTAGTTGGGCATCCCTGGAGACATGAATCGACATAGACCCAACCGCTCGTAAGAAGAATGGGGGAGGAGAAAACAGAACAGAGAAGGGGAATTGAGGCAGGACTCCACTCTTCAGCCCAACTTCAGATGAAAGGAGAGACAAGATACAAAGCAAGATTGGGCTGTAATACTCCATTGTGGTTCCCTAGAAAAGAAACGGCATGGGATCTAACTAAGGAGTTGTTGCTTCCCTGGATCACTACATGGGAAGAGAGAGGATAGGTCATGACACTGTTATCACAGTCTACTTCCATCAGGCCTGTGCTGTGTTCACTTCTGGACATCACATTTTTAGGAGGGATGCCAATAAACTGGAAAATGTCCCAAGGAAGACAACCAGAATGTTGAAAGACCTCAAAATCATGAGGAACTTGGGATGTGTAGCCTGAAGAGAAGGCTCTGGGCCTTGTGCCAGTTGTCTTTAAGAACCTGAAAAGACTGCCATGGGAGATTGAATGGCCTTGCTCTGGTTTTAGAGGGCAAAGCCAGGAGCCCCAAGGCAAGCTTACACTAGAGGGAGTGAAAACTTCCTCAGAGATAGGGCCATCCTTATCCAAGTTCAGGGTGTGGTTTTTCCCTCCCTGGAGGTCTTCAAGCAAAGCTTTTAGCGGGGATTCTCTTTGGCTGTTGAACTCCCAACTTTGAAATTAGGGGATTCTCTTTTGAGACTTTGTCTTTATATCCAGAAATCCTAATATGGTACTTCTATATAGGAGACATGTAATAAATGCTTATTGAATAATATATGAATAGTATGGACATATGGGGGGTATTTAAAGATAGAGCCCTGAACCTGGAGTCAGGAAGTCCTGAGTTAAATTCCAGCTTCAGAAACTTACTGTGCGACCCTGGGCAAGTCATTTAACTGTTTTCTTCAGTTTTGTCTTCTGTACAATGATCTGGAGAATGAAATGGCAAATCATAGTGGTATCTCTGTCTGCAAAACCCCTCAAAAAGGGATCATGATGAGTCTGACAGGACTGAACAATTAAAGACAACCTTGGCATTTTATCAGTGGTCCTCTGGGGACAAGCTCTTCTCCCTTCTTTGTCCTTATCTAACCTTTGAGTGATTGTAATTGAAGGTAGGAGGCCAGGAAGAGAGAAGAAAGGAGGGATTCAGTCCAAGCCAGAAAGGGCATATGAGGCTCCTGAGCTGGTGTTTGGGGGCAAACGACTGTCCTTGCCCAGATTCTATCAAATCATATAGGATGGGCTGTTTGCTTCTGCCTTTAAGTAAAATTGTCAATATTAATGAAGTCAGGAGCATAATTGCAATGGGCTTGAACTCTTCATGAAAAGTTGAGTATTCCTCACAGAAGAGCTATAGCTAGAAGCATTTTCTCATGGCGAAACTTCAAAACATGCTCAGGGCAAGCAGCAGGAAATGTGTTCTCAGTTAGGTTTGAGAGTGGAGAAGACACTAGAGCATAAGGAAGACAGAGACCCTATAAGTTTTTGCTGCATGGATAGTGGCAATCAAGAGCTTTCAGGACCCTCTGAACTTGGCTGCCTGGAGCAAGTCCCCAAGTGCCCCACCCTGGTTTTGGCACTTGGTCATAAAAAGAATCTACTCCCTGGGAAGCAAATGACTGATCTGGAAGAGAAGTGAGCCAACTGTAAGCAAACTCAATGCTACCTAGAAACAGAGAGTGCCCTTAGGGCCCTTTCCATCTTGTCACCTGATTATTAGTTCTCTCTCTCTCTCTCTCTCTCTCTCTCTCTCTCTCTCTCTCTCTCTCTCTCTCTCTCTCTCTCTCTCTCTGTCTCTGTCTCTCTCTCTCCCTCCCTCCCTTCCTCCCTCCTCCCTCCCTCCCTTTCTCTCTCTGCCTCTGAGGGAGACAGAGATAGAGAAAAAACAGAGACACAGAGGAAGAGAGACAGAGAGATACATACAAACACAGATTAAGAGGGTGACAGAAAGACAGACAGAAACAGAGACAGGGACAGAGAGAGAAAGAAATAGAGGCACACAGAGAGACACAGATAGAAAGACAGACAGAGTGACACACATAAAGAGAGGGACAGAGAAAAACAAAGGCAGAGAATTCTTCAGTGTTGTACTCCCTGCTATGTCAGGTACATCAGTGAAAAGTATTGTTCACGTGGGTTCAGTGACTCCCCGGTGATGCTGGATTGGTGGAGATGTTCCAGTGCAGACTCTAAGATTCTAGGATAGCCACAGTACAAAGGTTTTGTTCACTTTAACTCTCAGGGGTTTCTCCCCTTTGCCTCCCCTTTCTGAGCCACTCTCCAAACAATAGCCAAGATGATGTTCCTAGAACACAGCTTTGCTCATGTCCCTCCCTTACTCAGCCACTTCCAGTGACTCTCTGTTGCCTCTAGGATCTGATGGAAACTTCCCTGCTTGACTTTGGAAGCTCTCCCCAAATTCTAAGCCTACCTTGGCAACTTCATTACTCCTGACTCTCCTTCCCACATTGCCCAGCCTAGTCAAATGGGCCCGGAGCGGGGACTGAAGTTTGTTCATAGCTTCTAATATTCCAGGTGCTTAGCCAGAACATTCCATCCACTTCTGGGTATTTATGTTCCAGGACCCCATAACATAAGTGCAGAGCAGACAAGAGATCATCAACCAATCAGTCATTATGGGTCTACTATGTGATAAGAAGTGATGAGACAGACCTCCCCCCAAAAAGGAAATAGTCCCTGTTTTGAAGCTGCTGACTTTAATGGGGGGAGGGGAAGAGAGGCAGGGAGATATTGTGTACACTTATAAGTATTCTAGCACAAATAGCTATAGAATAATTGCAAATGAAACACAAGGTAATTAGGGAGTAAGGCCACTAGCAACTGGGGGCATAAAAAAGGCCTCATGTAGAAGATAGGAATTGAGTTATCTTGAAGGAAGTAAGGAATACTATAAGACAGGGATAAGGAAGGGGTATCCATTGAGGCAAGGGGATGGGAGATAGAGTTCCATAAGTGAGGATATGTCAGCTTGGCAGAATCATGCAGTCTGGAAGATAAACAGACAGGTAGATATATAGATGGATAAATAGATGGATGGATGGATGGATGGATGGATGGATGGATGAATGGATGGACAAGATAGAGATAGATGGATAGATAGATAGAGAGATAGATAGACTGACAGACAGACCAGATGGATAGCTAGCTAGACAGACTGACAGACACAGAGAAAAACCAGCAGACAAACTGACAATAGATAGAAAAATAGATAGGTAGGTAGATAGATAGATAGGTAGATAGATAGATAGATAGATAGATAGATAGATAGATAGATAGATAGATAGACAGATCAGAGATAGACAGACTGACACAGAGAAAAACCAGATAAAAAAGAGAGAAAGAAAGAAGGAAGGAAGGAAGGAAGGAAGGAAGGAAGGAAGGAAGGAAGGAAGGAAGGAAGGAAGGAAGGAAGGAAGGAAGGAAGAAAAAAGAAAGAAAGTAAATATTTCTGGAGTACTTAGTGCCAAGAGTTCTGTTAAGTACTGGGGATAAAAATATAGTGAAGCGAGATAATCCTTGCCTTCAAAAAGCTTATATTCTAATAGAGGAAGACAACCTAATAGGGAAGCTGAGAAGGGAGTGGGCAGTACTGTAGAGGTGCCCAACATAGACTTGGCAGAGAAGAGGCATGAAGGTCTGGTTCTGGGCAAGACAAAGTAAAGAAAACTCACTTTCTAAGAGCCCAGGATTGTTCTGGGGCAGAGTCCCAGGGTTTTTGGGTGGATGGATGGCTGGAGTAAAGGCAGCAAGATGTGGCTGAGAGAGGAAGCGATGAATAACGAGTAAGCCAAGACAAATACATCAGCACTGGTTTCTGAATCACTCTAAAAGCTAAAAGAGGAGTTCATGTTTGATGATAGAGGCAATAAGAATTCACTAGAGATGGAGAGGAACTTAGACATCGCCTACTTCACTATTTGTTTTTTAAAGATCAGCTGCCTCAGCAAGGTGAAATGACATGTTTGAGGCCACCAGCAGAAATGGAATTCTAGTAAAAGACATTTTTTTCGTCAGACCAGATCTTTCATTCATAATAGGAACCACCAATGAGGAAATGACTTTTATGAATCTATACTTGAAAATACCCTTCAATTTATTGTCTAAGACAGTTGCCTGATGTTCTTCCAAGTTGACTTACTTGGGCTCCCACAGTCAATACTGAATCTTGAACCCAGGGAATTCCTGACTTGAAGGCCACATTTCTGTCTGCATTGTGTAGTACCCCTCCTCAATAATAACATGAAATATTATTAATATTGATGATAATGAGTAGTAGAGATATAGCTGATATTTACATAGCACTTGAGCATTTTCAAATGCCAGTTTGTGCATTATCTTTCTGAAGCTTTACAACTACACTGTGAAATATTATCCACAATTTACAGAGAAGGAAACTGAGTCTCAGAGAGGTTTGTTAACTTGTGTAAGGTCACACAGACACTAAGTGTTAGAGGTACTATTTGAACTTGATCTTCCTGACTCCATATCCTATGTTCTATCTGGAAGCACGCGGGATCATCTTCCAGTCAATCAAGATGAATTTACTGTAGTCTCACCCATCTGAGAGGGGAAGGGAGAGACAGAAGAGAAGCAATTGTTGGTTTATTTCAGCAAACTTATTGTGTACAACTCACTATGCTAGGCTCTAGGATACAAACTTTAAAAATCAAATCTCTCCTGCCCTCAAATAACTTCCATTCTACCGGACCATGCATTTTACCCTTCATCCTCAAATATCCTTCTAATGCTTTGGTGCCCTTTTCTGCCCTTACCACACTTTAATTCCTATTTCCCTATTAGACTCTAAGTTGCTTGAGGGCAGGAATTGTCCTATTTCATCTTTGGAGCCCCAGGTCCTTTCTTATAATAGGGATTATAAAAATATCTGTCGAAATGACTTAGCCTACCAGCCTGGTGGAGAGACAAGATATATGCATGAGCCAATTAGAGGACAAGACAGTATTTTATGTTACAGCATTTTATACTGATATAATAAAGTGCTACATTATGTGGTACAGACAATTAGAGAACAGGACAGATTACAAGAAGGGGCTAATTGTGCTGTGTGGACAAGGACAAAAGGAGCTAGAGAAAGAAGAATCAATATGACCTGATATTTGCACACTGTTCAGTATAGAGCAGAATTCAGTATAAAGTCTTGGATGTTATCCAAGGGGTTAGTTTCTGAATTACTAAGAGGCCTCATTGTGGAGTAATGTGCTGGCATGGGCCTTAAGGATAGCATTCTACAGAGCTTCTGGCATGTTTCACCTGTAATCAAATTGCTTTTCCATTTGGAGGTTGGAGTGGCATCAAATCCCATAGGGAAATCTTACATGAACCTACATTTATGAAGGCAAGGAATTAGACACAATCTCCTTGTATGTGTGTGTGTGTGTGTGGGCGTGTAACTCTAAATGAGAACTGAATTGGATATCTAAGATCTCTTTCAGTTCTAACATCTTGTACACTGAGGCTCCTTTCAGCTCTACATTCCATGTTCTAATACCCCTCCCAGCTCTTATATTCTGTGTTCTAATGTTCCTCCCAGATCTGACATGCTGTGTTCTAAGGGTCCTTCCAGTCCTGACATCCTGTGGCCCAAGGTGTCCCTGACCACCTCTCCCCGGCCACTCTCTGTCCTTGATCCCTTCCAACTTTAATTCTATATAAATTCTCAGATCTATATCATGTTCCGCCCCCCCTCCTCTATTTCAGGAATATAAATTTTGCCTCTCAGTATACCATAAACTCCTCAAGGTCAGGGTCAGGGACCAAGCCTTATGCCTCTTCTGTGTCATTATTGTCTCAGGCAAATATAGCACCTAATATGTTTTGACTGATTTTTAAAAATAACCTTTTAGAAGTTAAAAGTAGTAAATGAATATAAGGTCACAAGACTAAGAGAGTCAGAAGCATAAGGGCTCAAAGGCTCCATTGAGCCCTAAGTCTTCACCTAACAGTTGTCCATCAGAGGTCCTTGGAAATTAAAGCAAGATCACCAAGTTCACCCAGTTAGTAGAGAACAGGTCTGGGAATTGAAGCCCAGTCCTCTGACCAACAAACCAATCAAAGCTCCTTTTATAATTAGTGCAGAAGAATCCCATTGTACTTCTTTCTACAGCCATTTGGATATACCACTGATAAAGGACCTGGGCTCAAATTCTGTCTCAGCCACCTACTGTCTGTGAGACCTTGAGCAAATCAATTAACTTCTGTTACTGCTCAGTAATTTCAATCGTATCTGATTCTTTGTGACCTCCTTTGAGGTTTTCTTGACAGAGATTCTGGAATGGTTTTGCCATTTCCTTCTCCAGCTTATTTTACAGATGAGGAAACTGAGGCCAAAACAGGACTAAGCAACTCACCCAGGATCGCACAGTTAGTAAGTGTCTGTAGGTATTATTATTATTTTCGTTTTATAGTTGAGGAAACTGAGGCAGACAGCGTTCTCTAGCTTGTAAATATCTGAGACTGAATTTAAACTCATGAAGATGATTCCTAGTCCCATGTTCTATTTCCCATGTCACCTAGCTGGTATCTAGAGATCTTAATGAAGCTGTTCCTTCCAGCTCTGGATCTGTAAATCTTATGATCTCAAAATAATTTGCTACTCTTAACTTTTTAAGTAGCTAAAACCAAGCTAAGGTATAATAATTGTATTCAAATAATCTTAATATTGTACAGTTAACCTATAATAATAACAATACTATTGCTAGCATATATTTAGCACTTTAAGATGTGCAAACCTCTTTACAACTATCATCTCATTTGCTCCTCCTAACAACCCCAAGAGATAAATGCTATTATCATCCCCATTTTACAAGTGAGGAAATAGAGGTCAAGGTTAAGTGACTTGCCCACAGTCAGGCTGCCATAAATGTCTGAGGGTGGATTTGAATTCAGGTTTTCCTGAGACTCCATCTCGGCTCTGAGCATTTTCTCTCGTGCTTGGAATGCTCTTCTCAGGTCTATTAACTGACTTCTCTGTCTTCTTTCAAGTCCCAACTAAAATATTTTACAAGAAATCTTCCCCAACCCCTCTCAATCCTAGTGTCTTTCCTCTCTTAATTATTTCCTATTTATCCCATGGAACGGCTAGTTAGCGTGGCGAATAGAGCACTGGACCTGACATCAGGAAGACTCATGTTGAGTTCAAACCTAGCCTCAGACACTTACTAGCTCTATGACTTCAGGCTCTCAGAAGAACCACTGGGCATTAACAAGCCTTTCCAGATTGATGGCCATACTGGTTTGCTGAATGCCAGTCTCAGTGGGTAAGTAAATCCTTTTAATCCTGTTTGCCTCAGTTTCTTCATCCACACAATGAGCTGGAGAAGGAAACGGAAAGCCACTCCAGTATCTCTCCCAAGAAAACCTCTAATGGAGTCATGAAGAGTCAGACATGACTAAAATGACTGAGCAACAGAAACACATTTATCCTGTACACAGCCTGTTTCTTATATATTTGTTTGCATGTTGTCTCCTGCATTTGATTATAAGCTCTCTGAGGACAGTGACTGTTTTTTGCCCTTTGTGTCCCCAGCATAGGCATAGTGTCTAGCACATAGTAGGTGCTTAATCAATCAATAAACATTGATTGATCCCTGAATTCAAGCCCAAAATTCTATCCATTGTGCCACCTCTGGCTTATCTCCCAACACCAATATAATAGAGGGTTAGCCGCTATGATTTCAGTCAGAAGGCACCCTGAAATGGAGTATGAATAAATACAGGTGTTTTTTCAGAAAAGAAATGAATAAATAAGATGATGTTGGAAAGATGATGTGAAATCATGAATAGGTGACCTGCCTCAGAGTCATAAAAAGCTAAGTTCAAATCCAGTCTCAGATGGATATAATTATAGAGAGAGAGAGTGAGATAGATAGATAGATAGATAGATAGATAGATAGATAGATAGATAGATAGATAGATAGATGGATGGATGGATGATGGATGGATGGATGGATGGATGGATGGATGGATAGATGGATAGATAGATAGACTTGTGTTACCATTGACAAGTCACCTCGGTGCCCCAATACTGAAAATTGCCACACTGGAAGTTCTCTACCCCAAATAAAATCACAGGTACAGACGCTTGTGGCTCCCCCTCCAATTTAATGGCATCAAGGAAGTCAAAGTTGAAAAAGAGCAAAACCCCGTGGAAGTCCAGAATCTCAGATTTGGAAGGGATCTCAGAAATGATGTAGTCCCCCTTATTTGAAAGGAGGGGCCTCTTTACAGTGTCCTCAACAAGTGGAGTGTGAATTGAAAATATTGAAAATGACAAATTGGTCTATTACAGGCAACTCCAAATTTTAAAAAGGCACGATGGGTGATAAGATCAGAGATTTAGACCTGGAAGGGGCCTTACATGTCAATCAGTACAAAATCCTCTTTTTTCCCCATAGAGAAGGGACTTGCCCACGGTCATACAACCAGGTGACAGAGTTGGAATTTGAATCATTCCTCTGACTCCAAATCTAGAATTCTTTCTTCTGTACCATGGTAGGTCTTCTTCCTCATTTTTTCTTCCTCCTACACCTTGTCCTTCTCATTGTCCATTTTCTCTTCCATACTTCAAGTATTCATCTCTTCCTTTTGCCAGGGAACTCTCCTTAAATCCAGAGAGGGACAGAAGTCCTTGGGCAGAGAACTCTTGCTCACCTTCAGATCCTAAAATTTACAGACCCAGCACAGGATAGGTCCTTAGAGGTCTGTTAGTTTAACTCTTTCATTCCATGTGGAGATCCCAAGAATTAAAAGTGACTTGCTTAGAGTCTCACAGGCAGTAAGTGGCCAAGAGAGGATTTGAACTCAAGTCCCTTTTCAGGTCCTTGTTCAGACCTTTATTATTTCTTTCAGGCTCTAGAATTAAAAATTGCCCCTTAGCCCATCAATGCTAACTCAAAAAATGGAAATATAGAGACTGTGTGTATGTCCCAAAGCCTTATTTGATTCTTGCTCTCAGACAATCCCGCAGTGAATGGATTAATTAATTTTGATTAATGCAGAGCAGGCCATGTGAACTAGTGCAGTCGATGCTAAATTCTATACTCCATCCCAAATCAGATTAGCCCAGGCTGCAGGCAAAATGGAGATGAAGTGGAGGCTAGTCCAGGATCCCTAAGAGAAGGAAGCTAGATTCTATTTTGTTTTGTTTTGTTTTCATTCCCCAAGGAAATTATTACAAAGCTCCTTCTTCCCCTTCTTAGCTGAAGATAAATTTATCTCTAACCCATACCAGAGCAGTAGCTACCTGGAGATTCTTCCACCCATGGAAGGAAATAAAGAGCAGCCATTGGCAGAGGCTGTGTCTTGGACTCTCTTTGCCTTTATTTAAAGGCCCAGTGGCTTAGCACAGTGCATGGAATATAGTAGGAGCTTGAGAAGCATTTGACGAATTTACTTGTATAGAACAAGACCCACCAATTATGCAGCACAAGTATTTTTTGTGGTTATTGTTTTTGTGAGGTAATCAGTGTTAACTGACTTGCCGAGGGTCACATAGCTAACAAACGTTGTTTTTAATTAATTTTTTTCGATTAACAAGTACTCAATTGTCTGCCTCTCACTCCTGCCCCCACCACCCCTCGGGAAAAAAAGAAAACAAAATCCATGTAACAATTGCATATCATTAAGAAAACAAATTCCCATACTGGCTGAGTTTAAAAAAATGAAGGTCTCAGGAGGGAAGCATTCTTTGTCATTTCCTCACTGGAATCATGATTGGTTATCATTTTAATCAGAGTTCTTGTGGTTTTTACAGTTGCTCATGTTTACAATTTTGTTGTTATACTATTTGTTTTTCTGGTTTGGGTTATGTCACTCCCCATCAGTTGATGAAACTCTTCCCGGGGTTTCTCTGAAGCCATCTCTTTTGTTGTTTCTTAGAACACAATAGTATTCCATTGAATTCACATACTATGATTTGTTCAGCCATTCCCCAAGTAAAGGGGCATCCCCTTGGTTTCCAGTTCTTTGGCACCATAAAAAGAGGATTTTTTATACATCTGAGTCCTTTTATCGTTTCTTTAATTTCTTTGAGGCTATTGACCCAGTAGTGATATCCCTGCATCGAAAGGTATGAACAGTTTGGTAATTTGAATGGAGAGTGGGAGGAAGCTCTAAATTACTCTTCAGAATGGTTAAACCGATTCACAGCTCCACCAGTCAATATCGATTAATCTATCAATTCTTAATTAATCAAACATACTTTATGCCAGCATCTGTGCTTAATGCTGGGGATGCAAAAAGAGCCAAAAAACAGTTCTTCTCCTCAAAGAACTTACAATTTAATGGGGGAAACAATAAGCAAGCAATGATAGACAAAGCACCATGAGCTAACTGTAAAAGCATGGTTTTTGCATCTATTCGGCAGAGAGACAAATGGAGGTTCAGAGAGCTTAAGGCAGTTGTCTAAGGTCACACAGTAGCACAAGTCAGATTCAAACCAACACTCCAAATCCAAGTCTCCTCTCTCTAAGGCCAGCATCCTTTCTCCTGTCCTACGCTGTCCATCTACAGTTTTAGACATCTTTGCGATTGTTGGTTGTTGTTTGGGATGGTTGGTGTCAGCATTGTTGTTTCTTGGACCTGTGATTTTATTTTAATTGGCATAGATGAGGTGCCATGTGTAAACTCCCTTCCTAGATGCAAATATCCAGATGGCAGCTCATCTTTGACTTAGAGTCTTAGAACCTGGTGTCACTGACAGATTAAGTGAATTGACAATGGCCAACCAGCCAGTAAGTATCAAAGGTGAGATTAAAAAGTGGGTCTTTTGTCTTCTAGAGCCAGTCTAGTATTCACTACAACTGGCTGCCTCTCTATTCCTTCATGAGAGTCTAATAACACTCTGGAAATGAATGTTGTGGAGCTAACAACCCATCTGACTAAAGTGACCTTCAGGTAGGTCCCTGTGGGACATCTCTGGGACCCCAAGCCCTTGGAGGAGGTGCCGAAGATGTCCCTTGGGTAGTGTGGCTAGAAGTTTAAAGTCATGAGACAGGATTTGTCCCCTTTGGTCTGATTCCTGTCTGGTCTCTAAGGAGAAAGTTTCCCTGTCATTCAGGGATTTCAGGTCCGTTTCTGTTTTTCCGAACCAGCCCTCGATGCCAGAATGGCAGGCCAAGTCTAGCCTCCCAGTGCCAATTATTCAAAGCTGCCTAACAGAATGTCCCTGAACTGTCTGGAGGCCTCATTCATTTCCATGAGCAAACTTTAAGCTGCTGTTGGCAGGATATAGATTCTGACAGTCGAGAAAGTTTTGAGCATTAGGGAAGACATGAGAAACTCTGGAATAAATTGTCAAATTATAGAGTGTTATAGCTAGATGGGGCTTTAGAACTTAGAATGTCCAATCTGAGGAGGTTTTAGAATAAAGAATGGCAGAGTTGAGGGAGCCCCTAGAACATAAGACATCAAACCTAGATAGGTTTCCTTCCTCCCTTTCTTCCTCTCTCCCTCCCTTCTTCCTTCCTTCCTTCCTGAACTGTTCTTTCTCTTCCCCTCTTTCATTCTGGTTAGAGGTATGGCTTTGTGGGACGAATGGAGAAAATGTAATTTATATAAAAAAGAATATCAATAAAAATTCATTTAAAGATTGGACTTGGCTCCAGGAAGACCTGGCCTTTGCCATATACATTATGGATGACCAGGAGAAAGTCATTCAATTTATCACTGCTTGGGGCAATTCTTTAGGACAATATGCTGCAGAGAAGGTTCATGTGTCCATTAGTAGAGGGAGTCTCCCCATCCAGGACTTCAGTAAGCCAATGAAATCCTAGTTCCAGGCTCACTCCCTATTCCCACTACAGCAGTCCAGATTAGCATTGTTCAGAGGCCTGAGTTAGGCTGGCAGCTGTGGGAGTAGAGGGGAACAGATGTCAGAGGTATTGTATGTTCTGTGACAGAAGAATGGACAAGGGCAATGGTACAGATTTTCAATTCTGAGTCAGACTCAGAGATAGGGAAGGAAGGAAGGAAGGAAGGAAGGAAGGAAGGAAGGAAGGAAGGAAGGAAGGAAGGAAGGAAGGAAGGAAGGAAGGAAGGAAGGAAGGAAGGAAGGAAGGAAGGAAGGAAGGAAAAAGAAAAAAGGGGTCGAGGAATGAAGGAAAAGAAGGAAGAAAAGAAGGACGGATAGATGAATGTTATCCTTCCTCAGACATGAAAGATGTAAAAGTGATCAAAATCATTGTATTATAGATCATATAAATCAGTGATTTTCAAACTTGAGCCCAGAATCCCTGGAGGTGATGATATGGCGCAAAGAGTCTTTGCAAGAGTCCATGAATATATATGAATTCCAAAGTTCAACTACATTTCAAATCTCCAAATTGTGAACCAACCCTCTCATCAAATGAGTCAGTATAATATCTAAGCAAACATCCCCTTGGTAGACTGAATATATGTCTCACACATTTCCGTGTGATATTTTTAAACTTTTGTCAATGGTGTTATGACAGAACACATACCGATTTATTTAAAATCATTTAATACATTCATGGCAGCTTTTAGTCATAGTCTTTAAAGGTGGAGAGGCATGGGTTAAAATAGAGACAATAAGTGAGAAAGATACAGAACTGGTTAAATGGATGTAGTCATTAATGATGCCATGATGACTTTGGGAGAGAATTCCCTATTCTTCAGAGGAATCTGCCATGGAGTGCATTAGGAAAGGGAATCTCTGAATGGCTTTGGACTGTTCAAAGTTTTTTATCAATGACCTGTATAAAGGAATTGACATTCTTGTTGTGAAATTTGAAAGTGACACAAAGTCTAGAGATAGCTAGCATACTGGACAATAGATATTTTTTCAATCAATGGGTGTTAATAGCACATCCATTATCACTTAGATCCATATTTTTTTGTGTTCAGGGAGAAGGAGTCTTAAAAATTTGGAAATAGACTGCTAGAACTCTATGGGATCTTAGACTTGACTTTATGTTCACATGAAGTAGTTGGTCATGGCATAATTTTTTAAATTCCTAGAAAAGAATCCACTGGAAAACATCTCTCTTTTGCTGTTGCCACTCATCAGAGAGAACATTCTACCACTAAAGAAGTCCTTTATGACTGAATCCTAAGCCCTTGCTTAGCATTTTCTTCTCTCTACAAAACTCTATTTTTAAAGTACAAAGAGTTCGTGGAGAAAGATATGTCATTTTGTCAATAACACTTTAGTTTGAATTAGTTTATCAGCTTGATTTGCTCTTTGCTGGTTAGACAGGACAATATGGAAATATTGAGTATCCATAGGGGAAGACTGCCAGAAATTGGTAGTGAAGGGAAGGGAGAAGAGATTATATAACAAAGATACAATGTTTTTCTCCAAGTATTTAAAAATTTGCCATGTGGAAGAAAAGGACATGGACTGGACTTCAGGGCATCCTGATTCTAACACTGTCTCTACTATGACCTTGCTATATGATTCTCAGGTCAATATTCTCAGTTTTTCTGGGCTTTACAGTTCTCATCTATAGAATGAGAACTATTGAGTTCAATGATCTCTCAAGTCCTCATTGAGTCAAAGGACAGATTGAAGCCTGGGCTCACGCACATCTGCATTTGACTATAACCCTGGGGGAAAAACCTGCAGATGTGCCCAGAGTAGATTTTGACTTCCCACCAACCTGGACTTCCAAAGTGGGATGAGTCAGAAGGAGGAGAGGGGACTGTGATGTGAGCCCCCAAGAAAGCAGAAGGCTGGAGTTTCCTACCTTTAACTATTTTAACTTGATTAGAAAATTACTTCAACATCACTGTTGTCTCTTGTTGGGTAACATGTGTTGCTTCATATTTCATCCCTGTGGGGGGGGGGGGTATGGCAGTACCTTTTTGTCCAGCCTCAGATGCTAGACATCAGCATGAGGGATGCATCATCAGAGAACTGCACTGAGTAGGGCCAAGTGGTAGTGGTGGTAGTAGCAGTAGTAGCAGTGGTAGTAGTAGTAGAGTAGTAGTAGTAGCAGTAGGAGTAGTAGTAGTAGAGTAGGAGTAGTAGTAGCAGTAGTAGTAGTAGTAGCAGTAGTAGTAGTAGTAGTAGTAATGGTAGTAGTGATGGTGGTGGTGGTGGCCAGCATTTATAAAATACTTTAAGCATTGCAAGACATCTTAAATATGTTATCACATTTGACCCTCTCAAGGGTCAGTGAAATAAAGCATTGCTATCATCCCCATTTTACAGATGAGGATATTGAGGCTTAGAGTGATCAGGTTACCTGCCCAGAATCAAGCATCTAGTTAAGTTTCTGAGGCAGGAATGAGCTTATGTATGTCTTCCTGACACCAGATGTAGTGCTCTATTCTCTGTGGTCTGGCCTAAATGCTCTCTCTCCTCTAACATTCATTTTAATTCAGTAGGCATTCACTAAGCATCTATTACATGCCAGACTCTGTGCAAAGGTGATACAAAGACAAAAATACTCTGAAGGTGATTACGTTTCACCAGACACTCTGTATTCTAAAGCCCCTCCCAGCTCAGACATCCTGCATCCTGTGTTCTAAGGGCCCTCTCTGCTCTTATAGTCTGTGTTCTAAGGGCCCTCCCAGCTCTGACAATCTAAGTTTCATTACTATCCTCATTTTCCAAATGGTGAAATTGAAGTCAAGAGACTTGCTTCAGGTCACTCAGATGGTATGTACCTGTGGCAGAATTTGAACCCAGTGCTATAATTGACATTGAGTTCTGTGATCTCTACTAGATCCCCGCAAAGAACGGTCTCAGGTCTATCCCATTAATCCTGCACCAATTGAAAAAACTTTGGGTCAGTCATCCAAGGACAGCAATAGTTATAGGAGATCTAAAAATACATCCAGGGCCCTTTTATTCACCTGGATTGAGAATGGGTGAATCCCAAAGCCTAATAAAGGTAGGAATTTGTGACTCCTGCCTTTGGGGGGAGTATGAAGTCTCTCCCTCACTGTCATTCTATCCTTCTTTATTTAGTTAGCTAAAATGAGAAGTTATATAGGCTTGCAGAAAACAGTTATTGTTGCTAAATTTGCTAAGAAAATTGGGCCATTTATCAGAGAAAATAGCGACAGAAAAGTATATAGGGAGGCCAGAGGTGTTACTTTGCCATCTTCAGCAGCAGTAACACCTAAAAGCAAATTCCAGATGCCTGGATGGGAAAGATGAATTTTGTTTTTCTAGGAGAAAATAGTAGGGGGTTGGATTTCTCACATTCGCTTACAGAGATTACAGGGAGATCGGCAATGAGTCTGAGAGAGGTGTATGGCATCAGGTAAACCATCCATAATGATCTCTATGACCCACACCACTTGGATTCAAGTAGACCGTAGGGTTCAGTTCCCATCATCTGTATTTACCACCTGGGACGATGAGAAAATCATTTTGTCTCTCTGAGACTTCTTTTCCTTATCTGTAAAATGGAGATAATAATAACTTGTCTCCTGGTATCGAATGACATAACATACATAAAATGCTTTATTAACTTAATATTGATATACAATTGGCATTGATTGAATTGATAATATTTATTAAGTGTTAACTATGCTCCCTGTATTAAAATGTTGGAGATACAAATTAAAAAATATATACTTTATATGATAGAGTATAGAGAGTATCGTATTATATCATATTGTATCATATCATATCATATTGTACCAAATAGTACAGTGTAGTAATGTATAATATAGTAGAGAAGAGTGTGTTGTGGTATGATATGGTATGGTATGGTATGGTATGATATAGAGAGGCAGCCTGATGTAATGGATTGAAGGCTAACCTTACAATTAGGAAGCTCTTGGTTCAAAATGTCTCTGACACACACTAGTTATGCAGGTCCCTGAGTCTCAGTTTCCTCATCTGGCTCTAAATTTATCAACTTCTCAGCATCCCTGAGGAACTCTGAGATCCTAAGTTACAGATAGCTTGTTGATCTCTATTTACAAACCAAAAATTCCCACGCAAATGGAATCATGGGTATATTTTAAAAAAATAATTTACCAAGCACTTATATCCATTATCACACTTGATCCCCACAATGACCTTGTGAGGTAGGCATTATCATCATCCCTCACAAACTATTAGGAGAGCTTAAGTGATTGGCCAAGGATCCCACCAGTACTGAGTGACTGAGGTGGAATTTGAATTCAGGTCTTCTCAAGTCCAAACCTACAGTGCTGGCTCTCAACTTCAAATTTCTATCACTTGCACCTCAGTTTTTCTCTTCAGGAACTTCTGCCCTGGAATAGAGTCTCTGTTTGTATATATCATCAGAACCTCTCTTTAAAGGAGGTCCCAGATCTGCTTCCCTTTGCTGTGTCCTCCCTGGCCATCTCCATTGCAGCTTCACCAATGTCATTGCAACGACTCGTGACCCTTTCAAAACCCTTCCATCCCCACCGCCAGGATCGGTTCAGCTCTACTATTGTTCCCATACTCTCCATCCTTATCAGTTTCTAGACCAAAATACACCTCCTTGACAACCACTACCCAATATGCATTGTCTTTCCTCTTAGAATGGAGGTTTCTTAAGGGCAGAAATTGTCTTTGATTTTTGTTTTTAATTTGTATCTTTAACAAAATACTTGGAACATGGGAAGTGCTTAAAAAATGCAATTCATTCAACCGTGGGGCCCTAACTATAACTCACTTCAATATAAGTTAAATTCATTCTCCGAACTTCTCCAGAAGCTTTTGCCCCACCCTACCCCACCAACCACCATCAATTTGCCTCTTCCCTGGGACCTGCTCATCTGAAAGATGAATCTCTAACATGGGATTAACTATTTCATGAGGTGTTCCAGCCATACTCAATTCACTTCCATTTCATTTCATTCTCTGAACTTCTTCCCTCCTTCCAGATGTTCTTTATGTGGTCTCTTCTTTAAGGGTAGAAATTGTCTTCTTTGATTGTATTTGTATCCCCAGCACTTAGCACAATGCCTGGCTTGTAGGCATCAATTAATGCTCAACCTATCCTCTCTCTCTGTCTCTGTTGCTGTCTCTCCCCACCCCCCGTCTGCCCCCCTCCCTTTCCCTTTCTGTCTTTTGCTTATTTCTCTATGAATCATCATCTATATCATCAAGTGCTATTAATATCCCCATTTTATAGATGAGGATGCTAAAATTTAAAGATATTAAGTAACATGCTCATTGAAACAGGACAAAGTACATGTCTGAAATAAGTTTTGAACCCAGGTCTCCCAAGTCTCACTTGCTAGCTCCCATGCCATTTGATCTCATAACCATCAAGTTTTAGATGAGCCAACAGGATTGCATACCTCTCTCCTTCTCCTTCTATTGCATTTGGCATCAGAATTTGCCTTTGAATAATGTGTTCTTTGAGAAAGTACTGAGAAACAGTGCTATAATTGAGTCCAAAATAGATTGTGTGTGGTTGACACCAGCAGGGCTATTTCCAAGGGCTCAATGAGTCAGGAAGGTGAGCATGTTGGACAGCACAGCTCTTGTTAGGGACCATTTTGAAGAAATGGGTGTTTATTTCAGGCTCCACACCTACATATTTCACAAATAATGTGCTCTAGAAATGTCCAGAGAAATGCAATGGATGAAATAAGAATGAATCTTGAGTTAAGACAGATAGCTCCATTTGAAAATCTCAGGTTATATATATTAAAAAATAGCCACATTGGCAACAACAACATCAACCCTAAAAATCCCCAGGAAAAATGAATGCAGATGGAACATTATGTCAAGTAGACAGATGGGAGGCAAAGGAAGCTCATCAGAGGAGCTGCTTTTCATGGAGCACTTGATAAGTGCTTAGTCAGCCTTCTGGTACCACAGCAAATTGTAGGTCAAGACAGAGAATATGGGCTAAAGCATGGAAGAGGAGGAAAATGGAAAGTAGAGAGAGCCATTCTCCAAGCACCAAAGATAAGAAATGAAATAAACAAAACCAACCGTGACCTTGAAATTCTCCCCACAACATCACTCCTATGCATTCCACTCTTCTTACCTTTCATACCTCTAACCTCTCCCTTGCTTTGAGTCTCATCCCCTCCTACATGGTCCATTGCAAAGGTCTTCTCAAGTCAATAGGCATCTATTAAGCCTTTAGTACGTGTCTGACTTTGTGCTAAGTGTTGAGGCTACAAAGAAAGGCAAAAAATGAAGTGTTCACATTTTAACAGGAGAGATAGTTTGCAAATAACTAAGTATATACAAGATGCATGAAGAGTAGAATGGAAGGTCATCTAACAGGGGAATGCACTCATAAGCAGTGGTATTGAGAAAGAGGGGAACTGGACTGGATCTTGAAGAAAGGTAGGGAAACCAGTCCAGTCTCCTTTGCCTTCATTATCTCTTTGCTTCAGCCTAACCTCCAATCAGCTACCAAACTGATATTCCTATAACAAATTTAATCACAGGACTCCTTCACTCAAAAGCGTTCAGGGGTTCCCTATTCCATCTAGAAGCAAAGGTCCTCAGCATGGAATTTAAAGCCCTCTACAATCTAGGTCCCATCTCCTCTATCTACCCTTGCCTTCATACAGTCTCTGTTTCAGGGAAACTGGCATCTGTTGTCCTCTATACATGCCATTCCATCTCCAGATCCAAAATGCACTCCCTCCTCACCTCCATGTTGTAGAATCCTTATCTTCCTTAGATGCACAGCTTAGACATCACTTCTGACATTAGACCTTTCCTGATCTGTTCTCTTCTTCTTGAAATTATTTGGAATAGACTTTCTGCTTACTTACCTCTGTGCACCCTATATTTCCCACCCCCCCAACTAGAGTAAGCAGCTTGAGGCCAGGGACTAACTACTTTAGTCTTTGTATATGCAGTGTCCGGCATGACATTCAGCACATAGTAGATGTTTCATAATTTTAAAAATTGAATCCAATTTCCTGACATGAAAAATTAAAAAAAAACAACATCAAACCAAACAAAAATCTAAGGTCAACAACCAGGCTCCATTTTCTTAGGAATGGACATTAGATGAAATGGGAGTTTCTTAATTTATTTTGCTGGAGGAGCAGTCTGAGAACCAGGGATACTGTTACCTTTGAAATTTGTCATCATAGAAGAGCCTTCCAGATTCCACGGACACATAATACATTGTATGAACATTTATTAAGCACAAGTTCTTATGTGTTGGTCAATGGGCCCAAACCAACGGGGTTCAAAGATGCGGACAGTTCCTACCCACCTGAAGTTTACTATTTAATAGAGGGATGATACCTGTATGCAGACCAGTATATCATACAAGATATAGTGTTATGAGGATGAAGGAGAGATTCAAATAAAGTACTAGAGAGAAGATATTGAACCAGGATTACCAGGGATGGTGCCTTGGAAGAAAATGTTCCTAGCTGAGCCCAGAAATAAGAGAAGAGTTTCAACAGATGATAATAAGGAAGAAGGTGCTTGCTAGGCCCTGGGACAGAGTCTTTATAAATGTATAAAATCAATGTCAGGTTTTTGGTTGGATGAAGGAGGAACTATTTATTTTAGGGAAGGCTGAGGAATGCAGGCTGAATAACGAGGAGATCATCACATTCATTCTCCGGGTCTACAGACCAGGGTTGTTCCAAAGAGGTTGTGGGTGGCTTGGTAAGCTAGGACACTGAGCTTTAAGATCCAAGAGTAGTCAAGACAAATAAGGAGAATACCCAGTCTGAGAACCTGGGGTTTAAATTTCAGCTCTCTTACTCCCTGTGTAGCCTCAGATCTCTTTGGAGTCTGTTTTCTCAACTGCAAAATGGGGGCAATAATACTTAAATTAGCTTCCCAGGATCATTTAGCACAGATTTTAGCATTGGAAGGAACCTTAGAAAGCATCCAATTCCACAGTCTCACTTTACAGATGAGGAAACTGAGGTCAAAAAGTTTCCTACATAAAACCACCTAAAAGAGACAGAGGTGGAGTCTGAACCCAGATTCCCTGACTCCAGTTAAATCAATGGCTCTTTCTATTGCTCTGTCCAGGTTCATAAGATCATTGATTTGGGGATGGAAGGGATCTTAGAGGTCATATAGTCATAAACTCATAGATTTAAAGCTAGAAGATACCTATATCATCTATCCACCACCACTCCTTATTTTATTCATAGAGGTGAAATTATTTGGTCAGGTTCACATGGGTAATAAATCACAAGGCCAGATTTGAATTCAAATCTTCTGATTCCTAATCCAATCAGTCAACAAGTATATTACTCCTGTTAGTGAGGAAAGTGTTTCATAAGCCTCAAAACTCCAAAAGAAATGTGAATCATGAAAGATGATTCACATATGGAGCCTTTTTGATTTAAGAAGTGTTTTCTCAGGACCTACTAGTTTCAAACCCCCACATTAAGTATGGCCATGTGTTTGTCCTTTGTTGCCGAAGAATACCGTGCCATCAGAGAAATAATGACATGGCTTGCACTTGACTTTTTTTTGAGTGAGGGAGGGCTGTGCAGGTCACCAGCCTCACTTCTCCAGAGCCCTCTGAATCCAGTGACCAGATATTTATCAGGATGACGAGAGATGACCCAGGCTGAGGAAATTGGGGTTAAGTGACTTGCCCAAGGTCACACAGCTAGTAAATGTCAAGTGCCTGAGGTGAGATTTGAACTCAGGTCCTCCTGACTCCTGCCCTGGTTCTCTATCCACTGCACCACACCACATGTGGCCATAGAGGCACAAAGGAAGAAAAAAGAGAGTCCCTGCCCCTCCAGCTAAAATTAAATAGGATAAGTATGCAAATGAGACTTTGTACCCCAAAGTGATGCGATGGAACTGCATCAGCAATGTCACTCATCAAGGAACAATTACCCATCACTGGCAATTTGGTCAATTGTTGAAGGAACAAATGTAGGTTTATTGATAATTCAATCACGAAAGTGCACATTGAAATGGGCCAAGACCAATGTGGCTACAGCGTTGGACTGAGAGCTAAAGAGTCATGGATTGAAATCTGATCTCCGAGACCTTGAGCCAGTCATTGAATGCTGTTTATCTGTTAAATGGGGATAATGATGATGATGGTGGAGGTGGTGGTGGCACCTATCTCACATGGTTGCTCAAATAAGATAATGGAGATAATATACTTTCCAAGGGTGATGCAGATGTTGGAGAGGAAGCATGGTAAAAGGGGCTACAGTGCTGACCTCAGTTAGGAAGACCTAGGTCCATTACCACTGACATTCAGAAACTTCCTTGCTGTGCAACTTCTTTTGCCTCAGTTTCCTGCACCATAAAATGAGGATAATAACAGTACCTACCCTGTAGGGTTGTTGTGAAGTTTCGGTGAGGTAATATACATAAAGCACTTAGCAGAATACCCAGCACATAGTAGGTGGCATATAAATGCTTGTTTCAGTTTATTTTTATTTATTTTATTGAATTTGTCCAGTTGTGTCTGACTCTTTGTGATCCCATTTGGAGTATCTTTGGCAAAGTGCTTAGCCATTTCCTTCTCCAGTTCATTTGACAAATGAGAAAACTGAGGCAAACAGGGTTAAGTGACTTGCCCAAGGTCACACAGTCAATAAGTGTCTTAGGTCAGATTTGAACCCAGAAAGATGTATTGTCCTGATTGTAGTCAGAGTTCTCTATGCACTATGGCATTCCCCCAGCTGCCCCAGGAGAAATGTTTAGGCTGGACAAATAGATCTGAGAACCATCTACATAAAAGTGGTAACAGAGCTCATGGGAACTGATGAGATCCTAAGGGAAATAGTCTAAAGAGAAAAGAAAGAAGGCCCAGGGCAAAGCCCTGTGGCACATTCATAGATGAACAGCTGTCGAAGGAGACTGCGGAGTGGGCAGATAGGTGAGATGAGACCAAGGAGAAGACAGTCACACATACACACATTCGAAGACGCACTCAGACACACACACACACACACCTCTAGAGAAAAGAGAGTATTAAGGAGAAAAGAATTATCAGCCACACCAAAAGCTTATGAGAAATCAAGGATGAGAACTGAGAAAAGGTTTTGGATTTGGCTGATGAGGTATCGTGGTTCGCTCTGATGAGAAGAGCTGCCATAGAATGATGAGGCTGGAAGCCAAAGTCTAGAGAGTAAAGAGAAGTGGAGGTCCCTATTTTAAAAGGCCTTCTAGAGGAATTTAGGCACAAAAAGAAGAAATGTTGAATATGTCGTGTTTCCTAAAAGTCACAGTGAAGTTTTATGCTTTAGTAGCTCACAGCCCTGTTCAGACTTTGGGGTCACCCTGCATCCTGGGTCTCTGGTCACTTTGTGCACACCAGCACAGTGCTCAGACATTCATCTCCTGCCCCATCTCCTTTTCTGATCTCACTTCCTGGGTGCCACCTCCTAGGTGAAGGTCAGCACTGGCAATATGCTAGAGCCCATTTGTGCTCCTCATGAATCACTCTGTTGCTCGCTGTCACCTGCAACTGTAATTAATCTATCGCCTCTGATATCTCAGAGATACCCTGCAAATGGAGAATGAGACCAGAGCCTGGAACTGAGGAGGGGAAACAGAGCCAGGTGTGTTGTGGCTGGGACATTGCTGAGCACTTTTGATGATGGCAAGCAGCTTTGGAAAACTGAAATGTCTCTACTTTTTTTTACAATGGTTTTTTTTTTTTTAAGAAAGCTCTGTGGTTGGGAAACCCAATACCACAGTCTCTGAAGAAGCAGATTTGTAGGCAGCTGAAGACATGCTCCAAAATCAAGCATGATAAGTTCATTAGACAACCGTGAAACAAACAAACAAAAAATGAAGCGAGCTGGAAGGAAGAAAATCATTTCTAACAAGGGAATCAGAAGAGGAAGAATTTGAGATGGGCTTTAGAGATTGGATAGAAATTTAAGAAGCAGAGCATTCTGTGAATTGTGTGAGAGAGGGCACAGAGGCTGTAAAGGATAGAACATTTCTGAGAGAGCTGGAAGCCTTGATTGGCTGAGGCAATGGATGGAGTGCTGGACCAAGAGTCAGGAAGACCTGAGTTCCAATCCAGCCTCAGACACTTACTAGCTGTGGGACCCTGGGCAAGTCACTTATATAGGGCTTACTTTGTGCCAGGACCTGTGCCAAGTGCTTTACAACAGCCCTAAGAGATAGGAGCTATTATTATTTCCACTTTACAGAAGAAGAAACTAAGGCAAACAGGGTTAAGTGATTTATCCAGGGTCACACAGCTAGTAAGTAGCTGAGGTCAAATTTGAACTCTGGTTTTCCTGACTTCAAGTCTGGTCCTCAAATCCACTGTGCCACCTAGCTGCTTAATCACCTCATATGTAAAACTGGGATAATAGTAGTACCTCCCTCCCAAGGTTGTTTGGAGAATAAGACAACATAATGTTTATAAAGTTCTTTGCCAACCTTAAAGTACTATATAAATGCTAGCTATTATTATCATCATTTTCACTGGCATCAATGATATCATCATTAAAGGACAGGTAAGTACCAGGCTGAAAAATAGGTAGAAAACTAGGGAGTCTGAGCTTTAGAGACATGGTATGCCATATATGCACATTAAAAAATAATTATTCCAGCTTGGGTACAAAGTCTGGACTGAATGGTTAATATCAGAGTGGAGGAATCTACTTCTGTTAGCATCCTCAAATGCTCATCCAGAGTACTGAAGGAGGCGATGCTAAGACTGGACTTCTAAGCTTATCACCTCTTGATCTGGGGGGCACCCATCAAATAGGAAGAGTACTCCATTTGGAGTCAGAAGACATTGATTCTAATCTTGGCTCTTTTACTTACAACCTGTGTGAGTATGAACAAGTCACTTGTGTATGAGCCTCTCATTCCTCAACTGAAAAATGAAAGGTTGGGCCAGATGTTGTTTAAAGTTCCTTCTATCCTTATTTTCATTATCTTTTTATTATCATATCCATCAGTGGTCCCAAATTAGGACCTTGTGGGTTCTGGAGGTGCTACAACCTCATTATTTTTCCATACTAGTTTTCCTGCCCTTAGATAACACTTTAATACAAAAGACAAAACACGTCTTAGCCAAGATCATCCACTGGGAAGTCTATTGTACTTCTGCCCAGAAGGGCTCCTACCTGATCTCTTCTCTTGCCTCTCGGTTGGTTACCTGGCATCAAGGCTTCTCTCATCACTTTATTTTGTGTATTTATTCATTCCCCTCCCTCTTGGTTGACAGGTATTGATTTCTGTACATGACTCTGCCCTTGGCCTCAAATAGTTTTGCAATTTCTTCCCCAATTTTCAGACAAACTTCATCATCCCTTTGCTTACTGGAGCTAGGCTTTGTTCTTTGTGTGGTAATAGGAGATTCAGTAAATGGCATGTCACTGGATTGGAGAGATGGGAGGGCGACCTTTATTAGATTAAATAGGTTTCTCCTGCCTGGCACTCAAGGGGCATTGCAGAATCCTAATTAGAAGACTGACAATAATGAAATGGGCTGCTTGCAACCAATGACTTCCCAAGTTTTAAAAAAGAAAGGTTTTTTTCATTATTTTGGTCTGTATTATAAGGCTATGTGATTAACACCCCAGTGGAATCCAAGGTTTAATTTTAAATTAAAGCTTTCTTCTGGCCCTTTGGAGTTAGTAGCTGCTTCCTGGATGCTCCGTTGGTCTCCTGTGTCTCCCTAACTCTTTCCCCACTCTAATTCATCCTCAACTCACATGCCAAAGTCATCTTCTAAAGCACCAATCTGACCATGTCATCATCAATTGCCTACTCTCCAATTCAGTAGATTCCTGTTACAACTTATTACCTCCTAGATCAAATAGAAAATCCTGTGTTTGGCTTATAAATGCCTTCACTATCTGCCTCCTATTTACCTTGTAGCCCCCTTAACCTTACTCCTCTCCACCTATTCTATGATCCAGAGACACTGGTCTCCCTGATGTTCCTTTCACATGACACTCTGTATCGGGACTCTGAGTATTCTCCCAAGATGTTGTCCACATCTGGAATGCTCTCCCTCTTCACCTCTGCCTCCTGGCTTCCTTCAAGTCTCATTTTTGTCTCATACATGCACACATGTATATATGTGTGTATGTGTGTGTATGAATGTTGTGTACATATACACATATATTGTATGTACATATTTGTTTGCATATTGTCGCTCCCTTTAGGATATGACATCCTGGAAAATGAAAACCAAGTTTTACTTTTCTTTGTATCCCTAATGCTTAGCACAATGCCTGGCACATGATGCTTAGTGAATTCTTATGGATTGACTCAAGTGCAACATCTCCTGTACTATTACACTGACTTTTCTTATCCTCCTGTGTGACACTGTCTTCCGTCTCCACACCTGCATGTGTGTTGTCCCCTATGTCTGGCAGAGAATAGAAGGGGATGTGGGAATGGGTATCTTGTCTCCCCTCTCTCTTCTCTCTTTGGCTTGGATTGATCACCCCAGCTTGAACGCACATGGACATCCTCAGGGCCAACAAGACCTAGGTGCAAGCCTTCTCACAGCCATATGCTATCTCTGCAACCCTAGCTAAGTCCCATCCAAATCAGCGTTCTCCTCAACTTCCTAATACTCTAAATTGACAAGAATGTGCTGACCTGCATTAGTGGAAGGAACCGCTCCATTTGGGAGTTCCCCAGAGCAATGAAATTTTAGATGTAGTCCCTATCCCTATCCTATATTGTGTGCATACTCTCATCTAACTGTTGTATATGTAGTCGACCCTCCTAGAACACAAGATCTCTGAGAACGAAGTCAGCTTTTTTTGTCTCTGTACTTCCAGAGTCTAGCATAGTGCTTGGTACCCAGTAGGCACTTAATAAATGCTTGTTTGATAGATTTATTGAATGTTGATGTGTACCAAAAGGGATAACAGATTCATGCTTGCTTGGAAAATGAAATGGAATCCATATTCTCCCTCCTTTCACCCTCTGACATACCAGGTACACTGGTAATCCCGAGATTGTAGCTATGCATTGTTGCAACTCCTAGAGTCGAACACAGTTCCTAACATAGTTAGGAAGGTTGATTGGTTAGATTGAGAGAGAGAGAGAGAGAGAGAGAGAGAGAGAGAGAGAGAGAGAGAGAGAAATGCATTGTGAATTACCATATGTTTCTGGTTGATTTGCTGCTCTCCTTTCCTCTTCTGTCATTACTTGTATGGATTCATGATCTCCCATATGAATACTCCCTTCACTGGTACAGGTGGCAACCCATTCACACTTTTTTTTTAGTCTTATATAATCATTGTCTGTATCCTTCTGCGAATTCTTCAAGGTTTAATTTTAAAATTAAATTTAAAAATAGGGCTTACTTTGTGCCAGGACCTGTGCCAAGTGCTTTACAACAGCCCTAAGAGATAGGAGCTATTATTATTTCCACTTTACAGAAGAAGAAACTAAGGCAAACAGGGTTAAGTGATTTATCCAGGGTCACACAGCTAGATTGTAGTGGATCTACAGATCCACTCTAGAGATCCTCTCTACCGAGATTGTAGCTATGCATTGTTGCAACTCCTAGAGTCGAACACAGTTCCTAACATAGTTAGGAAGGTTGATTGGTACCCAGTAGGCACTTAATAAATGCTTGTTTGATAGATTTATTGAATGTTGATGTGTACCAAAAGGGATAACAGATAGGTGAGATGAGACCAAGGAGAAGACAGTCACACACACACATTCGAAGACATAGAGGATCTCCCCAGTTCCTCAGAGACGCTCCTTCATGTATTTTCATCTTTAGTGTCCACTGTCCCAGGCGCTATCCCTTATCCTTGCTTCACACTCTTCTATGTCCTCATGGCCAACTTGAGAACTGGTTATCCCTGATAATCCTCAGTGACCTGTCTACATCTACCATGCATCTCTCTTCTCTCTTTTATAAGTATTATGCTTCCCTCTGCCTACAATCTCTCCTTGATCCAGTCCATTCTCCATACATCTGATATTTCTATAGCAGGGGTCTGACCATATGATTCAACTTCTATTGAAACTCTAGTGACAAAGGCAGGGACTCTTTCAGGGCTTCTTAATCTGGGGTATCCTGAATAGATTTCAGTGGAATGCATTGAGTGGGAAAACAACTCCAACTTCATTTTCACTCATTTGTAACATGAAATTTTAAAATTTCTTTCAATTATTTAAAAACATGATTCTGAGAATGGATCCCTAGGTTTCCTCAGACTGCCGGGGGGGCGGTCTATGGCGCACACACACAAAAGGTTAAAAATCCCTGCTCTTGGATCAAAAGTAGACTCCCCGTTGGGCATCGAAAATACTTCACAGTCTGGTAACAACCTACTTTCTAGGTTCTGTAGTCCTCTTCATACATTGCATGGTCCAGCCAAACTGCCACATTGTGTTTGTCCTTTGTTGCCAAAGAAGACCATGCCATCAGAGAAATGATGGCATGACTTGCACTTGACTTTGTTTTGAGGGAGGGAGAGCTGAAACTGCCACACTAACTAGCCCTTAAATGCAGCTTTCTATGTCCCACTGCTGTGGGATACTGTGCCTATGAACACACTGTCTTCCATGCCTAGAGTTCCTCCCCCCCTCAGTACCCTAAAATCACTGGCTTCCTTCCAAGTTTGACCCAATCTATCTCCTACCGGAAGTCTTTCCTGATTTTCCTAGCTGCTAATGGTCCTCTCTTGTTCAGAGAAATTACATTTTATTAGCTTTCTATATATTCTATTTTTACTTATTGACTATGGGCATGTTTCCTCTGATATAATGAGGGCAGGTACTATTTTTTTGTATATGCATCTTCAGAAATGAGCATTGTTCTTGGTATTAAGTGGTTAATTGGTCCCTCTGTCTCCTAGGCAGCTAATTGGCACAATCCATAGTTCCTGGGATTAGGAGTCATGATGAATAGAGTTCAAATCCCATGTCATACATCTACTAGCTCTGTGGTCCTGGACATATCACCTGACCTCCTTCAATCCTCCATTTCCTTTTTTTTTGTAAAATGGAGATAATAATTGTACCTGCCTTCCAATATTGTTGTGAGGACCAAATGGGTTAACATGTGTACAGCATTTTGGAAACCTTAAAGCTTTATATTAATTCTATGTTCTTATTGATTGATTCACTATTAATTCTAGGCAGAGGAAAGATCATTTCATTGGAGTCAAGAGAGGTTTAGCTTCAGATCCCACTTTTCACCTTCCAGTGACAGTGAGCAAATCATTCAGTGTCTCTGAGTCTCAGTTTTCTCATCTTTACATGGGGATAATAATAACATAATATTTCATCCACAGGACTGTCACAAGTATCAAATGAGCTAATGTATGCAAAGTATCTGGCAAACCTTCAAAAACTATATAACTGTCAGTTTTCATCATTATTATTAAGTGCATAATATATGTGAGGTTAATATGCTCTGAGTTTTCAGGGAGTTGGGGAAGCCTTCTTGACAGTGAGGATGAGTTTACAAAGCTCTCAAAGAATGAATACCAAGTACTTTTAGAATAATCCAAACACACCTGGGTCAGAACAATGGACCAGCTGCCTCTGAGTCCCCTAAGTCCCTTTGGAGAACAGTCTAGCATGTCATCTTCACTGTTAACAGAAACCAGAGACAAAACCCTGTTGAGGTTTCCTAGTTTGAAAACCACTTGAAGGTTTCCTATGACCATAGAAAAATGAACCTTGGACATCACACTATTCAATTTGCCCACTTTACAGATAGTAAAACCAAGTCCCAGGATGTCTAATATCAAGGTCATATAGGTGATAAAGGACCAAAGCTGAGGTTCAAACCCAAGTCCTTTGATTCCAAATCCAACACCCTTTCTGCTCCACCATGCTGCCTCTCTGGGTCAGCTTCCCCAGACCAAACAAAGAACACAGTCTCACAAGGACATTTTTATTTCAAAAGTTTTCTGTTTCTATCTGCTTTTGAAGGACCCACCAGTCCCTGATGAAGTAGTTTAGCCAACCCATTCTATTCTTGGTCCTTGGCACTCTGGGAATTACAAGTACTTAAAAAATAGACTGAAAGTGACTTTAAGGAAATGAAGATTTTCCCAACACCTCCAAGAGGATTTTGGGTTGTCTTTGCAGATGAATGTTCTAATGTTTCTTCATTATTGTCTCCCACATCTATCTTCCTTTTAAAAGCCATAGAAGAGATGGAAAATTGAGTTATTTTTCAAGTGATAAACAATGAAGGATCCCCAATTTCTTCTTGTTAAGCTACATCAGTAGTCACTCAGATGCCCCCTAGATATTCTAGGAAAATAAGTGGAAGAAGGAAAGTGAACACACTCAAGGAAAATTAAGACCCCCTTGGGGAATAGACAGGAGGCTGTGTTTTTCCTTAAGAAGCCACTGCAGCTGCTTCCTTCCCCTTTATATGGTTGATTTTATCGCCTAGGTTTTAGCAAAGCATTTGATAAAGCTGTTGTAAATGCCTGTTGACTTTTTGTGGAAAACATGGAGAGATATAAGTCAAATGATAGGAAAATTAGTTGGATTGGAAAACTTTTGAATGTCTTCCCTAAGACTTGGGTCAAGGTCAACTTAGAAGGAGGTTTCTACTGGATTGCCCCTAAGATCCATGCTAGGTCTTATGTTATTTAACTTTTTAAAAAGTCCACAATTGCATGTTTATCAAATTGTTAGGTACCACAGAGGTGGGATGGTAGTTAAAACATTGGATGACTGAATTAGGACACAAATATCTTGACAGACTAGAATATGGAGCAAAAGCAAATAAGGCAAAATATTATAGGGATGAAGATTAAGTCTTACCCTTGGGCTCAAGAAATAAGTTTTCCAAATTCTATATACTTTTATTAGTTCACTATACTTTTTATCTGAAGTTTATTTTTAAAAAAGCAGAAGGCTTTTACAATGTTAACTTTAGTAGTGTCCCTTGGAGAATTAAAAATGTCTACACAAGATAAGATCTCAATTTTAAAAAAACTCTGTTTTTCAAATGTATTTTTTATCATTTCTTAAATCTTCTTCGGTCTTTAATTTTAATGATTTTCCCATTGATTGGCCTCCCTGACTTCCTTCAGGTCCCAGTTAAAATCTCGCCTTCTACAAGAAGTCTTTCCTAATACCTTAACGCTTAGTGCCTTCCCCGTTAATTATTTCCAGTTCATGATGTATATAACTTGTTTGTACATAATTGTTTCATGTTGTCGCCCTATTATATTATGAGCTCCTTGAGGGACTGTGATTTCCTTTCTTTGTATCTCTCTAGCTCTTAGCATATAGTGCCTTAATAAATGTTTCATAACTTGACTTGAGTTGGTTATATATGGGTTTCATGGTTATTCAGCATAACAATCTTTCTGAAAAAGACCAGAGGTTTTAAGTGGACCTCAAGTCAGTTAATGTGATCAATGATATGAGGTATGAGGGCAAAAAAGCTAATGTGACCTTCAACTCTATGGCTCCACTGTATTCTTCTCTGATTAGAGTAACTCTGGAATATTCTCCTCAGTTGTATATTGGCAATATATTTGAGGAAAGACATTGATAAGCTGTCCAGAGGGCAATCAGGATATTGAAGGCCCTGCCTTTCAGGGTTACATATGAAATAGCTGAAGAAACTGGAGAAGAGAGTAAACTGTCTTCCATTATGTACAAGGCTGTCCAGTGGAAGATTTTCACTTGTTCTGCTTGGCTCAAGGAGTACAAAACTAAGAGGAATGGGTGAAAAACTGAAGGTGCAAATTTTAGGACAAACTTCCACACTGGAAAACTACATGCTGAAGTTAAGGACAGATCAGAAGTCCAGGTATGGACTGATAGGACTGGTCTCTAAGCGTCCTTCTAACTCAGAAATTCCGTGATTCTGTGTTTCTGATTGTGTTTACAAAAAAGGCATTCAAGTTAATAGCAGGTACATTTAAAATCCATAAACATAAAGTGAAGCAGAGATCAGTGCGGCTGATACTGAAGGCCAATATTTTGGAAATGGATTTTTTTCTAAGCAGTAAGAGTTGCTATCATGTAAACAAGGACTTAGGATAACCTCCTGGTGTTGGACAAGAATTTTCCGTAGGAAAACTTGAAAAAACGTCCCAGATACATTCCAAGACATTGACTATTGGTGGAAGACGAAAGCAAGCAGAATATTAGATTTGATGGGCCATTGGTCTGACCCAGATCCTAAATTTCTGTGCAATTCTTTACAAAAAGAAACAGTACATCCTAACCTTTTATCTAAAGCAATTATCCATAGACCATGTGGTTTTGCTGATGGCCAAGTTAGAGCAGAGGAATCCATCAGCCCTGTGCCTGCTGGGGGTGGGGTGGGGAACAACCTTTTCTTCGGGATTGCTATAAATGGATTAGATGACATATAATAAATCAGCATTCACAGCTGCAGGAGTGCATTTTACCAAAGGCATTTCAGGAAGTGAGGAATAAATCAGCAATTTTATCATTTCCTTGCAACGCCAGGTTGCAAACTATTGATTCACCACCGGACTACAGTGTGTGTCTCTGTCATCTGTCTTCCTTTATAAGGTCCTATAAGAAGCTTCTGGGTGGCAGAGGTCAAATCCCATTACAATAAGAACTATGTATCCGTAAATGCTTTCCAGGAACTCAGGGACCCCTTGTTTTAAGGAACAGCCTGATCTCTTTTCAGTGAAAGAACTATGACCCTTGGAAGTTTATTATGCTGTGATTTAACTTGCATTCATTCCTCCTGAAAGACTTTCCTAACAGACTTCTCTCCCTGTTAGTGTTTCTCTTCTCAGATAATCACCTTTATACTTAGGTATTTATACATTGTATTCCCCTAGTAGAAGGGTAAACTCTTCAAGGTCAGGGATTATTTTTCCTTTTTTTTATTCCTAATTTCTAGCCTTGTAGCTTACCCATAGTATGTGATTAAGTTTGTGTTGGCTTGGCTAGATTAGTTCATAGAACTAAAGATCATAGGTTTATAAGTCTACACTGGAAGGGACCTCAAAAACCATTTAGTCTAACCCTTTCATTTTACAGATGATGCAACTGAGACCTGGGAAGCCCAAGGTTACATGGGTAGTAAGCATCAGGGGTCATGTTTGAACCTAGATCCTCTGAAACCAAATTCAGTATTCTATCCACTGACTTGCACTGTCTTTATTCAATTCATACACCCATCCATTCATCCATCTATCCATTCATCCATTCATCCATCCATTCATCCATCTATCCTTTCATTCAATTCAATAAACATGCAATTATTTAATGAATACTTTCTGTGTTCATGGTATTGTAATGGATCTGCTTAACTCAACTCTTCCTGTCAAGGGGTTTACTCACAAACATGAGATCCAAGACTGATACATGTATAATACATATATACATGCACACACATTTTTGTATGCATATGTATGTATGTGATGTTATTAATATAAGACAGTACATTACTACATAGCATATGAGTGATAAAGGTTCATGACTAACTTGGCCACAGGATTATGAATATCTCAAAGATCAGTCTGCTAGAAGAGATCTACCAGACTGCTCAAAGAGAATTTTACCTAACCATCCCCATAGAATAAGAGAAGTGGATGACAAAATGGCCATTGACCAGATTCTGGATGCAGTTTAATGGACAGCCTATAGTACTTGTCTATCTCTTTCTGCCTCCTTTTCTCCTTCCCTCTCTCCCTCCCAATTTTCTTCTTTCTCTCTCTCATCTTGTACAGACAGCATAAATGGTCCATGAGTGGGACCCAGAATTAGACAGTAAGAGCAGTGCAGGCTAGATTGCCTCCAGAAAGTTGTAAAACTCTTCTAATGACCCAAGAATTCTCCCAGAAATGAAGGTCCATCTTTACAATACCAATGTTATGCTCCTTGACCACAAGTACTACATAAGAGCAGCTAGGTGGAACAGTGGGTAGAGTGCCTGATCTGAAGTCAGGAAGACCTGAGTTCAAATGTGACCTCAGACACTTACTAGACTGTGACCCTGAGCAAGTCACTTCACCCTGTTTGCTTCAATTTCTTCACCTGTCAAATGAGCTGGTGAAGGAAATGGCAAACTACTCTAGAGTCTTTGCCAAAAAACCCAACAGCCAAAATGGGGTCATGAAGAGTCAGACATGACTGAATACTGATGAAAAAACAAAAATGACAGCAATGTAAGGTGAATCAAGAGAGAGTTTTATTCAGGCCTGGTTGTTAAAGGAAAAGTATAAATTAGTGCTGGAGCAGTCACAATTTGGATTCAGTCAGGTCTTCCCTCCACAGAACCACAGTACCAGATAAACGTTAGAGCCATAGAACAGTGTGTGGGTTGCTAGATCTGTCTTCAGTCCAGCCTCCAAGCAGGGGAGTTAGGTTGTGGCTCAGCCAGATACTCACTGCATGCTTGAGGTGAGTGCATCCCCTCATCCACAGCTGGCCCTTACCCAGGCTCTAAGAAGAAACTACTCTAGGAGCAAATGAAAACTCCTTTGTTTGGCATTTAAAGTCCTTCACAATCTAGCTGTGGCTCACTTTTCTAGGCATGTTTCACATAACTCCTTTTCACACACACAATATTCTGGTTAAACCAGCTTTCATTTTCTTGTTTCACTTGTGACATCTCCTACATGCGTTCGCATATCCAGGATTGTTGTTCATGCCTGGAATTTTCTCACTCCTCACTTCTACCTTTTAGAATCCCTAGATTCCTCCAGGCTTCAGCCCAGGTATCATCCCTATAACAGGCCCATCCTGACCCCCTAGTTTTTAAAGGCCCCTCTCCTCCTAGTATGTTACATTATAGGATCAGAGACTTAGGGCTGGAAGAGATTTTAAGTGCCAGCTCATTCAACTTTTTCATTTTGAGAATGAATAAATTGAGGTCTAGAGAGGTCAAGTAACCAAGCTAAGAAGTAGAGCTAAAGAGTGGTAATATTCCGTACATGGACAGGAGACAGAATGTCGTGTATGGGTTAGGGTGACTAGAACTTAGACGTCTGTGAGGAGGAGTCATGGGAACTCAGTCTGAAAAAATAAGTTGGAACCACATTATGAAGGGCTGAAAATGCCAGAGAAGTTTGTATTTAATCTCAGAGGCAATGGGGAGCCATTGAAGCTTCTTATGCAAGGGAGTGACATTGGTCAGACCTATGTCCATTGGTTACTACCAGTGAGGTGTTCTAATTTTTTTGTCTTTGTATCAAAGATATTTAATAAGAGCTTGTTGAATTGAATTGTTACTATCCATCTCCCCTCCTCACTCCCCTCTCTTCTCTTCTACTCTCTTCCTTTCCCTTCCCTTCCCTTCCCTTCCCTTTCCTTCCCTTCCCTTCCCTTCCTTTCTCTTCCCTTTCCTTCCCTTCCCTTCCCTTCCCTTCCTTTCCCTTCCCTTCCCTTCTCTTCCCTTCCTTTCTCTTTCCTTCCCTCTCCTTTCCTCTCCTCTCTCTCTCTTTCCCTCCCCTCCCTTCCCCTCTCCTGTCCTGCCCTCTCCTCTCTCTCCTCTCCTCTCTCTTCATCCTGTTTCTCTCTGTCTCTCTCATTTGGCATCCCATAGGAATAACTTAGAACACTATGAACCAGGTTTGTTTCTTGGCTTTTGGGGGAATAGTTCTGGGAAATTCTCATGAGTTGGAGCCTGAGCATGACAGAAAAGGCTCCTGTTAGATTTCTTGTGATTCTCCAGGCCTTGCTCTGTCTCTCCCTGTCTAAGATTGCCTCAGGATAGCAAGAGGAAATGAGACAGGAAGCAAATGTTGCCTAGGCAAGTATGTGTACGTAAGCTATCAGCCACTGACTTGGTTAGGGAATTAGAAGTAACCATCCTCCCCGCTCTCTCTTTCTCTTCTCCTGAGGAAAGGAAATTGCCTGTAGGACTTGCAGAGGTCCAAGTGCTTCAGAATAAGGATCTATAGAAGAGATGGCATTTGGAAAGTGGGAAAGATTTTCCTTTCTTAATCATTTGTCTCCTAAAAGTCAATAGAAATCCCATCTTTCTTTGAAAATTCTCATCCTTAAGAGTAAAACATTAGATCTGTCCTTTTCTCTTAAAAGCAGTCAGTCACTTTCCCCCCACTTCTGTAAAAAGATTTCCTACTTGTTTTAGCATCTGGAGTTTGTAGAAGGTTTTAGCTAAAGTTTGTCCTTTATTCTCCCTTCCCCATGGCTGAAAGGACATGGGACAAAGATGAATATCCCCATCTGTGTCTGAATCAGCCAAGGAGACCCTGACTGGGCTTCCTCTACCCACAGTCCTTGTGCCTGGAGTAGAAAGAGCCTCCTTGGGATGGGAGTAGTGGGCATCTGCCTTCTCCTCCTCCTCTGTCAGGCATCACATGGAAACATCTCTTGAAGACAGGGATGCACAAATCAACCTCAGGAATGGGCAGATTATTGGGGGGGGTGGGGAGAGGGAGGACTGGGGGAAAAGGGATCAGCAGGGTGGGGAATTAAGTGATAGGGCTAAAGGGGAAGATAACAATGCCTCCCACTGAGCTTGATTGATTTATCATTCAAGTTTGCAAAGTATTTTATGACTATATGTCATCTGAGTCCCCAGGAAGTTGCTATGTTTGTGTGATGGATAAGGAAATGGAAGCCCAAGCAGGTTTAAGGGACTTGGCCAGGGTCACACTGGCATGATTTGAGCTTTCTGTCTGGAAGTCCAATGCTCTATCCACTAGGGAACCAAGGAACCTAATTTATATAGAGATTTTTAGGTTAATGAAACCTGCTTAGGGAGCGCAGTGGATAGAGTTCTGAGTGTGGAGTCAGAAAGAGGGGAGTTCAAATCTTGACCCAGAAACTCATTTGCTTTGTGACCCTGGCCAAGTCACTTAACCACTCTCAGTCCCAGGTTCCTTGACTGTAAAATGATGGAGAGGGGACTTGGAGGCCTCTTAGATTCCTTCCAACTTTCCATTCATTGTCCCCAGAACAATCCTATTGTGCTAGTTCCATGTTCCAGGTGAAGAAACTGAAACTTATGTGATTGGCCTAAGGTCATATGGATGAGATTCACATTGAGGTCTTCCTGATTCCAAGCCCAGCAATCTATCAACTGTACCACACTGCCCCTCAAGAGTGATGGAGTCCTAGACTTGGGACCAAGAAGAGACACGTTCACATTTTACATGTAACTCTTAATTACTTATATGTTCATGTTTGAGTTACTTTATGTCACTAAGCCTCAGTTTTCTCATCTATAAAGTAAGCATATTAACAGACCTGTAAGTTTGTGATATGTATGTGTGTATTATAATATGTAAGGTAAGGATATGGGCATGTATGGGGGAGATATGGGTGTATGTAAATGTGCATGTATGTATAAGTATAGGTGTATATATGGGGGTATATGTGTATGTGTCTGTATACACACACACATATATAGTGGTTATGGGTATATATATATGTATGTGTAGTTATGTGTTTGTGTATATGTGTGCATATGATGTGAGTATAGATGTGTATATATGGGGACATATAAGTGTATGTATGTATGTTTGCATATATATAGTGTAGTATGAGCATGGGCATGTATATGGGGTGACATATATATACACACATACATATATACATACATATATATAGAGAGAGAGCATATGTGTGGAGTAGGTATGTATGTATGTTTGTGTGTGTGAGTATATGTACCTGGGACCATGATTTTATCTGTGTGAAGCATAACCCCACAATGGAGACCAACAACATGGCAGTTCCTCCATATCTGATGCCTTTGTTGCCCAAACCATCTTGTATTCATTTTGCATCTTCTATATGGACACTTTGACTTTCCCATTTTATCTATAGCTATTAGAGGGGCAGCCAGGTGGTACAGTGAATAGAGCACCAGTGCAGGAGTCAGGAGGACCTGAGTACAAATTTCACCTCAGACACCTGACACTCACTAGCTGTGTGACCTTGGGTAAGTCACTTAACCCCAATTGCCTCATCCTGGGTCATCTCCAGTCATCCTGATGAATATCTGGTCACTGGATTCAGATGGCTCTGGAGGAGAAGTGAGGCTGGTGACCTGCACAGCCCTCCTGCACTCAAAACAAAGTCAAGTCATCATTTCTCTGATGGCATGGTCTTCTTTGGCAATGAAGGACGAACACACACACACACACACGCACACCTACTAGAATATAAGTTTCTTAAGGGCAGGCTCTGTACTTAGCACTTATCAGGCATTTAATCACACTTGTGAGTGATTGATCTTGGAGATTGCTCTTGGGCCCTGAGGAGTGAAAGCCTCCACTGGGCACACACAGCCAGTAGACATCAGACTAACTTCAGATTTATCTCTGGTCTAATACACAGTGGGTGAGACTCAGTCAGGTTTGGTAGGACCTAAAGTACTTTTGTACTTCGATTCTACAACCATTAGCTCATTGTAAATCTATGGAGCAATAGAAGGATTCCTAAAATTCATTGGTTCCATCCTCTTTAGCTTTAGGGAGTTTACTTTAGATTAAAAACAAAATCTGAGTTTAGTCACAGTCACTTAAAGCTTCCAATAAGGAAGGATCTGTACAGAGGTCCCTGGGCTTTCTCATCTATATCAATTTATAGCAATCTCTAGCTAGCTTCTGGCCTCTTAGTATTTAAGAAAAAAATCAGTTTACTGGAAATGTTTTAGCAAAGAGATAATAGATTATATTATAGCATCTGTGGATAGATAGGTTTGGTGACAGAAAGTAAGGAAACATCTGGCCTTTTCTTGAGATTTGTCCCAAAGTGGGTCTAAAATGGGGAAGTTTTTTAACAACCTTACATTCTTCTTGCCATAAAATCAGAGACAATTCAGATATTTTTCCAAGACTTGAATAGGGAGAGTTTTAATTAGCATTGCTGATGAAAATGTCTCCGACCCTATTTCTTAGACATTCAGTAAAATGATTGATGGGAAATATGTATAAACAATGCCAAGAATGACCATTTATATAGCACTTTAGGTATACAAAGGGTTTGATATATTACATCTCACTTGATCTTCACAACAGCTCTGGGAGGTGGGAGCTATTAACCCCATTTTACAGGTAGGTAAAGTAAGACTCAGAGATTTGTCCAGTGTCACACAGTAAGTAAGTACTTGAGGGCAGGATTTAAGCCCAGGTCTTTCTGACTTATTCACTGTGACTCTCAAGGAAAACATGGCACCATTTTCTCCAAGTATAGAATCAGTATTAAAAGGGGTAGAAAGTCTTTAAGAATGCCATAAATATGGACAGTTTAGAACCCACTGGTACATTTCCTCCAAATAATTATCCATGGAAATATGCATATGCAAAAATGTTCCCTAAGGACAAATATGGCGTTCATTCATGCCACTGCCAACAACATGTGTGGAATTAGCAGTCTGAATGCTCAGCCAAAGGAAGATGGGAAGGTTGGACTGTGTGATCTCTATCTCCCCTCTCTGAATCTGTTATCCTAATACGGTCAGTGGCAGAAACTGTTGGACAAGTTGACCCTGATCCCAATGAGATTGTAGCTCAACATCGCAGTACAGTTATCCCTTCCACATTGCAGGGGTTAAGGGCAAGTCAATCTGGAAAAATCTGCTTAAAATTTATTGGCCCTCCCTTCGTACCAGAGATGCCTGAGTTATTATGACATTAAAAGATAAAATATGTTGATATTATACAATACTATACATATATTTTATGCATTTCTGAGTTTCTAAACTTTTTTCTGTGTCATCTATTGGCCTTTGCATGTCATTTGTGGCTTCCACAAAGCTCACCCCAAATTCCCATTTAATTTCTTATGCCAACCCATGATATATTGAAACAACAATAGGGAAATTCATGACGTGGAAGGGGTAACTGTAGATACTTTGATGGACTTGGAGTCAGAAAGATCTGAGTTTAATTCCTTCCTCAGACTCTAAACTGGCTGGGCAAGTTGCTTAACCTCTCTAAGCCTCAGTTTCCTCATCTGCAAAATGACAGTAATAATATCACCAACTTCTCAGGGTTATTGTGAAGATCAAGTGAAGCATCATGTATAGCAATGGTGCAAAAGTCAAGGAGAAATGGATCCTTTTGGGTGACACATATTGACTTAGAAAACCACAAAGTCACATTATCTGTATTGTATTTTTATTTATTTTGCTAAATGCTTCTCAATGACATTTTAATCTGGTTTTGGCTCCACTCCACAACCCATTAGGGGTTGCTATTATCATTATTATTATTTATGATGATAGACAAGATGATCTTGACGACTTCTTCCAGGATTAACCCTTACATTCCTAAGTGCTTGTGATGGTGATGTAAATCAAGGGACCAAGGGGAAAATCTGCAGGGATCCCTGCAGATAAATCGCATAGGATAGATAGAGGAAAGAGTGCTGTGTTTGGAGTAAGACAACCCAAGTTCTGATACCTGCTCTCTTAAGATAACTATGCATGCTTGGACAAGTTACTTCCCCTCTTTGGGCCTCAGTTTCCTCCTCTGTAAAACAGGATGAGGAGATTAGTGAAGTCCCTTCCAACTTTAAATCTCTAATTCTGGGATTG
This sequence comes from Bettongia penicillata ogilbyi, assembly GCA_023548195.1. NCBI lineage: Eukaryota > Metazoa > Chordata > Mammalia > Diprotodontia > Potoroidae > Bettongia > Bettongia penicillata. The sequence continues at coordinate 11,224,647 of JAJHZJ010000561.1, forward strand.
CTATAGCCATCAGTTCTCTTTATGCATTTCTATGAAAGGTCAACTATGGAGAAGTATTTCTTTAGCCCTCTCCTGCCCTAGACTAAGAAATTATATACATGAGAATGAAATACCATGCTTTATTTCCCAACATCTCCAGCGTTCATTCACCCAAGATTGAATATACAGAGAAAGAAATGTCAGCTATTAGTGTAAAAAAGCAAACTAAGTATTTTCAGGATGAATGCATGGCAAGAAAGGATCTCTCTAATAGGAAAAGAGGGAGGGAATGATGAAATGGAAAGAGCTTCAATCATAGCAGTTAGAAGACGCCTGTACTTAGATGGCACTGAGATATTTCCGTCCTTTCCCACGTGATTCCATCTTTAATGAGAAAGCAACTTGGTTAAATGGCTAAAGAGCCAACTCAAGGCCATGAATTCATGGGTTCTAAGTTTCTCTGGGACACTATTTGTCCTGAACAAGTCCCTTAAACCCCCAGTGCTCTTGATGAGAGGCATCAAACACTGGGTCCACAGTATTTCTGAATGTACCCTGAACTAGATTAAAATGGAATTAGAAAATATTTAACAAGATAAATAAAATAGAATAACACATGGATCATATTACATTATAAAATTAAATCAATGTGCAGCCTATTGGGACCTTTCTATGGATTAGTTGCCTCATTTCTCTTTGAGTTTGACACTACTGATCTAGGCAATTCTTTAAGAGTATAAATTGAAGAAAAGGTATTGCTCTGTGTAGACAGAGGGAATTTCATTTTCCAGCAATTCTCTGTACTAGTGAAATCATAGGCCTAGTTCCTATCCATCTTTAGTGAATTATTTTTTAAATAATTCAGCCTGTTAAAGCTAGATTTGGGAAGGTGGTGTGGCATGGTAGATAGTGGCCTAATCATAGACTCAGAAAGACCAGGGTCCAAGTTGTCCCTCTGCCACATCCTGGCTATGTGTCGCTGGACAAGGCACTTAACTGGCCAGTGTATGGGTTGACTCTCTTAGTTAAAGATGCATTGCCTGGCTATTTATCTGCAAGAGTAGGGTAAGCTCCATGCCAGAAGGTCTTAGTACTGTATGAACTCCAAACTAAAAGGAGGCAGAACCACAGAATTATAAGCTCACAGACCTAGAAGACCTCTAGGATATCTGAACAAGAATGCCCTCTTTAGCAGACTCAACAAACGGTCATCTGGTCAGTCCTCCATTTAAAAAGGGCACCTATGCCATTCATCTATTCCTTTTGCACTTGGATGCCCTCCTTTGGACTTCTCCATCATGACCTCAACTGGTGATCAGTCAATAAGCCTTTTTAAAGTGTGTGTCATGTGCCAGGCACAAGGGCTTTAAAGGCAACAGGCTAGTGCTGAGGATATAAATACAAATAAAAAGGCAGTCTCTGAGGAATTTATATTCTAATGGGAGAAAACCAAAAACAAAAGGGAGTGGTGAAGGCTGGGAGGAGGGCACAGAGACCCGTACTTCTTGTAGGGCCTGGTGTTCAAGTTCAGAAAATCAGAAGCACAGCTGGGAAAGGAGTGAAGATTGGCCAGACTGGGACCCTTCCCCATAACGAAGGCCCCTGAGGAACTCACCAATGGGAGGGGGGTCGAATGACAGAGACACATCCCAAGGTGAGAAGCAGCTGATTAATGGTGACCACGTTCAATAAGTGAGGAGCAGAGCTGGGGGCAGGGGAGATGAAAGAAAGGCAAAAACATGCTCCCCCCTCCCCCACTTCAAGGAGCTCATTTTACAGACTTTGCTGAAGACCTCCAATGATGGGGAAACCTAGTACCTCCCTAGCTGGCCTGTTCCACTGTTAGGAAGGTTCCCTGGCATCAAGTCTAAGGCTCACTCTTTGAAACTTCTCCCATGATTCCTATTTCTGCTCTCCAGGACACAACTGTCTAAAACCTTCTCATGACAGCCCTACAAATATTTAAAAATAGTGATCATGCCCCTCCTGAGTCTTCTTTTCTCCAAGGTCAACATCCCCAGTTCCTTCCTGGATGCTTCCATGGTATGAACTTGAGGTTGCCTTATGACCTTGGACAGCTCAGTTCAGCCAGTGATCATTAAGTTATTTCCATCAAGATTCAGCTCAGTTATAACTGGGAGAACATTGTACACAGCAATAGCAACACTGTGAGATGACTGACTATGACCAGCTTAGCTCTTCTCAGCAATCCAACAATCCAATACAATTCCAAAAGACTCATGATGGAAAATGCTGTCCATATCCAAAGAACTATGAAGTCCTAATGCAGATGGAAGCATACTCTTTTCACTGTTGTGTATATGTGTGTGTGGCTTTTTTGTTCTGTTTCTTCTTTTACAACATGACTAATGTGGAAATATATTTACATGAATGTGCATATATAACATATATCAGTTTGCTTGCTATCTTGGAGAGGGGGATGGGAGAAAGGGAGAAAAATTGAAACTCAAAATCTTATAAAAATGAATGTTGAAAACTATCTTTATATGTAATTGGAAAAATAAAAATACTATTTACCAAAAAAAAAAGCCACAGATACACAAAAATCCCAAAACCTCAATTCAATTATACCATATTTTACATGAAGCTTTTCCTGATTTCCCCAGATGCTATTTCCCTTCCCCCCTCCAACCTGCTTTGTCTTTATCTTCTATCCTGTATTTACAATCCTATTTACCCCAAATCAAAGAGGATTTATACCCTATAAAGGCAAAGTATAATGTTTGAGGGAGAAAGGAAACTATTTGCAAATATGAAGCCTCGTATTGTGACACAGAATGTGGTCAAGAAGACCTAGGTCAGATCTTGCCTCTGATATTTCTTAGCTGTATGACCTTGGGAAAGTCACTTACCTGTTTCTCCCTCTCCATCTTAATCTCTTTATCTTCAAAGAAAGGAAAATAATACCTGTGGTATTTACCTCACAGGATTATAACTTCTAATGAGGAAATGTAAGTAAAGTACCATTATGTAAATGTTATTTATTGTCATTATTATTTCTTCATTTTCCCTGGCTGTCTTGGGACCTCCTGGGCTTTCAGGGGAGATTCCAATGAAAGAAAAAGCTACTAATGAAGAAAACAATTTCCTTAGATTTAAAAGCAGTTTAAATGGTGAGTACAGACTTTCGGATTGATTAAAATTGTGCCAATTTAGTAACCAAGTCTGGTCGGGGACTGTCTAACCCCATTGGCCTTGTGAAGAAATTTGATTTAGAAGGTGAGATTGCTGGAGGCAAGCTGGCTAGGAGAAAGGAGACAGCGTCCAATTTGGAGTTAGTGAGGATTTATTTATTAAGCACCTTTCTGCCCTTCAGGACTCATTTGAGCTGGACCTTCTCTGATGTCCCCAGATGCTGGTGCGCTCCTTCCCCAAACTGCCTTGTATTGATTTCGTATTTATTCTGTATATGCTCATGTAGGTACTTTTGCCTCCCCCACCTAGAATGGAGGGACTGTTTCATTTTAGGGTTTTGTATCTGAAGTGCTTGGCATACTCTGGGAGCTGAATAAATTCATGCTATGTATCCCATGGGGCAGCTGGTTGGTCCGGTGGATAGAGCACCAGGCTTGGAATCAGGAAGACTCACCTGTCTGAGTTCAAATCTGGCCTCAGACACTTACTAGCTGTGTGACCCTGGGTAAGTCACTTAATCCTGTTTGCCCCAGTTTCATCATTTGCAAAATGAACTGGACAAAGAAATGGCAAACCATCCCAGTATCTTTGCTAAAAAAAAAAAAACAACAACACAAACCCTAAATGGGGTCATTGAGAGTAAGACATGGCTGAACAACAGTAGCAACAACCATGTGCATTCCATAATTTGCTGGGACTGTGGAACGGGAAGACCTGAATTTGAATCCTGCCTCTGGGTGTGTGACCTTGGGCAAGTCACTTTAAAAAACAAAACAAAATCTATTTATCTCAGTTTCCCCATCAGTAGAATGGAAATAACAAGAGTGCCTACCTCCCAGGGTTGTTGTGAAGATGAAATAAGTTCATATATAAAATGCTATCATTAATCACCTTTATTATACTATTCAATTGATTACTTGTGAAATACTTTTCTAGATGCCAGGCAAGTTCCTTTACCTCTGCAGTCTTCAATTTCTTCTGCTATAAAATAAGAGCTGGAGGCCAGGCAATCCCCAAGACCTCTTCCAGTGCTGCAAGTCTATGACTCTTCATCATCATCCAAGGTCCCCTCTCTGTATGCTCCCCTTGCTTTAGCTGTGGATCCTCCCTCCCCATACACACACTTGGGCATCTTGGGCAAACGAAGGGCTACCTTCAGACTACAGCCAAGGTATTGACTTTTTTCCCTCAGCTAGGATATATTGATCCCATGACAATGGTCCCTTTATTACCTCTTTTTCAGAGGAAGGCTGGATGGAGGTTTAGCTATTGTCTGCTATTGCCAAGATGCTGAATAACAATGGGTCCCTGGGTCCTTATTGATTGGACTGCAGTCTTCCTGGGTTAGCCATGGTATTTCTGTTCCCTTCTCCCTCTTTCTTACCTGCCCCACCCAAGTGAATCTCCTTTCTGGACTGGGGGATGGGAGATGGAGTTATTTTTTATGAAGACTTTGCCTTCTGACAGGCTGAATTTTGAGTTGGTTTTTAATTCAGAAAGTGTCTCACAGGGAGCAGTCCCATGATTGATGACTGGCAAGGGCCCCATATGCTGATGGTAGGGAATATGATAAGTCCTTTCAAAGAAAGCAGGTGTGCTTCACCTTGATCTTTGCAGACTGATGAAAATCCACTTGAACATAACTAGGAAGAGTGGTTGGCGCAGTCTTGAACAAACTGACCTTAGAGGCAGAAAGACCTAATTCAAATCCTGCCTGTGACAAATTCTGAAAAAGTTATTCAACTTCTATCTGCCTCAGTTTCCCCATATATAAAATAAGGATACTTATAGCACCTATTTTCAGTAGGAAGTCTTTGCTGGTTCCCTACATATGCTCGTGCTTTCCCTCTGATATTACCTTTGGTCTATTCTGTATCTATCTCATGTACATCTAGTCATTTACATGATATCTTGCCCATTAAAATGTGAACTCCTCAAGGGCAGAGACTATTTTGGCCTTTCTTCATATACTGAGGGCTTAGCATGGGGTCTGGTACACAGTAAGCACTTTTTAAATGCGTAATGATTGACTGATTTGGCCTCAGACAACAATAAATTATTGAAGACAAATGTGGCAGTTACCCTCCAAAATTTCTTAACATCTTTTAACAACCAGTAACGTTTCTTTCATCTGTGAATTTAGTTAAACCTTTCTCAGATCTTTTCTGAGTTTCAGATAAGATCATTTTGGGGGGGGGGGTTAATGTGTTTTTGAATATTTCTGCCCATTGTATAAACCAAGAGAAGACAGTAAGACTTAGGGTGGAAGAGAGTATTGTCTTTGAATCCAGAAGGCCTGCATTCAAATCCTACCCCTGATATGGATTAGTTAGTCCCATCACTGCTATGGACTTTAGGAAATCCCCCTAGGATTTACACAGAAAGCAAAGTGATGCTTCCCCACCACCGTCATCATCAATAACAACACCGGTGGGATTTAAAGAACACTTTAAGGCTTTTTATATGTACATACATACATACATGTGTGTATACATATATGTGTATATGTGTGTAAAATATATGTGTATGTATATACATGCATAGACATATGTAAACATATATGTGTATTTATATATACATGTGTATATATACACGTGTGTATATTATATTTTTGTGTACATATGTATAGGGGTGTATGTGTGTGTGTGTGTGTGTGAGAGAGAGAGAGAGAGAGAAATTTGATCCTATTATTATCCTCATGTTATAGATGAGAAAACTGAGGTAGAAAAGGTTAAGTCACTTGCCCAAGTTCATATAGCTACTAAGTGTCTGAGGCAAGATTTGAACTCAGGTCATCCTCACTCCAGGTCCATCCACCGTGATTCCATCTAGCTGCCCGGTAGAGTAGAAAGAGTCCTGCCTCAAAACTTGGCTCAAAACTTGCCTCTATTACTTATTATGTGTGACTGTAAGCAAGTCACTTCATATTCCTCAGTCTGAGTTCCTTCACCTGTAAAATAAAGGGGGTTGGACTCAGTGGCCTCTGAATTCCTTCCAGCTCTGTATTGATGATCTTTCAATGCTTACTGTCTCTCTGGTGGGAAATTAATAGAATTCTTCATATATAAATCTATATTTCCCTTTATTTGTTCTAAAAATACCTCCTTTATTCTCCTGGGCTTATGTTCATGTGTGCCTAAAGTCCTTAAGGTCTGAGATGAGGGGCAACAAATCCATATTTACCGTTTTTTGTCTTTTTCATGATTGTATAAACACCTGCCATAGTTCCTCCTAGCCTGCATCTTTCCAAACTCAGCAGACTTCATTTTGTAATCCTGTCCTCATCTAAGACACACATCTTCTCCTCAGACATTTCACCTTCACTTAGGGCAAGGCCTTGGCAAAATTGTGGGGAAGAATGTAAAGAAGGAGGAGGAGGAGGAGGAGAAAGAGAAGGAAAAGAGGGGGGAAAGAGGAGTATGCCATTTGATTTTTACAAAAACCCTGTGAGTCAGGTGCTATTATTTCCAGTTTTACAGTTAAAGAAACTGAGGCAAACAGAGGTTAAGTGACTTGCTGAGGGAGATTACACAGTTTTAAGAAAGCCAGGGGACCATACCAGAGCACAGAAATTCGAAGGAGGTTGGAGAACTGGTGGGACTTAGTGAAACCAGGCTTAATAAGGATGAATGCCAAAAATTTTGCTGGGAAAGAATGAGCCCAGTGAGTAAGCTTTTTTAAATGAGAGGGCTGGTGGGTAAACTAAATTACAGAAAAGATTCTAAGGAAGGGAGACACAGAATTGCACAGATGCACATAATGATGCCCCGTGATCATCTCAACTTCTGTCCATAACTCTGTGCCAATGCAGTATTTTTCTCTCATCTGAAGCCTTCCTTCCAGGATCCCCAAATCCTTTGCAAACATTCATTATTTTTACTTTTTCCCTGCGGAAAAGAGATTATTTTCTTTTTGAAGGTGTAAGTATCTAGAGGTTACTTCTTCCTAGCAATCAGTTTTGTTGCAAAGCTGTCCGAGAGAAAACTGGGTATTTTATTTCCTTATAAACTCCAGTGGCTCCCTATTATCTCTAGCATCAAATACAATCTCCTCTATTTGGCACTGAAAGCTTTTCACAACCTGACTCCTTCCCACCTTTCAGTTTTCTTATACTGTATTCTTCCCCATGTTATTTCCACTTTGAAGCTACATCGACCAAGATGTTTCTTCAACATATCTGATGATCTCCTTTCTCTGTGCCTTTGAACTGGCTGTTCCCCATGCCTGGAATGCTCTTTCTCCTTATCACCATCATCCCAGCCCCTCAAAACCCCTGGCTTCTATCCTCAGGTCAAATACCTCCTTCTGTAGGGGACCTTTCCTCTTCTGCCCTAGCTGCCGGTACCTTCTTTTCAGAAGCATTTTTCACCTTTTTGACATCATGATCCCCTTTGGTGATCAAATCAAGTCCATGTTAAATGCATAAAATAAAATGCATTGGATTAAAAAGTTATGAAATAGTTACCAAAGTTAAAAAAAAAGTATTCACAAATCCCAAGTTAAGAGTTACTCTCCATCATCTACTCAGTTTGTAGCTCAAACTTACCCATTTATTCAGTATCTTCCCCATTACCATATAAACTCCCTGAGGGCAGAGATTGTGTGTGTGTGTGTGTGTGTGTGTGTGTGTGCCTTGCTTTTTCATTGTGTCCTCAGAGCTTCAAAAAATATGTGCCTGGCATCGAGTTATTGCTTAATAAATCCCTCTTGAGTAATTGATTATTATGGCGACTTTACTCCAGTAGTACCTTGTGGAAAATGCAGACTATATCTCACCTTCCTTCTCTCACAACCCCTACCCCGACACCTGTAAAAATTCTGAGACAAATTTCCTCATTGGTGACATGAATGGATATGAGTTCCAATTGGAAAAGTCCATGTTTTACTAGTGCCTTGTGGGAAAAGGGATGGATTTGGGTCAGAGGATCTGAGATTGAGTCCCTTGTGTGCTGCTTATCACCTGTGTGACCTTGACCATGTACATTTACTTCTTTCGATTTCAGTTCCTTCCTCTTTGGATGCATGTTGAGCTAGTGACCTCTGAGTTCCCTTTTAGCAATAAATCTATAATCCTATGGTTTCTTTGGGTCTCGGTGTCCTGGCCTGTAAAATAGAAGGTTTGAATGAGATGAGTTTCCTCTTAGCTTTGAACTTATGAGCCACCTATGAGGCATTTATTGCTTACAAATGACAGTGGCCTGGGTTTTGCAAAGGAGATTGGGAATTGATCGTTGACAGAGGCTTTTAATGAAATACTGGATGAAGAGTTACCAAGGAGATCATGGGAAATAACAAGTCGTCCCTAAGTGAGATATGTGGAAGGACGTGGTGACCAAGGCAGTGCTCTCCCTAGATGGTGCCTTGTTGCACTTAGCTGCTATGTATTTCCTATGGCACTGAAAAACCGTTTGGGACTTAAATGCCTATATCCCATTGTAGATTTCCCCAGGGAAAAAGATCAATGAAGCTCCTTCTTATTTGCTGAACACTAGTTCTAATTCCGGGTCATGCTGTCATTACTACACTCCTCCATGTCTATCCCCCAAACAGCTGCTTGAGAATCTCTCTCCCTTCCTCTCATTCAGTTAGAATTTTTCTGATTTTTTAGCGCATGATGTCTGATAAATAAAAGGCATGTTTCCGTAGAAGTGGGGAGAAGGAGGGGCCAGGGCTTGTCTTCTATCAGGATTGTCCATCTTGAAGTAAGTCATACCAGCTCTTTCACCCAGCCAGATCTGACGGAAATGGAGTCCATATAGATACAAACATAAACATTAGTTTCTATGGAAACCCAAGTTTCAGAGATGGTTGGAAGAACTGGGTGTGCCTCCATCTTAGGAATCAATCCTTGAAATGTATAGAAGGAGCATGTTCACCAGAGAGCAGCTCACTGAAGACCCAAGGTCCCCAATCTAATCATAGAACAAGACACAAAGAGGACATTGGCAAAGATATATGCCACTTTGCCAAACCAATATTCAGGAAAGTTTAGAATCTTCCCAGATTGAAACCATATTTCTTTCCCTAATTGGCATCCCCAGGCCATGAACCAAGTCTCGATTGTGTTCAGTCAGTAATAGTATCCAAGGGTTTTTAATTCTGGCTTCCCTGGCTGAAGGCTAGGGTCCAAGTGTAAATTCCAGTCCTGAGAGCTAAATGTTTTTCAGGCTCCCCACCTCCTCCCGCTCCATACTCCCAGATATGCCCTAACTTACATATCCTAAAGCAGAGGTTCTTAACCTGGGATATACGAACTTGCTTAATTTTTGGTAACTATATCTGGATATAATTGGTTTCCTTTATGATCCAATAATGTTTATTTTTTATTCTGAGAAGGGGTCCATAGACTTTGCCTGACCACCAAAGTGATCTATGATATACAAAAAAGAGAAAGAATCCCTGTCCTAGAGAGTCATCTCTCAAGACAGTACTTGAGTTGGGGATCTGGCTTCAAATTCTGCCTCAGACATGAGAACTCAGTTTCCTCATTTGTAGACAGATTCCTTCTATTCTCAAGCTACAATCCTAAGAATGGAGTTTTGCCTTTGGAAGTCATCTCCATTACTTTATCCAATCCCCTCTTCTTTAAACATGAGAAAAGGTTATCAAGAGTTTAGTGATTTGCACAAATTCTAGTTTCTCAACACCCTCCCCACCACACCATCCAGAAATCAAGATTATTTTCATCCAACCCTTGAATTGGTTACTATGTCTATCAGTCCCAGTGAAAGATGATCTGGTTTGGTGGAGTTTTAAGGGGGATAGAGTGCCCAGAACAGAGCTTTACACATAGCAATTGCTTTATAAATGTTTGCTAGTATTAAATTGAAATACAGCATGGTCACTACAACCTTTGACCTGATTACACTTTGTTATGAAACTGAAGATCCTCCTCTCTCCCCTTCCCAGGACACTGAGGCAATTCTGGTGCCTCGTGACTCCATCCTACAAAATGTCTGGGGGCAGAATGAACTGAGCAATATCTCTAAGATGACTTCAAAGCATGCCCAAATTCCATATTGACCCCATCTCTCTCTCTCTATGATGGCATCTGGTTCAATGCCCAGGTTGAAGTAAATGATGGGAGGGTTAGATGGATGTAGTGGGTAAGTGTCGTGGAATATTAGAGTTGGGAAGAGCTTTCTAGTTGGTCTAATCCAACAGTCCATAATTAGCCATCTACAAGTATTTACTAGAGACTTACTATGCCTACTGAGTTTACAAAGCCCAATGTAAAATAGTCTGCCCTCAAGAAGCTTACAGGGGAAGAAATTGGGGCTTAGTGTACAGTAGAATCCTGTGCAAGGTCACACAAGAGGTGAAATGGAAGAGCTCAGGCTCAAACCTACATCTCCTAACTGTAATTCCACACACTATTTCCCCTTCTCTTTCAAGGTGCAATTCCACTGTATGTCCCAGTGCAATCCAAACTCTGCCTTCCTTTCCCATCTAGGTTTGCCATCACCAACACCAAACTCAGAGATGTCTTTAACCAAAGCGTGAAGTGTGATGGGAGCCCCAAGTATAAGAAGGAAATAATAAAATGGCAGGAAAGGAGAGCAGGAAGTTTCTTTCAGTCATGCCCTTACTGTTCCCTTGCTGCTTCCTTCTTTTTTCCCATAAATTTGTGTTATAAAGTGAAATAAGAAGAGACTATGGGTCATGATGGAACCATCCAATTTCTTGTCTCACTGACAAAAATATAGTTGTGCCAGTTCCATCATCATTAGAAACCAGCCTTTCACTTAGAAGTCCATTTATTTTCTAAACACCTGCAGTTCTATCAGCTGACCACTGTTATTACCTGAGATAGAACCTAAGTCAGAGGAAAGGCTGCAAGTGTGTGATCCATAGACTTTCATTTTTAAAAAAATTCTATAAATGCTTTCTTGTACCAGTCATTTTTACTCTCAAATGATTACTCTTTTATGGGAAAAAAACAAGAAAGAAAAATAGCTGAGCCAGAGAGGCTGAAGGTGTATGCCTCATCTCGTACCTCTTCTCCCTCACTTCCCCACTGGAAGTAAGGAATAAGTGTCACTATCTGTTCTACAGACCAAAATTGGACATTGCAATTGATCAGCACTTGATTGGCTTTTGAGTTATTTTCATTTGCATGCTTGTAGCCATTATGTCAAATCATCTCCTGGTTCAGCTTGCTTCACTCTTCAATTTCCATAGACTTTCAAAATATTTTAAATAGCCCCTTCCCCAATAGAAACATAACAAGCTGTGGCCACTGCCAAGCAATGCATTGTGGAGTCAACTGGTACCTCCAAGAGGCAGCAAGGCCATCTGAAGTCTGTCTCCTACAAGTGAAACTTTTCAAGGGTTCCAGTGTCCAGACAAGCATCTTTCCATATTCATGTAGGACACTTCAGATTCCACATAAAGCAGTTACTTTGGCTCTCTGGACCTTGGCTGCCCTCTTCCCCCTTCTGTTTGGAGAGAACCTGTGCAGGGATGGTTGCCATGGCAACTGCAACATCTGTACTTCATGAAACACATAACCACTTTGATGAACAGAATTAGAAGAACCCAATCAGATGCCATTCGGCACTAACTTGGCTGCCAAGGGGAAAAACAGAGCTTTCTGGGACTGGTGCCTGGATGGCTTGTTCATCCCAATCCTAAATCCTTTGAGAGCCTCGTGCCAACTGGCCCTACCTTTCGGTTCTCAAAAAAAGTCCATGGCACTGAGCTATATATAAAAAAGAAAGAATACAGGCCAGATTCAGCCTGTGCTTAGAACAATGGACCTGCTGGTGCCAGTGGAAATTTGTTGGTGCAGAGGAGGGCTGGGGGAGGGGACAAGGAAAAGGCAGTAGTTGATGAGTCATAGAAATCCCAGAATCTCAGAGCTGCTTGGGACAGCAGAGACCATCTAACCTGAACAGAAAGCAACCTCATGTAACAGTTCTGATCAGTAGTCACCCAATCTTTGTTTTATCTCCTCTAGGGAGGAGGAACCCACTGCCTCACACAGCCTGTCCCATGAGATGAGAATGCACTCCTTCCTCACCACTACCTTCTGGCATCCTTTGAAGGTCCCTTCAACACTCAAAAATAACTCACATTTTATAATGTTTAAAATTTACAATGTGCTTTATGTCTTATTTCATTTGATCTGTATTAACAGCCCTATGAGGCAGATGCTGTTACCATTCCCATTTTACAGATGGAAAAATTGAGGCTCATGGGCATTGCCCAGTGTCATACTGCAAGCAAGTAGCTGAGTCAGGAATCAAACTCAGGTCTTCCTAATTCCAAGTGCAGAGCTCTAGTCTTTGCACTACCTAGCTACTTCATCAAGACAGCTTTCCTAATTTTTAAAATTGTTAAAATTCCTCTTTTAAAAATGTATTCTCTCTCTCTTCCTCTCTCTCTGTCTCTCTTCACATCTATCTATATATATAATTTATAATTTGATATATTTAAATTAATATGTAATATTTATACTAATATATAATAAAATATATAATACTCTATATTATAATATATATTATATACTATAATAATACTATATATAATAATATATATAATACACAAGCACATATATGCATACACATATTTTTAAAAATCAAGGTCCATATTATCATTATCAGCACCACCCAATAGAACATAAGTTACTTGAGAAAAAAGACCATTTCGTTTCTGTCTTTGTATTCACACCACTTAGCATGGTACATCCAACATAGGAGGAACTTAACATTGCATGTTGAATTAAACCCACTCCTTTCTGAATCAAGCCATCCCACATTAGGGTTGCTTCCACTTTTAGGGACTTTTCCTCCTTCCATCAAGACTGACGCTGCCTCTTTGCAGCCTCCACTCATTTCTCCCCCTGTTTCTCTCCAATATGTTTGGTTTTAGCCAAGACACATTGCTTTGTGCTGTCACTTCTCAGTACTAGCACCAGACTTGGAGTTAGGGGAGAGCTGGGTTCAAATCCTACCCCCAACCCTTCTTAGTTATATGAGTGTAGACAAGATGTTTAGCCTCACTGATTGTAAAACAGTAACCATGTCTACACTACCTAACCCCAAGAGGTTGTTGAGAGGATGGGCCTTTGTAAACTTTAAAGGACTAGACAACCAAGGGGAGCTGTTGGTAATACTGGAAGTAACAGAATAGAATTAGGAAGACCTAAATTCCAAAACAATCTCAGACTTTTACTGGCTTTGTGACCTTGAGCAAGTCATTTCACTTCTATCTGCCTTGGTTTCCTCATCCGTAAAAAGGGATAATGATAATTCCTACCTTCCAGGGTTGTTGTGAAGGGATAATATTTGTAAAGTGCTTTGCAAACCTTAAAGCTCTACATAAACACTAGCTATTGCTACTGCTACCACTATGATTATTTATAGATTAGCAGACAGGAAAAGAGATATTCTGAAGTTTCCATCACTAGAAATTTTAAAGAGCAAGACAGTGACAGTGATTTCGATACCATCATTCCCATCAGTGTGAAGATGGGCAGGGAGGATCTGGTGTAGGATGTTAGGTATCTACTGTGCAGAGTAATCACTTTCCCTGTCCCACCACACCCTCAGCTACCCCTTGGTCTTTTAATCTGTAGAAGGCCTAACTCTGGGATCTTTAGTCATCAGGAGACAAGCAACATCAGATGATGGTCTCTTTCACTGATGACTGGCTTTATGCCTGACCAGAATAGGTGACCATCATTTACCAGGAATTCTCACTTTGCCTCTTCCTCATTTCATGTCCTTCAGATGCCTTCTGCCACTATCATGTTTCATGTAGCACTTCTTGCCAAGGTAAATTGCTCTACCTGCACAAGGGATTCCAACCCATACTGTTTTCTTCAGAATATTTCCCCCTCTGTGACCCCCATTTCTTTTCTTTTCTCCCCTGAGAAAATTAGGGTTAAGTGACTTCCCCACGCTCACACAGCTAGTAAGTGTCAAATATTTGAGGCTGAATTTGAACTCAGGTCCTCCTGACTCCAGGGTTGATGCTCTATCCTCTGTACCACTTAGCTGTCCCATCTTGCATCTCCAGCTACCTGTTGGATAACCCACAGACACCTAAACTCAATGTGTCCAAAAATGAACTCTTCCCCCTCAAAATCCTTCCACCTAACTTCTCCATCGATGTTGTGGATGCTACCATCCTTCTAGTCACCAGGCAGACCCAGGTGTCATCCTCAGCTCATCACTCTCTCTTGCTACCCACTCATCCAATCTGTTGTCAGGTCTTGTCAATTTCACCTTCATAACCTTTCTTCTCTATGTCTCCTCTTTAATTTGGTATGGCTGCCACCCTAGTGCTACTTTTCATCACCCCACCCCCAGAATATTGTAACAGTCTTTTGGCTGATCTCTCTGCCTCGTCTCTCCTCACTACCATCTATCCTCCACTTTCCTGATCTTCCTAATATATAGCACTGACCGTGTCACCTACATATTCAATAAATGCCAATGGTTCCTTAACACCCACAGGATAAAATACAAAATCCTTTCTTCAGATATGAAGTCCTTCATAGCCTGACCCCTGTCTGCCTTCCCAATCTTCTCACACCTTCTTTCCAAACACATCTTTGCTCATCCCACATATATACTCTTTGGCTTTTTACTTACTTATTCTTACTTACTTAGAACTCAGGCTTTTAGTCAACTAAAAAGAATTACTCCCTGTACACTAAAGGAGACAGAGCTTTCATTCAAAAGAAAAAAGTTAACTCAGTCATAGAGATGAAGCTGAAATAAGCAGGAATTTCTGTCTTCAAGGAGTTTACATTCTATTTGGGTGAGATAAATAAATAGGAGCTTCATGTACAAAAGGGTCTGAAAACAAGTATTTCTTCTGCCAAGATTTCACACAAGAGGCTGAATGACATAACATGGCTGAAGTTCTTTGTGAACCAGGATATGTCTGTGCTCTCCTCAATTTTTTTAGAATAAATTGAAAAACAAGTGTTGACTTCTATTGGTAGTAAGTATTTACTCTTACTTACATACACCTTACTCACACACACTTACACACACACCCTTACTCATCCCACATACTCTTTGGCTTCTTAGTGAGGAGTCTGTTCCTCATACAAGATCCTCCATCTCCCAACTCTGTCATTTTCCCTAGCTGTCTTCCATGCCTAGAATGTTCTTTCTCCTTTCTCTGCCTCCGGGCATCCCTGACTTCCTTTAAGTTCCAGCTAAGTCCCACATTCTGCAGGAAAATGTGTCTTCCTCTGAGATTAACATCATTTTAATCTGTCTAAATCTGATTTGTACATAGCTGTTTACATGCTAGCTATCCCATTGGACTGGGAAGTCTTTGAGAACATGGACTTTGCTTACGACAGTGCCTGACACATAGTAAGCACTTAATTCTTGTTTAAGAAGACACAGCACTGACTGGTGGCATGATTTCATGATCTTGAAAGGGGCTTTCTGTGTTCCAAGTAATGTATTACGACCTACTCACTTACGGGCAGTGAGGTGGTACAGTGGATAGAGTACCGAGCCTGGAGTCTGAGTTCAAATCTAGCCTTAGACACTTCCTGGCTGTGTGATCCTCGGCTTAACCCCGTTTGCCTGTTTCCTCATCTGTAAAATGAGCTGAAGAGGAAAATGGTAAACCAATCTGGTATCTTTGCCAAGAAAACCCCAGATGGGGTCACAAAGTAATGGATACAAAAAAAGAGCAACAATATTCACTTATGCCTGAAATTCTACAATCACAGTTTAATTAATTTGGCATAAAAACTTTGGCTGCCTTAAAATGCAATTAATAATATTTTCAGTTATTTACATTTATGTAATTCTTCAAAATCACTGTAGTTTGGTTATTTTCCCTGAATTATTCTTTGTAGAGACAATGTGGGGTAGATAATGCAAACATTATTATCCCCATTTAATAGAAGTGGAAACTGATCTCAGAGAAATTAAGCAAGTTACCATCAAGGAAGTGGCAAAGGTAGGACTCTAGTCCAAGTCTTATCATTCCAAATCTGCTTTGACCTATACTGTATTATATTATTTCCTAGAGGAAATAATAGCATAGCTTAACGTAACAGAAAGAAAAGTTAGATCTAGAGTCAACAGAACTGGATTCAAATCCTGGTTCAAATCTGGCATTCGATTATCTATATGAGGTTGGACAAGTCACAGCTACTGTCAGACTCAGTTTCCTTCTCTGTAAAATGAAGGAGGAGAACAGGAGAAAAGAAGGAGAAGGAGGAAGGGGAGGAGGAGGAAGAGAGGCCCTAATGTTTAATTTATAGCAGAAATTGTGCTAAGTGCTTCATAATGATTATCTCATTTGATCCTTACAACAACCCAGGAAGGTGAGTGTTATTACCCCCATTACACAGAAGAGGAAACCAAGGCAAACAGAGTGAGTTGCTCAGGGTTACAAAGCTAGTAAATATCTTCTGCTGGCTTTGAATGTAGGTCTTCTTCTGACTCCAGGTCTGGTGCTCTATCCATGGTACCACCCAGCTGCTTCTCTTTAAATGAATGACTTTAATAGATCCTCTTCGTGAAAGAACATTTTTGGCAGGGGATAATGGACCTGGAGAAAGTTTGTGTCAGAAGGAAGTGTCCTAATAAACAAAAGACTGTATATGTCAAAAGAAAACCATCCACCTTGGTTTTGCTTTAGGCAAACCTTCAACACTTTACTCTTAAGGTGCCAAGATTTCCCATGGCTATATAACAACCTGCTCAGGGAAGTGATTCAGTCATTCATCTCTGTATGGGTAAGTCATGCCAGCTTCATTTGTTGAATGGAAAATACACTGCCTTGAATCTGTCCAAGGCGACAAGATTCATGGGTGGTAGAGACAGGACTTAGAATGATGCTCTCCCACAATCACTTTCAAGTGATCCTCTTCTGTGTAGTCATTCCTGCCCCACCTTGCACTCATGAAGTACTAGGCTCATTTAATCCTAAAATTGGAGATGGAAGGGACCCCAGAAGCCACTGAATGCACTGTCACCTCTCCGCCCATCTTTCAAATGAGGTCCAAAAGGGTCACATAAATCCTACAGCTATTACAAGGGCTCTTAACTTGGGGTTCATGAGCGTTTTTCATGTTTCGATCATTGTAATTCAATATTATTGGTTTCCTTTGTAATATTATGCATTTTATTTTATGAAATTAATAGCATGATCCTGAAAAGGCATCTATAGGCTTCACCAGCCTGCCATCATACACATACAGAGAAAAAGAGAGAGAAAGAAAAAGAGAGAGAGAGAGAAATAAGAACTCCATATCTGGAACTTGAAAAGTATCTCAGAGAACATCTAGTATAATCCCTCCTCTGCCCATTTTACAGAGGAAATCATTGAGATCCAAGAAGATAAAATAACTTCCCCAAGGTCACAAAGATAGCAGTAAGGGTAGGATGTGAACTCAGATCCTTCAACTCCATGTCTATTTGTCTTTCTACTATACCGCACTACCTCCTAATTCATTTATTGACACAAACAGTCACCTGGCTCATGAGCCATAGCCATCAGAATATTGACCAAAGGTTTTTACTTCAGACAAGCATTGGGTTCCAATGACACCAGACCTTTCCAGTCCTTAGTAGGGTATCTTTCTCAACATGGCTCAGTCTTACTGCCTAGGAGGCTCAGTATATCTACAATGTTCTATCGAACACTGATCCTGACAAACCTGAGTTCAAATCCAGTTATAGACATTTACTAGCTGTATGACCCTAGGCAAGTTACTTGATCTCCATCTGCCTCAGTCTCCTTATCTGTAAAATAGAAATAATAATAGCACCTACCTCATAGGGTTGCTAAAATGAAAAAGGAGTAACGTGCTTTGCAAACCTTAAAGTATAAACACTACGATTACTATCATCATTATTATCTCAGTATCCATGGAACACAGCAGTAATGGCAGTCCCTGGTAGTCATTTGCATCCCTTTTGTGAATTATTCAGCTGGCCGTATCCCTTTTGAGAGATAGGGTTATTGGAAGGCCTCAGCCAGAGTGTCCTTTACCCAGGAGAAAGGCAGAAAACAGCTTATTAACTTCTCCCGGGTTTAAGTGGAGGAGACACATGCTGGAGCCAAGGACTTATTGGTGAAACATGACTTTCCAGGGCAGATCACTTTGGGGAGGAAGCACAGTAAAGGGGAGGTAGGGGAAGAACTCGGGGTCCGGAATCTGAATGCCGAATATCAGAACAAAGAGGGCACTGTATGTCCCTGGCCTGGGCACCCATTTAAAAAAAACTCTCTCTACTGTAGGCCGCAACAAAAGCTAAAGAAAGAGGCACAGTGTTTTTATCATGCATCGGGCGGAATGATTTTGGCAAGAAATCCCTGTTCCCAAATGTATTCGTTTAGCAGACAGCATATTCAGAAAATGTAGATTTTTCCAATCCTTGAAGTGCTTCAGGGACCACAACGGGCCCAGGGACTGAGTGATTATGTCATTATTTTTGTAACAAATATTTTGGATAAATATTAAATGATCCACAAAGTCGGGTCTTGTTAACGTGGAGTGGAAGCTGGCGGATGCTCCAATAACATATTAAAAGGCAGGCCAGGGGAGGTAGATTTCACTCGGGGCTTCTGGAGAAGAATTCATAATGTTCGTGGTGGTGGAACCATGGCATCTGACATAAATAAATGCATTAGCTTCAACAGTGGAATTCCTAAGGCAGAAACAATATTGCTTATTGTCTCTGCTGAACACATCTCCACAGCGACTGCTCCCTCTCAGCCCCCCCCACCTTCCACACACTTCCCTCCCCTCTTCATTCCAGAATAGTGTAGGAGCTATGGACAGCTTTACATGCTACTGACACTGAAGGAAAGATGGAGTTCCATTTTTCATAGATCCTATTGAATTCTGTTTGCTTCCCATCCTGCTATGATTTTCCTAAAGTTCTAGTCAGACCATCTTCCTTCCTATACTCAATAAACTTCAGTGGTTCCCTATTACTTCTATTTAGCATTTTAAATGCTTCACAACCTTTCCATTTCCTATCTTTCTAATCATTAAACATTATTGCCCTCCATACCCTCTATGACCTAGTCATACTGGCCTCCTTGCTTTTCCTCCGGTATGACAGCCCACCTCTCATGTTTTCGTTGACTGTCCCCCATGCTGGGAATGCTCTCCCTCCTCAATGCCACCTCTCATAATCCCTTGCTCCATGCAAGACTCAACTTAAACACTACCTTTTACAAGAATCATTTCTTGAATCCTCATAGCTGCTAATGCCTTACTCTCTAAAGTTACCTTCCGTCTGCTCTGTATGGATGTTAGTTATGTACATGTTAACCCCCACTTTCAAATTAAAGCTTCTTCAGGGAGAGAATTTTCCTTTCTCTTTGTATGCCTAGTACTGTTTGACTCAAAGGTCATGTAGCCTTTGCTTGGGGACTTCCAGTGAAGTGCAATCATATCCCATAAAGGAAAGAGAGAGAGAGAGAGAGAGAGAGAGAGAGAGAGAGAGAGAGAGAGAGAGAGAGAGAGAGAGAGAGAGAGAGAGAGAGAAGGAGGAAGGACACTGGACAACAACTTGAGTCATTTCTGAGTCTGCCAGAAAGAAAAAAAAATACACAGAAATGAAGAGTAACAAAATGAGGATAGACCTGACGTTGGAGTGAGGAAAGTTTAAGTCTTTCATATGGTTTACCTTACCTGGGTGACCCTGGGTATGTCATTTAATCTCCCAGTGCCCCAGGCAATTCTCTAAATCTTTAAGGAAAGGACATTGGGTCTAGTGGTCTGAGTTCCAGTCCCAGGTGAACCACTTCTTCCTGTGTGATCAGTTCTCTAGGCTAATCATGCTCTTGGACACTTTCACTTTTCCATCTGGTCACTATTCTCTAGATATTCTCTAGCTCATCAATATTCTTCATGAAATGTGGTTCCCCTAAACACTTTTGAATTGCCCACACATATGATCTGCCTAGAGAAACTAGTCAGTCGATAGCCAGTAAATAAGCATTCATTCAGTTTCTCCTGTGTGCCAAGCACTATGTTAAGTCTTGAGGGTACAAAGAAAGGCCTAAGACAGTACCTACCCCCAATGAACTCATGGTTAGATGAGAGAGACAACATGCAAACTCTGTACAGAAAAGTTATGTACAGGATAAAATGGAGACAATTTCATAGGGAAAGCACCAGGATTAAGGGGAATCAGGAAAGATTTCTTGTTGAAGGGGGTTTATCTGGAACTTGAAGGAAGCCAGAGGAGCTGGGAGGTAGATATGAGGAGGGAGTGAATGAGGGTCTGAGAGCCAGCCAGTGAAGATGCACTTAATTGAGAGATAGAGATAGTTTCTTATGCAAGAAACAACAAGTGAGGCAATGTTGCTGGATCACAGTGTTTGGGGGATGAGCTAATTGTAAAGATAGGGAAAGGGTCAGAGGGACCAGGTTTAATTGGTTTTAAAAACCAAAGTGAAGATTTTGTTTGGTCTTGAGGGTGATAGAAAACCAGGGGAGTTGATTGAATAAGGGGTCGCCATAGTTATACCTCTGTTTTAGGAGGATCATTTTGAAAATTCAGTGGAGGATGTGCTAAAATAAAGAGAGACTTGAGATAGGGTGATCAGTCAGCAGGCTATTGCAGTAGACCAGGAGTGAGGTAATAAATGACCTGTTAATGTTGAAAACTGAAAATAAATAAATTATATATACACATACATATATATATATATATGTAAAAGTCCTGCTCCAAAGTGGTGGAAGTGTTTCTGAAGAGAAGGAGCTCTGTACCAGAGATGTTATGAAGGTAAAATTGGCAGGCCTTGGTAACAGA
The DNA here is from genome assembly GCA_023548195.1 of Bettongia penicillata ogilbyi. Lineage (NCBI taxonomy): Eukaryota > Metazoa > Chordata > Mammalia > Diprotodontia > Potoroidae > Bettongia > Bettongia penicillata. Next base: position 11,245,544 of record JAJHZJ010000561.1, read on the forward strand.
TGCAAATATAGGGTGAGAGAGAGGAAAGAATCAAGGATGGTTAGGTTGCAAGCCTGGAAAGATGATGGGTTCAGTTTTGGATATATTGAGTTTAAGAAATCTCTACAGGATATCTACTTCTAGATGTCCAATAAACAGTTGGAAATGTGAGTCCAGATGTTAGGAGAGAGGATAAGGCTAGAGAGGTAGATCTGAGAATCATCAGCAGAGAGGTGATCAGTAAAGCTATGAGAGCTGAGGAGGTCATCTAGTGAAATGGTACAGAGGAAGTACAAAGGATGGTCTCGGAGAAATTCCTGGGAAACATGCACCATTAGCAAGCAAGAGTTGGATGAGGATATACAAAGAAGACTGAACAGGAGTGGTCATATAAGTAGAAGGAAAAGAGAGTATCAAGGAGGGTGATAAACACTGTGAAAGGCTACAGAGAAGTCAAGAAGGGTGCTAACTAACAAAAGGCCATTAGACTTGACAATTAAGAAATCATTGGTAACTTTGAAGACAGAAATCTTGGTTGAATGAGGAGGTCAGAGGTCAGAATGTAGAGAGCTTAAAAAAAGAGGAAAGGAGGTGGAGGCACTGGTTATAGACCATCTTCTCAAGGAGTTTACTCACAAAATGGAAGAGATCTATGACAATAGCTAAAGGGATGGGCGGATGGATAAAGGAGGAGTTTTGAAGGATGGAAAAGACATAGGTTTGTAGGCAGCAGGGAAGCACTCAGTAGACAGAGAGAAATTGAAGATAACTGAGAGAATAGGGATGATAGAGGGTGCAATCTGCCAGACAAGACAGAACAGAATGGGTCCACTTGGGCCTGTCTCTTCATATGAGACCGAAGTGAAGTAAGAGGAGATCGTTGCAGAAGACAAGTTGGTGATACGAGATGAAGAGGAGACAAGAGAGCAGAGTACAATAAGACAGTCACCTCCATAATACTGAAGACCCTACATTTCTTAATGATGGCCATAGATTTCCTTAACTGTTTGGCTACCGTGACTGACTTGATTCATATTATGACGGCAGTACATTAGCACTTTCAGACGTTTGCCAGATGAACTTCTGTCTCACCACACCTTCCCCAGGTCAAACTTGTGAGGTTAATGTATTCAGCACAAAGATGATGAAAACATACATGGTGCATCTAAATAGGTGATAGCAGATTATCCTTAATGACTTGATTAGGTGGATAGAATCTCAGGGGAAAGGCACAAGAAATGAAAGAGATGAGGAAAGGTTTCCCAGAGAAGGTGAATTTTTAGTTGGAACTTGAAGGAAGCCCAGAGTCAGAGATGAGGAGGGAGAGCGGTCCAGGTCTGGGGGACGGCCAATGAAAATGCCTGGAGTCAGGAGATGGAGAGTCTTGTTAGAGGAAGAGCCAAGAAGTCAGTGTCCCTGGATCATAGAATATGCAGTAAGGTGAGTGACGTGTAAGACTGGGAAGGTAGAAGGGGGCCATGTTTGTAGCAGTGAGGTGGTCATCATTAGCTCAATGGACAGTGCACTTGTCCCGGAATCAAAAAGAAGTGAGTTTAAATCTGGCCTCAGACAATAGTTGGGCGATCCCAGGTGGGTCAGTAAACCTTTGTTTGCATCAGTTTCCTCATCTGTAAAATGGGTGTCATAATTGCAAGGATAAAATGAGATATTTTAAAGTGCTTAGCATCCTGCCCAGCATATAATAGGTGCTACACAAATCATACTGTCTTTACTATACAGATATCAGCTATCACCACCATCATCATCATCAAGTACTATATGAAAGGAAAAAGAGGTGGGCACATTTGTAGTGAAGATCCAGGTTAAGATTTCATTTCACCTTTCTGGTTAAACTTCAGGGGCATCAGTTTTCTTTTCTGTAAAATGAAGGGTGTAGATTCAGTTAATGACCTCTGAGACCACTTGTAGGTCTAAATATGCACCTCTTTAACTAGAGCATACACAAATGCGTTTGGAATGGAACCTCACCACAAGTAAACCAATAAGTAAAAAGGAGATAGTGTTGTCCCTTAAAGGGTCTATTATCATTATAAATAATAACAAATTTTTTGATATTTTTTTGGCACTTCTCTGAATTCCCAGCACTTACTACAGTAGCTGGCATACAGCAGACACTTAATAGATGCTGGTTGACTGACACATGAATGGAGGTAATATGACCTCGTGGATAGAGAGATAGCCTTGGAACTAGGATGACCTGGGTTCGAGTCCTGACTCTCATACATCCTGAATGTGTGATCCTGGCAAATTACTTGACCTCTCAGTGACATAGGCAGCTCTCTAGACCTATAGGTTGCAGAAGAGGGGCTGACTTGCATTGGTGGCAAGAGTTTCCTCATCTAGGAGTTCCCAATACCAATGAAATCACATAAACAATCCCCAATCCTTAATATTTCTATACCACTTTAAGGGTTGCAAGGTAATATATGTTTATCTATGTGTGTATGCATTATGTATCTATATACACATATATGTGCATGTGCATATATACACATATATTTATGTACACAGTATATAGTACTCTGAATTTTATGTTCACATACATATATATACATATATACATACATATATGCATATGTAGATAGGTATAGATAAATCATAGATTAAATGGATAGATAGACATGAATTCTCATTTTAAAGTGTGTATTACCCAACCCATTGCCTCAGATATCACTCCTAGGCATGTAAAATCTGACTTCTCTGGGGAAATCTCCAAGCTTGTGATTTGTTGAAAACAAGTTCCATGTCCCTTACTTTCAGTAAAAGTAATACCTATAATGTGATTGGGCCCCTGACCACAGCATCTTTTCCATCTTGACCTGGGAAGTTCCATGGTTTTGTGGTCAGAAGAAACAGCTCTTAGAAGTCCCTCAACCAATGATGACAGGCTCTCAATCTCATTCCCCCCACCCCCACCCAGGGGCCCATCCAATCCCCGTTGTGACATTCTGAGAAGTTGTCTACCTACATCCATACAGACACTTCCAGGGATGGAACAATTGCCCAAATGGAAAGCAGACTCTTCCACTTTTTGGATACCTCTAGTCATCAGAAGACTTTTCTTAAAATTCAGAAAATACAGGCTTGAAATCTCCCTCTGACTTTCTAGCTATATGAATGACCCTAGGCAAATCAGTTATTTTTTTTTTTCAATTCCCCCTTCTGAAAAATGGTAGTGATGATGATGGTGGTGAGGATGATGATGATGATAAATAGCTAGTATTTATATGGAATGTCCCAGAAGTCCTTTTGCTTCTAATAGCTTAAAATGGCACTAAGACTTTTGGGACCCCTTTTATAGAAATTTAAGGTTTGCAAAGCACTTTATTATTATCTCATTTGATCCACACAACAACTGTGGGAGAGAGGTGCTACTGGCCACCCCACCCCCCACATTTTACAGTTGATGAAATGAAGACAAATCAAGGTTAAATGACTTTTTCCTAGTAAGAGTCCAAAGCAAGATTTGAACTCAAGTCTTCCGGACTCCAGCCCCAGATCACACAACTAGGAAGTATCTGAGGGTGTATTTGAACTTCAGACTTCCTGACTCTGAGCTGACCCAGTCACAGCAATCATAAGAGCAGTACTTATTTTGGAGTGTTGCTGTGAGGCCTGCATGACATATTAATACATGCAAAATACTTGGCAAACTTTAAAATGCCATATAAAGTCAATTATTCTCCAGACTAACTAGCCACAGTTCTTTCAGTTGATGGTATGGTAGGACCTCTCCAAATGCCTTTTCCTTCCTTGCTGAGCCCAGGGATGGCAATAACTTTAATAATGCAGATCACAGGCACAGACATCTTTGTATCTTGCACTGAGAACCTCTCTTCTTGCACATGACAAGAACACACGATAGCGAACTTGACTGCCATCTCCTTCTCTTTCTCTCGCTCTCTCTTTCTCTGTCTCTGTCTCTCTTTGTCTCTATCTCTATCTCTCTGTCTGTCTCCCTCTGTCTCTGTCTCTCTCTCTTTGTGTGCGTGTGTGTGTCTCTCTTTCTTTCTCTTTCTCACTCTCTCTCACATGTTATTACTCCAGTGGGTAGAAATCCCAAACCATCTCATCTTGGAAACATTCCATAATCTCTTCCCTCTGCCCGGGTTGCTCACAAAAGCAAACCTGTCCTGCATTTCAGATCCAAAATCTCAGAAGCCTAGACTAGTAAGCATTGGGAAATCAACACCTTATTTCAACTTTACTTCCTCAAATGATGCTGCTACGCAGGGTAATTACATAATAAATTTGTTAAGGGAATATAAAGCAATAAAAATGTTGGCAATGGTCTACTATTTAATAGCAGAATTGTAAATGAGTTCTCAGCATTAACAGGAGCAGTTTTCCACAATTAGGAGACCATTGTTAGGGGTGGCTTTAATTTCTTTTTTAAAAAAATCAGTGGTAAGGTTTGGTTTCCTCATTTAAAGAAGGAATGTATTTAACCACTGGAAGCCAGGGAGAATTGGGGATCTCTTGAGCAAGGGGTACCATCTGAAACACTGGCATGTACCAGGGTCATAGCTCTAGAATTCATCAAGTCCAATCCCCTTGTTTCACAAATAAGAAAACTGAGTCCCAAAGGGGTCATAGGGTAATAGATCTTAAGCTAAAAGGGACCCCTGAAGATATCAAGTCCACCCTGCTTCCTTTACAGTCTAAGAAACCAAAAGCGAGGCAGCTAAAATGACTTACCACAGGCCACACAGATAGAAAGTGTCAAGGACAGGATAATTGCAAAGATGTTGGTCTGGGCTAATAGCAGTAACAAATGGTATTTAGATGGTATCTTGAGGTTTGCAAGCACTTTGTATACAATATTTCACCGTGCCATCACAACTATCCCAAAGAGGCGGGTGCTATTATTATCATCCCTAGCTTACGGATGAGAAATTTGTTGCTGTTGTTTAGTCATGCCTGACTCTTCATAATCCCATCTGGGATTTTCTTGGCAGAGATACTCAAGTGGTTTGCCATGTCCTTCTCCATCTCTTTTTACAGATGAGGAAACTTAAGGTTAAGTGACTTGCCCAAGGTCACACAACTGGTAAGTATCTGATTTGAACTCAGGAAGATGAATCTTCCTGACTCCAGCCTGGGTGTTGCATCCACTGCACCACCTGTCCCACAGATGAGAACACTGATGTTTAGAGCTTTAGTAATCTTTCAAAGTAGTAAGTGCCTAGGGAGGGATTTATAACCAGATTTTCCTTAGGCAGAAAGAGGGATGGGGGGAAGGGAGGAGAGTAGAAGGGGCTCAGGGTAGAGGAAAAGTTACTAAATTTCTAAGCTTCAGTTTCTTCATCTGAAAAGTAAGAATAATCACACCCACAGTAGCTACTTCAGGTCAACGTCAAGTCCAACTGGGATCTGTACGTAAATCTCTTTGGAAAATGAGCACTTAAAACAGTATGCAAATGCCAGTTATATGACGAGATCCTCATTATTCCCACCTTCCTTTTCAGCCTTTTCATTTTCTGTCCTTCCTCCTCTCCACCACCCATCATGCAAATCTCTATTCTCATGCTCTGAGCATGTAGGCTTATACAAATGAGTTTTTAAAATTTATTCATTCTTTCATTCATTCATTTATTCATTCATGCCTGAATTCCCAGCCTCTTGAAATGAACAAAGCAGGGTAGTGGGGAGGCATGAATTCTCTCCTATCTCTCCCTTGATTAGCTCCTTATCTTCCCTTGGGTAATCCATAGTTCTGAGACAGATTTCCCTCACTGATGAAATCGAATCAAGAAGCCTTAGAGCTAAGTGACCTGTGATGTAGAAATGCTGTTAGAACTTTCACAGAACAGGCTTTGTGGTGGACTTTGGAGCTCTGGCATTGGAGGTACCATGTTTACTGGATTTCAGGATCATTTCTTTCTAGCAGGGACCTTAGAGATCATTATCAGGGTGTTATAAGTTTCCTGAGAGCAGGGGCTGTTTGGGGTTTTGACATTGTACCCGTAGGGCCTTGAACAGTGCCTTTCAGGTAGCAAATGCTTAATCAGCCTTAGGAGAATTGAATTGAGTCACCTAGTCTTGCCCCCTCCTCTCCATGCCCCATTCCACAGGTAGAGAAACTAAGGCTCAGTGAAGTGATTTCAGTGCTAGAACTTGGTTTATGTCTTTCCAGTAGGGAAAAGAGGAAAGAGCACTTCCATAACCTAACTACAATCCCATCCAATTTTATTTCCTTCTGCTTTCCCAATCTCGCTAGTCACTGCCTTCTAACCATTCCCACCTCTGGGGGAAGAAATCCAGACTTTATTTCATTGCAACCCTCAAGTCCACCCTTCTGAAAAGTGGTCTAATTCCATGAAGCATCCATACATACACACACATACACACACACGCACACACACACACATACATACACACACATCTCTTTCCCAGAAGTCATTGCCATTCATACCACTTGAATGAGTAGGGTATCCCTGTAACCATATTCCTTCCAGGGAGATAGAGAACCACTGGGTTTTACCATCTTCAGTGCCCCTATAGCCTCTGGTTCACTTGACCTTACCACCTAACCTACTACATCAAATTCTCAGGTATTGCCGTATAGCCCACCAATACATTCCAAAGACCCCTGCCTTGCCATCCATTCTGTATCTTCACCTTCAGTCCCAAAGATCCACCTATGTACCCTGTCATTGAAATTTCCAATGTATGTTGTCTCTCTCTGCTCTTTGAAATCAAGGACTGTCCCCATCATCTATATACATCCCCAGTCCTTAGCACAATGTTTGGCAAATAGCAAGAGCTTGAGAAATGCCTTCTACTTCATCCCTGACACATAGGCTGGCTCCCTCTACCGCACCACCATGCTGCCTCTCACTGTTCTTTCTCTCCCAGAAATCAACAAATAAAATTAAAACAGTTGGGAGACCTTGGAAAGTCTGCTCTCCCCTAGCTCATTCAAATACTAGGCAGAGCATCCTGTGATACAGTGACAAGAAACCAACTTTTGTATGAATTAAAGAGCTATGGGTAAAAGGGAACATTTATTTATTTTTCAGCTCAGATCAGATGGATGTGCAATTTTAATATCCTTTAAAAGGGTAGATCTTTGGAGCTCACTGCAGCTTAAATACCAGGGCCTAATAGCTGCCAAGGAGAACATCATCAGCTTGTTATTTTTCAACATCGAAGTGGATAAATGGCTCCATATTTTCCAGCCACTATTAAATAGAGGGGAGGAGTATAGGAAGATTGAACTGAAGAATTATGGGATCTCATATCTGAAAGGAACCTTATCTGTCATCCAGTCCTTCCCTTACATGGATAAGAATCTTCTAAATTCCTGACCAAGGTCATCACAACTCTTGCTCAAAGACCTCAAATGATAAGCCGTCAAATTCAATTTGAGTCTATTTTCTGTTTCCTGGAAGTAATGTTCTACCTCCTGCCTTTATGCCTTGGGTAGGTTGTCCCCTAAGTCTATTATACGTAGAATACATTCCCTTCTCACGTCCATTTTGCCAGTAGAATGTAATCACCTTAAGATCAGGGAGTACTGTTCTTTCTTTTTCTTCGTATCTCCTCAACCTACACAGTGCCTGGCACATAGAAGTATTTTTAAAACTGGAACCCATTGCCTCCTGAGGCAACCCATATCACTTTTGGATCACTCTGATTAATAGGAAGATGGTTTCCTTCCTCTCATCAAGACTAAAACTGTCCTTATTGCCACCTGCTCTTGGTTCTTTGGGGTCAACCAAATTCAATCTGAGCCCTCTTCCATACGACAGGTATTTAGATACTGGCACATAGTAGGGGATTAATAAATGCGTGTTAACTGATTAGTAGTCATCATACCCTCCAAACCTCCCCTGGTCTCCAATCTTCTCAGAAAGAGGCTAAATACCATTAAAAATGGGGAGTTTTACATAGGAGAAAGGGTAAACTACATCTGGATTGAATACTGACAGACAGACAGCATTATTGAGACTTCGGGAGCCTTTTTTGGTATGTATTATAACCAGAAAACTGAAAACAAATACAGCAAAACCTTATCAGTCCAGAGAAAATCATTCCAAAAACCTCAGACATGGCAAGGAAAAAAATTCTCTTTGTATAGTGGATAGAAGAATGTGTAAAGGGGGATAATATATAAGCCTGGAAAGTTAAATCACAGCTAAATGGTTGAAGGGTTACATCTCTACTTTCTAATAATCAGTGCCAGAAGGCATTAAGGTGTATTAGAAAGTGGGATGGATTGGAGTCAGAGGGTCTGAGTTATAATATACCCTTTGTTGTTTAGCTGTGTGACCTAAGACAAGACCCCTACATTCTCTGGGCCTCAGTTTCTTCATTTATAAAATGAAAGTGTTAGACTAAATGACAATAGTACGGGTCAATGTATTGAATGTTGGACTTGAAGACAGAGTACCTGAGTTTAAATCCCAGTTCTATATACTATTTGTATGGCATTGGAAAAATCATATGACCCTTTCAGGCCTCAGTTTCCTCATCTGTAAAATGATGGATAGTCCTATGCAGTCTATTGGGTCCCTTCTATCTATCACATCCTTTCTAGCTTGCAGTCTTAGATTCCACGTTCTTAAACATGACCCTGACTCAAGAGGAATAGATTAAATTTTCTTTCAAGAAGTACATAATCCATTTTAGAAAGATTTTCATTTTTTTAAAAGATGAAATAAACAAGGTCTAGTATATAGAAGGCTTAACTTTTGAATCACTGGAAATCTTAACCATCCCATACCACCGGGTTCTCTGAGGACTCCAGATTCTATGAATATTCAGTTCAGCAGACATTCAGAAAACCTTTTCATGGATCAAGTTTTGGAATGAGGATACAAAGAAAGATATGTGAGAGGACCAAAGAATGTATGATCTAATAAAGTTGAGGGTAAGGGAAGATATATACACTAAGAATTATGATTCAGAGAAGAGTGAGCTCATGAGATCATCACTCTTGACTTGTCAGCCAGTCCAACTGCATCATTTCACAGATGGAAATGGGGTGGCCAAAGAAATGATTTGGCCAAAACCACCCAGACAGTAAGTAGCTGCTAATTACAGAGGAGGGACCCGACAAAGTGCTTGGAAAATCTGAGGGGGTGAGAGTTGTGGGGGGGTGTAGATCACTTTCAGCTGAGAATGGGGATAGAAGTGGTTGGGGTAAGGGTGAGGAGAGAAAGTATAAGACTTCATAGTAATTTTCTTTGGAATTCAGATACCTACTAGAATTTCCTTGGGTCTGACACAGTAGATAGAAGGCCAGCTCCAGAGTAAGGAAGGTCTGGTTCAAGTACCTCCCAAGACTCACTACCTATATGAGCCTGAGTCAATTACTTACTATTTTGATGTTCTGGGAAATTCTATGTAAGTTACAGAGAAGCTGCCCATCTGTGAGTTTCCAACCAAGAGTTCCCTGAACCACAGGTCTGGACAAAAGTAGGGGAAAGATGGTTGGACACCTGCAGGGTAAGTAGATGGTCCCTGGTCGCTAAAGCAAATCCAACATTTCTAAGACCAACGAATCAGAGAAAAGCTTCCTTTTTCAACACTTTACACTTCCCCTCCTTGGAAATACCAAACAAACCAAATTCCACCAGTCAGAAATGATCTCTCCTTCCTTCCCCTGGTCTCCTGACCCTCCTTTCTTGAACCTCTCTTATATTTATCATGTTTTATGTTGTCAGTGAAATATTCTCCTTGGTGCTTGTACTTTCCATCTGCTCAAATTATCCTACCTATATTGTATTTATAGGGAATTTTTTGCATGCTTTTTTTCCTATTATGTACACCACGAGCTCCTCAAGAACAGACTTGGTCTTCTTTGCTTTTCTTTGAATCCCCAACTAAACTTAGCCCCTTGCCTGGCATTTAGTAGGTGCTTAATAATTGCTTCTTGACTGAGTAATTAAGGTGTATCTATTAAATTGCTATCGGAGGAAAAGAATTCAAGTTAGGAACTTGGAATTGCATATTTCCTACTAGACACGTGGTAGGGTCTGGGAGTATGAAGAACATATGTAAAAAACAGTAAAGGTCTGTGCTACTGAGTTAAGCTTTTTAGGAAGCTGGGATTCTTCAAGACAGATGTGAGGAGAATAGGCATTTCAGGCATGGCGAACAGCCTTTGTAATCACAAAGAGATGGGAGATAGATCGTCCTGTTAGCAAGGATTCAACAACGAATTGTTAAAGATCTACTATTTGCAATGAGCACAATATTAGACATTACACTGAGTCAAGGCCCCTCCCTGCAGGAAGCTTATAGTCTAGCAGGAAAATAAGACACCAGTGCAAAAATCTATGATGTGTTAGAATGCCAAGTTCAGGGAATGACAAGTGTGGCTGAATGCTAGAGTGGCTGAATCTACATGCCAGTGTGGTTAAACTTAAAGTAGATAAAGATAAACAGATAAACAGAGAAAGGCAGGCTAGAATCTAAGGGTTAAAGATTTTATGCATTCATGTATAAAAAATATGGGCTACTAATTCCCCCCACCAGGATTAGAAAAGTGCTTACAAATCATAAAACATTTTATAAATGTGAGCTGCTATAATATCAATCAACATGTTTCTTGAAGACCTACTATGTGCCAGATACTGTGTCAGGTGCCAGGGATATAAAGACAAAATGAAAAACTGATTCTGACCTTCAGGACTTAGACCTATTGGAGGTGAGGGAGTACATATAAATAGATACAAAATATATGAATAATAAGTCTCTGGCAGTTGGAGGAAGCAGGGATGTCTTCATGTAGGAAGTGATGTTTGAAATGAGCTTTGAAGGAAAGGAGGAATTTTGAGAGGCAGAGTTGAGGAGGAGATATATTCCAGACAAGAGGATCAATCTATACAAAGATATGAAGACAGGAGACAGAATGAGGTGTCTAAAGGGCAAGCAGGCTAGTTTGACTATACTAGAGTGTATGAAAGTAAGTAAAATGACATTATCTACTCATACCCAACTCTTTGTGATCCCATTTGGAGTTTTCTGGGCAAAGATACCAATTTACTTCACAAGCTCATTTTATGGATGGGGAAACTGAGGCAAACAGGGTGAAGTGACTCCCCCAGGGTCACACAGCTAGGAATTGTCTGAGGCCAGATTTGAAATCAGGAAGATGATTCTTCTAAACTCCAAGTCTGGTGCTTTATGCATTTCATCACCTACTTGCCCAAAGTGAAGTAAACCTGAAAATATCTATTAGAACAAGACTTTGAAAGGCTTTATTTAAATGCCAAATGCATTATCAAGAAAGAACCATTGGAGCTTCTTGAGCAGGGAAGTGACAACATCAGACCCATGCCTATGCTTATTGTATCATACTCCATCTCCTCAATATGCTATTAATTGGAAGCACCAGTGCAGGACTAAGGAGGACCTGAGTTCAAATTTCATCTCAGACACTTGACACTCATTAACTGTGCGACCTTGAGCAAGTCACTTCACCCCAATTGCCTCATCCTGGGTCATCTCCAGTCATCCTGATGAATATCTGATCACTGGATTCAGATGGCTCTGGAGGGGAAGTGAGGCTGGTGACCAGCACAGCCCTCCCTCACTCAAAACAAAGTCAAGTGCAAATCATGTCATTATTTCTCTGATGGCATGGTCTTCTTTGGCAACGAAGGATAAGTACACATAATTGGAAACCCTAGAGAGTGAACTCATTTTTCAGCATCACACAGTACAAGTCCTAAAACCAATCCCATGCCTAGTGCCCTGAGACAGAAATATCAAACATATTCTTTCCAAACTGGCTCCCTGAGAACAGGGATATTTGCATCTTCCATGGGCTCTTTATACAAAGCAGTCATTCATAAGTATTTATTGAGTGAATATTGAAATGTAACCAGACTCAGGCATCCCAATATCCTGGAAGCCCATTTTTCACTCACTTTTATTCCCTTAATAGGGCATCAGATCCTGCAGAGCCAGCAACATCTGGCTCAGTACAATGGCAGAATATAAGGAACACGTGGTATGCCATGCTCTGGGCGTGTTAGTGTGTTTTTTTTTAATACTGCCTTCACACCTCCTACTCACACTAGTGGTTTGCAGTCAAGTAGGCCAATGCGCAGATGGCAGAAGGTATGTTCCTTCCCAGGGGTCAGCAATGTTGCTACAGAAATCTACTGGAGGAGGGAGGAATAATAGTGGGTGTTTCTTTCACCACTCTTTGGGGGAATGAAAGGAAAAATGGGAAAAAAGACAAGTGTATGTGTGTGCATGAGAGAGGGAGACATAAATAGATATAGAGAGACAGACAGACAGACAGAGAGAGAGAGAGAGAGAGAAAGAGACAGAGACAGAGAGAATAGGGACTCATGCCAAAAGCTTCTCTTGCATTTGGATCCTTTGCCATCTCCCAAAGGTCGCTCTTCATCCAGTCAGTTTTGAATTAGGTCCCGTAAGGGACACCTAGGCCCTGGAACAATCCAGTTGTCCAATCCTGACAGAATAGCTTTTTTAAGGAACCAAGCTACTGGCCAGGTATCTGACCTGAACCAAGACAGCACCTGCCTCCAAAATAAGGGGAAGGAAATTAGGGTTTTCTGAGCTCAGTATCCAAACAAGTCAACATTTTCCCCAAAATGTGATGATTACTGTACTTAGAGTTTGGTCAACACTTCCTTCTTTCAAAGCACTTAGCAGGGATTTAATTACTCCTCACAAATGAGATCATTAGGCATTATTAGCCTGACTACCAATGATCAAGCAGACAGACAAAGTCTTTCATTTGATCCCAGATTTAGAGTTGGAAGATCAAAGACTTCCAGAATCTCAGGGTTGGAAGGAACCAAAGATACCATCCTGTCCAATCTTGCCCCACCCCACCTGAAAAGGGATCCTATCTACAACATATAAAAAAATGATCATTCTGCCTTGAAGACTCTACTCTCTTTGATGCTCTAATCAAAGTAGCCAATTTGTTGTTCTTGGTACCCATGGCATTCCATCTACCACCTCCATACCATTCCATTATCTGTCCCTAATGTGTGGAATGCACTCCTTCCCCGTCCCTACCTTTTGAAATTCGTGGTCCACTAAGTTCAGTTCAAGTGACACCTCCTTCAAGAAATCTTTCTTAAATCCCTCCAGTTGTCAGTCTCTCCCCCCAATAACTGTATTTTTAAAATTTATCCTGTATTTACTTATCCTTGAATATTCTATAACCCCTCAAAAGAATGTAAGTTCCTTGATCCCTGAGATTTATTTATATCCCTCTGTGTTCAGTGTAATCCAGTAAATAATAGATATTTTACAACTGCTTTTTGATTCACTGAAGGCTTCCAGAGAATGAAAACTCACTTTCTAAAGGCAGTTCATTTCAATTTGGAATAGTGCAAATTATAGGCATTTTTCTCCTTACATCAAACCTAAATTAGTCTTCATTTTGGATTACAGCTTTAATTCATATTTCCTTTATTCATTGCAATTTTAATTGTGTTATAACTTATAAATGGCATACTAAATATTTGTGTCTCAATAACGAGTAATATTTTTCAAAATATGCCATGTTATTCTGAAAAATAAGTATACTTCTTAAGGTTCTCATTCACTAGTCACTATTTTTATCCCCAAACTAGTTTTCCAACTTTCTTTTCAGACCCATTGTTTCTTTCTTGCTTTCCTTTATGTTTGATCTGTCTGGTTCTAAATTTTTTTAACTTAAAGTTCAAACCTTACATGACCTCCTCATTTGACAGATGTGGCTCAGAGATAGTGCTTTTCCCAAGGTAACATAGGTAATAATAGAAAAGCTGGGGTTTGACCAGAGGTTTCTGACTCCATATCTGTCCAGTTTTCTATTGGGCCACCCTTCTTCTCATTGAGTTTGGGTTCTTGATACCCCACAGCTGCTTAAGATCTAATGCTTTGGGGAGCAGCTGGGTGATGGAATAAAGAGAGCATCTGCCCTGAAGTCAGAAGGACCTGAGTTCAAGTCCATATCTATAAAGATACGTGACACTTACTAGCTGTGTGACCCTGGGCAAGTCACTTAACCCCTGATTGCCTTGCCAAAAAAAATCTAATGCTTTGCTTGAATGGTGGTGGTGGTGGTGGTTGTTTACTTCTAGAGTTTTCCTAAGAAAGCAGAGTTAGTCTGGGAATGGATAGTCAATGATTCAGGAATTGACTGGGTCTAGATTAAATGTCTACAGCTAGCAGATTGATTTTCCTAAAACAAAAATATAACCATCTTACTAGACGACTTAGAACTCTTCAGGGGACAAGTTTGAACAGAATAGGGAGGGCATAGCAGGGAGTGATATGAAATACGATTGCAGAGGTAGATGGGAGCCAGATTTCACAGAGCTTTGAATGCTTTTAAATTTTAGAATATTTTATTCTAAAAGTGACAGAAAGCAGTACATCTCCAACTTCTGGGCCTTTGCATGGGCTGTCCCTCATATTTGATAAATATTCCTTCTTCAACTCCATCTGTAAGAATCTCCATCTTTAAAATAACAGTCCAGATGCTAACTCCCTATAGGCAGTTTTCATGGTTCCCTAGAGATGATAATTCTCTCTTTCTCAAAAGTATTTTACATCATATTATATATACTTTGTTTTTACTTATCTGTGTTTCAAAAGTAATGTTCTTTCCCTTAGAAGAAGGTGAGCTCCATGAGGGCAGGATCTGCTTCATTTTGCCATTTTTTTCTGTCTTTGCATCCACAGAGATTATCATAGTACCTACCACATAGCAAACATTTAGTAAAGGTTTATTTAACTGAGGACAGAATCTGATGCCTTGTTTTTGTCTTTATATCCCTAATACTACCTAAATTGCCCTGAATATTTAGGTGTTTGAAAATTATGTATTTTTTTGGACTATCCATTGATAGAGCTCTGTATCTGTACATTCAATTATAGATATATGTTGGTATAAAATATATAAATGTGTGCATATATATATTAAAACATCAATAAAATTTGTTTCAATTCAATAAGCACACATGCATTAATATCTGTATAGTATAGTGCATAGAGAATTGGTCTTATAGTCAGAAAGAGTTGGGTTTAGTTCTCACTCTTCTACACACTTGGCTATGTGACTCTGGGCAAATCACTTAACCTCTCAACACCCCAGGCAACTTTCTAAGTCCCTAAGGTGCAGAGAAGGTGTTTAGTGTATTGGTAGAAGGAGTTTCTCACCTAAAACTCACTATACCAATAAATCACAAATCATATCGAAATACTTATCACAAATATATATGCTTATAGATAGATATGATCTATGTGTTGTTTTCTACAGATAGGGTCACAGATCTCATAAATGTCAGGGATCTAGGAACCAACCTCATCCAACCCCTTATTTTACAGATAAAGAAACTGAGTCCCAGGGATTTTGAGTGCCTCATCACAGGTAGCTGAACATCAGAGGCAATTCTTGAACCTACAAACTCTTAATCAAAAGCCAGTGCTCTTTCCATATATTTTATATGAATTTTATACAGAGAGAGGGAGATGGAAATGTTAGGGACATATTGACCAATAATTCAAACCGTAAAGATTGATTAAGTATCAACTATGTTTGGAGCAATTAAATGCATGTTGTGGATACAGATTCCTATATACAAAGATATATATTGTGTAATATATGTATATATAATTTTATGTAGTTTATAAATATATGGAAACAAATTTCTATACACAAAGACAAATATACATTGTACATAACATATGTGTATACATATATGTATATAAAATCAGCTATGTATATACATATATGTGAATATGTATATATATGCATATTATATATGTATGTAATTTTAGCCAATGTGCACTGGAAGCTGTATTTTTTTAGCAGACAAAAATGCAGAGCAGAAAGAAATTCCTGTTTGCAAGAATCAGCACATTTCAGCAAATAGTGCCTCTCAGTTGGACAAAATGGACATTTTTTTTGTGATTTCTAATGCAGATGCAAATTCCCATTTCAGACTGAACATTCTGCCGCATGATCCCAAACATTTTACCCAGGCAGTTTTTTTTCTAGAATTTCATATTAAACATTCTTAGTTGACGAAAACCATCCTCCCTTTCCCCTGCGAAAATCAATCAGTAAATAAATTTGCCCTGACCTTCTCTCACCTAAAGTTAATTATATGAGCCCCATCCCCAATGTCAGCACCAAAAAGCTTTCCTCTTGCATCCCAGATTCATTCAACATCATACAATTTTTTGTCTCTCCCTTCATTCAGTCTGAGTGCCTACAGATGATGACAAGTTATAATGTAGTAGAAAGATAATTATTTTGGAGTCAGTGACCCTGAATTCAAATCCCAACTCTGCCACTTGAGGCCTGAGCAGGTCTCTTCTTTCTAAGACTTTCTTTTCATCTGTAAAATGGAGGTCAAAAGAATGACTGAGCTACCTTCTGCACTGGGTTATTTTCAGGACCAAATGTAAGAACAGGCTTTGCAAATTGCAAATACATAAATTCCAGCTCTCTGGTGGTCCTGGCTTATCCAGTGAGATGTTTAACTTATCATGAGATCATAGATTAAGACCTGAGGAAGGGGGAAGCTCCTCTCTCATATAGTCATAGAAATGGCTTCTCAAGAGTTGAAAGTACCTTCTGAAATCATCTAATTACTCAACCAGGACACCTAGGTGATGAAGTGGATAGAGCACCAGACCTGAAATCAGGAAGACTCATCTTTCTGAGTTCAAAACCAACCTCAGACCTAGCTATTTGACTCTGGGCAATTCATTTCACCCTGTCTACCTCAGTTTCCTCATGCGTAAAATGAGCTGGAGAAGGAAATGGCAAACCATTCTGATATCTTTGCCAAGAAAACCTCAAAACTCATTGGGGTCACAAAGTGTCAGACACAACTGAACATCAACAACAGATTAACCGATTAGAGCTAGAATTGGAAGAGACTTCAGAGGAGACTATCTAGTTCAACAGCTGAGAAAATTACACATCAGGGGAGTTAAATGACCTCCCAATTTTCACACCTAGAAAGCAAGATTTGAACACAAATCCTTTGGTTCCAAATCCAATAGTCTTTTGCGCATCATCCAGCCTTGGGTAAGAGACTAGAGATGCGAGCAGGAACTTACTTATCATCAGTCTCCTTTATTTCTATAAATCTCATGATTAAAGAGATCCAGAAGGAGCCTTTTCTGAGGTTCTCTTTTCACCAAAACCTTTTTTAACCATATGGTCCTTGGATGGTTCCAAGCCCAATGCTCTATCAGCTGCACCTCCTTGCTGCCCCTCCCCACTCCAACACACTTGAATTGTTTTCAAGCCTGGCTTTAAGCATGTGGTAAAGAGCAAGAAAGACCTTGGATGCAGTCATGTAGACGGTGCCTGTCAAGGAAAGATGCCTGATGACTAGAAATACACTCTTTATCACTCTCCAAAGTATATTAGGCATTTTTGATCAAACTTTCATGGCTATTTTGTTGAATAGGTCATGAAAATAGCATTGCCCTCATTTCACAAATAAGAAAACTGAGACTCACAAAGGTAGTGTGACTTGCACAATGATGGAAGAAAGATTCAAACTCAAATCTTATCAAAATTTTATGGATATTTTTTGTTTTTATATCATCTACATTCCCACCAACCGTCATTCCTACCTGTTAGTGAACCATGTCTTATAACAAAGAATAAGAGAAAACCTTTGTAAAAAAGCAGATTAGTTTGGAACTAAAGATAAAATAAAATTGAATTGAATTGAAAAAAACTACATTAAATTAAAGCAGCTTAACTAAGTTAAGGAACATATCCACTGAGTCTAAGAGTGTATTCAATGTCCAAACTCCATTGCTCCCCAATGATTGAGAAGAAGGTACATTTTCTCATCTCTTCTATGGGGATAAATTGGGTTATTAGGTTGTTATTACACAACATCCAAATTTTTTTCCAAACCCAGATTTTCTTATTCTAAGTTCATTCAGTGCTACAGTAAAATCTTAAAATGATGACGCAGGGAAATTTTTAGCAAAGCACATCAAATGTTGAAACACTATATATCAATCTAATATGGCGCAGAGAAAATGTGGCTGAGTTCCCAGATGGCAAAGTTGTACTTTATTGTAGGGGCAAAGATAGAGTGGGCCTTTCTCCCTTCTCTCCAGTATCCAAAAGGGAAGATCTGTCTTGATTTTCTGATCTATACTTAAGAAGGACCTGGGTTCAGAGTCTGACTCTGCTTCAAGGTCTAACTTGCCTGGGCCTCAACTCAAAGCCCAAATTTAAAAATAGAACAGACATTATAGAAATTGTTGTTTTTGTTCGGTCATTTCAGTCCTACAGATTCTCTGTGGTCCCATTTGGGGTTTTCTTCACAAAGTTATTGAAGTGGTTTTCCATTTCCTTCTCCATCTCATTTTATATATGAAGAAACTGAGGCAAACAGGGTTAAGACACTTGTCCAAGGTCACACAATGTGTCTGAAGCTAGATTTGAATTTGGTAAGATGAGTCTTCTTGATTCCAAGCTCAATGCTCTATCTGCGGTACCCCTTAGCTGCCCTCCCCCACTTCAACCCAAATTTTGCAGGTAAAGAAACTAAGGCCCAGAGAAGTTATGTAACTAGCCTGAGTTCACACAGGGAATAAGTGGCAGGATCAACATTTGAATCTATGTCCTTAGACTCCAAAGTCTTCACACTTTGCATTTTCTTCCCAGCAACTTTATGAAAGGATTAGGAGAGTAATGTCATCATATTAGATCTGCCCTTGTTTAGCACACTGCTGGGAGCACAGTAAGTTGCCCTTAATAAATGTTTTATCTCTCTCAACCTATCTAAACGATGAGGAGCCTAAGTCAAGAGTTAATGTCAGCGACTGCCATTGGTCTTGAACAAAGATGGCACCCAGAGGAGTGGCTTCCTAATAGGGAGTCCCATAATGGCTTCCACACTCTGGTGAAAGACTCAGAATCTTTCTTGCTTAGCTCAAATTTACATAAACCTTTTGACAAAGGACCAAGAGGAAACTGCCATTCATAGGAGAAGATGGTGGTGGTGGTTGTCCTTGGTGCTGGAAGAGACTCAAAATAATGTCACTGTATTGAGTTCAAAGTGCAATGTGTGTAACTGTGGCTAATCAGACTAGTATGAGCTCAGAAGGCTCTGCCACAGGTCAGGATGAATGTTTTCTACATTGCCTGATCAGGAGTGAGGAATAGGGGACAGAGAATTTAAATTTCACTGTGCAATGCAACAAGAGACTGGGGTGTGTGTGTGTATGTGTGTGTGTGTGTGTGTGTGTGTGTGTGTGTGTGTAAAGCAATGTCCTGGTTCTGGGATTACTCTGCTTAGCAGATAAACATCGGGTGAGCTGAGGTCACACTAGGCAAACCAGTCAGTGTTGCCCAATTCACAATGATGCTCAGGAGCAGTAGTGTAATCTGCTCAAGGTCACAGACTATTAAGTGCCAAAGCACAGCTCCGAGCTCCTGCTGCTGGACTTTATATTCAGCCTACTTTCTACCACACCACATGCATCTAATGACTCTCTAAAGGAGATTTCTGAGGCTAGTTGGATTACTATTGCCTTTCATATACTTCTGTGCACATAAGAGCCAAGAGATCCTTTGTTGCTTGAATATAGAGTCTTCAGAAAGCAGTGTGTTGTAGCAAAGAAGAGTAAATTTGAAGTCCGAGGGTATGACTCTGTCACTTACTCACTGGGTGACCTTGTGCAAGTCACAGAATCCCTTCTGGGCTCCAGTTTCCTCCTCTGAAAATGAGGGATGTTAGATTGGATGCTCTAAACCCGATGACGTATCCAACCTCTGACATTTTTCGCAATGTGACCTGACCCTGATTGAGCAGGTCATTTAACCTCTGTGAGCCTCAGTTTTCTCATCTGTAAAATGGGGACAAGTTTACCCACCCTACTTACCTCATAGGACTGTTGTGAGAATCATATGAAATAATCTATGTAGAGTATCATTTAATAATCATATTTAAGTTGCATTGTGAATGTCAATAGTTGTGGGCATTAATATTCCTTCTTTCAGCATGTGACCATGTGGGTATCACTTCAGCTTTCTGGATCTCAGTTTCTTCCTTGGTGAAATGAGGAAATTAGACTATAAGGTCTTTGAGGTCCTCTTCCGTTGTAGTAGTCCTTGATTCTAATACATTCTCCACAATGTACTGCATCCTCCTTGAAAATTTAATGTGGATTGATAATTCCCTGATGCCATCTTTTCCTTCTATTATCCAATAGAGCATAAGTTTCTTGAGGTAGGAACTGTCTTGCTTTTCTGTCTGTATTCTCAGCACCTTGGACAGTGCCTGGTGAATGATAGAGGCTTAATGCTTGAGGACTGGGGAGAGAAAGAGAAGGGAGAAAGAAGAACAAAAAGAAGGAGGAGGACGAAGAAGGAGGAGAAGAAGAAAGAGGAGGAGGATGACAAGAAGGAAGGAAGAAAAAGAAACAAAGAAATAAACAAAGAAGGAAAGAAAGAAAAAAGGAAAGGAAGAAGGAAGGAAGAAAAAGAGAGGGAGGGAGGGAGGAATACATCCCATGGCCCTACAAAATGTAAATCATTTTTCTTAGCGGCTTCTCCTTTATCATTGTTTCTTCTTGTTTCTCTCCTGTCACTTTCTCTGAAATCCTCAGAGGTGACATGAAGTGTAACAATGCCAGATTGGACTTGACAATGATGAAGAAGGATGCTTTGTATGACCAAGATATAAAGTCTGAGACCAGGGCAAAAATTGATATCAGTCATTCGTTCAGAGAGAAGAATTGTTTGCAATATTTTCACTTGATGCCAAAGCATTTTGGGGGAGGAGGAGAGAGTGGCAGGGTGGGGTGTGTGGTGGAAAGTCCCATCATGGTTGTAATTATATCGGGAGATGGTCTCAATCAGTCTAGGGGTGGGGAGGGAGGTGGCTCTTCCATGAAGGCCATCATACCTTAGCTGGGTAGAAGGAATCGAGCATTGTGGATGGAGAGCTTGGAGAGGCCTTAGAATCCAACCTCATCACATTGCAAATGAGGAAGTCTAAGTCAAGAAAGATGAAGCAATTTGCCCAAGGTCACCCACAAGGGATTCAAAGTTAGATTCTCTGACTCCAAATGGATCCTTCTTTCTTGAAGCCCACCCAGGGCAGTTGTCAATAGGGGATGCATGGGGGATCCTCAGCAGGAGACACCTCCCCTCCAAGTCAACCCTCTAGGGCCGTGATTCTTTGTGCCCTATGGTAGT
Source organism: Bettongia penicillata ogilbyi (assembly GCA_023548195.1). Lineage (NCBI taxonomy): Eukaryota > Metazoa > Chordata > Mammalia > Diprotodontia > Potoroidae > Bettongia > Bettongia penicillata. Next base: position 11,266,722 of record JAJHZJ010000561.1, read on the forward strand.
TAATATCTCTGACCTCAAGTTCCAGTTTCATTAAGGGCTGAGGATTCTGGGAAGCAAAGAAGTGATGCCTAGAGGCAGCCCGAGGGCACAGGCCCCAGGAGCTGGACTGGCCTGGCAAGCTGGTTAAAAATGCCACTCAGGTAAGATCGATTTCACAGCTCATGAATGGCCAATAAAGGCAGCATCCTAGACAGGCCAGAGAGTCTCACTGTATATAGCATTGTGATGCATTTCATGTGTCTTCTCCCCACACTGTCTGCTATTATGAAATACAATTTTATAGAGATTAAAATCACTCATGATTATTTAAGAGAAGGACAGTCCCACTGGTAACCTTTGAGCAATCTGGGTGGCCCTGAGTCTGTTTTTACTGTTGTACTCTGTAAAAGTCAGCATACTTTATGTGGATTAAAGTTTAATGACAGACTATGGGTGAGGGAGTGGTAGAAATAGAAATAGGGGCTAGGAAGAGCTGGGTACTCCCAACTTGGTTTTCATATTGAAGATAAATAATCTGTGCCCATATCTGTGATAAGCACAGGCTCTGAAAATCAAATGCCAAATGGGGAGGGAGAGGGGAAGGAGGCAGAGAAAATTTAAAACCTATAGAAGAGAATGTTGCAAACTAAAAATAAATTAATTTGTTAAAAAAAAAAGACGTAAAATACAGATCTGGAAATGTTAAAAAAAAATAAAACCATCAAAGAAGAGAGCTGATGTGAAAAAAGAAAACCAGAAACCTACCAGAGATTCCTATACTTCTTGGGGAGACACAGCATGAGCATAGAGGGCCAGACAGAGGGCAACATTCCCATTATCACTACATTCTTTGCCTCCCAAAAGTCCTGCTTTCTATACAACAGCCGGGTAATAATAGTTGTTTTTTTCATTGTGTCCAACTCTTCCTGACCCCATTTGGGGTTTTATTGGCAAAGATACAGGAGCGGTTTGCTATTTCCTTCTCCAGCTCATTTTACAGGTGAAGGAACTGAGGCAAACAGGATCAAGTGACTTGCCTAGGGTCACACAGCTAGTAAGTGTTTGAAGCTGGATTTGAACTCAGGGAGAAGAGTTTTTCTGACTACATGCCTAGCATTCTATCTACTGTACCACCTAGCTGCTGCAGTAGTAGTAGTAGGAGTAATAGTAGTAGTAGTAGTAGTAATAGTGGTGGTGGTGGTGGTAGTAGCAGTAGTAGTAACAGTAGTAACAACTAATATTTCCATAGTGTTTCTTTTTACTTTTTAACATTAATTTATTTGTTTTCAGTTTTCAACTTCCATAAGTTTTAAATATTCTCCATTTTCTTCCCCCCTCCCTCCCTGAGAAAACATGCAATCTTATATGGATTCTATACATACATCCTTATTAAACACATTTTCACATTAGTCATGTTGCATAGAAGAATTAAAATGAATGGGAGAAACCATGAGAAAAACCCAAACAAAACAAAACATAACGAAGAGAAAATAGTCTGCTTCATTCTATGTTCTGATTCCGTAGTTCTTTCTCTTGATGTGGATGGCATTTTGCATCAAGAGTCCTTTGGGAATGTTTTAGGTCCTTGCATTGCTGTGAAGAACTAAGTCTATCAGAAATAGTCCTCACACACTGTGACTGTTACTGTGTATAATGTGCTCCTGTTCTGCTCATTTCACTCAGCATCAGTTCATATAAGTCTTTCCAGGTTTTTCTGAAGTCCCCCTGTCCATCATTTCTTATAGCACAGTAGCATTCCATTACATTCACATACCACAATGGTTCACTTGTTCCCCAATCGATAGGCATTCCTTCAATTTCCAGTTCTTAGATACCACAAAGAGAGCTGCTATTAATATTTTTGTACATGTGGGACCTTTCCCCATATTTATGATCTCTTTGGGATGCAGCCCTAGAAGCGATAATGCTAGGTAAAAGGGTATGCACCTTTTTATAGCCCTTTGGGCATAGTACCAAATTGCTCTCCAGAATGGTTGGATCATCTCAGCTCCACCAACAATGAATTAGGGTTCTAACTCTCCCACATCTTCTCCAACATTTATCATTTTCCTGTTTTGTCATGTTTGCCAATCTGATAGGTGTGAAGTGGTACCTCAGAGTTGTTTTGATTCGCATCTCTCTAATCAATAGTGATTTAGAGCATTTTTTCATATGACTATAGAGAGCTATAATTTCTTCCTCTGAAAACTGCCTGTTCATATCCTTTGACCATTTATCAATTGAGGATTGATTTGTATTCTTGTAAATTTGACTCAGTTCCCTATATATTTTAGAAATGAGGCCTTTATCACAGACACTTGTTATAAAAATTCTTTTCCAGTTTCCTGCTTCCCTCCTAATCTTGGTTGCATTGGCTTTTTTGTGCAACAACTTTTTAATTTAATGTAATCAAAATTATCCATTTTATACTTCATAATGTTCTCTGTCTCTTGTTTGGTCATAAATTTCTCCATTCTCCATAAATCTGACAAATACACTATTCTTTGCTCCCCAAATTTGTTTATAGTGTCAACCTTTATACCTATATCATATACCCATTTGGACTTTATTCTGATGTATGGTGTAAGGCGCTGGTCTCTGTCCAGTTTCTGCCACACTATTATCCAGTTTTCCCATCAGTTTTTGTCAAATCCATAGTGTTTAAAGTTTACAGATCCCTTTGCAGACACTGTCTCATTTGAGCCTCACAATAACCATGTCAAGTATATGTTATTATCATCTCCATCATCTAGGGGTGGGGGGAACGGAGACTAAGAAAGATTAAATAACTTATCCAGGGTATCATAGCTAGTAAGTATCTGAGGCAGGATTCAACCTTGGGCCAGATCTAAAGTTGAAGTGCCAAATATGACTCAGAGATCCAGTCCTTTAATTTAAAAAAATAAGCTAACTGAGAACTAGAGAGGAGAAGGGACTTGATTAAAATCTTGCACATAGCAAGTAGCAAAGCTAGATCAAAATCAGATGGAATTTTTGTTTTGTTTTGGACAGGACATTGGTGGGGGAAGTCCAAGGCAGAACTTCCCTCTGCTAGTACAGATAGACCATAACTCAACCACTATTATTCTTAGAAAGTTGCCTAGATCACTGGAAGTTAAATACTCAGGGTCAATAAGTGTCCTTGAACCCAGTTCTTGCTAGCTTCCAGACCCACTCTCTCTCTGGGAGAGATCAAGGGACAATAAATATCTGGGATAGCTCTGAAAGGGAAAAGAAAGGTTATTCTAGGAAATTTTTGACAATTGAAATACTGTGCATTTATACATATATACATACATATATATGCACATATATATACATGACTCACATCTAAGATTATTCTGAATTATTAACATTTCCTCATCATTTTCTTCAGTCTAGACAATCAACGAAACAATAAATTGAGTCTCTGAACCATTTTTTCCTCACTTGTAAAATGGGATTAATGACACCAGTGATAGTTACATCACATTTATGAGGATTTCATGACATTATGTCATTACTTCCACATTAATGTCAAGCACTCAGTAAATGTTAAAGCCTATAGAACTCTAATACTCTCATTTCTACAGATGCGCAATCTGAAGTCTCAAGATGTAGGAAGCAAATAAGAAAGTCAGGATTTGAACCCAAGTTCTCTGATACCTTACCCCTGAACTAGCACATTCTGCTTAGAAGAAGTTGAGGAGAGATATCAGGGACAAAGGTTAAAATTTGTGTCTGAAAGAGCTAAAAACCTGAACATTTGGTTCACTGACATGCTTTTTTAAAAAATAGTCCAATTATATGTAAAGATATTTTTAACATTTTACATATATATATATGTATATATTTATATATTCACTGACATTCTTAAATGAGCTGGCTCCCCAATCAAAAACTTATTGGTTTTAAAAACAAAATTCTTTGCCTTTCCTCAGGTGAAAATTCAGTTTTAATTGTGTCCTGGCACCTTGAGAGGCTGAGCATTTGTATGCTTCATAGAAATCTTCATAATACTCAGATAGCCCAAAGTGCTGTTCATTGAGTTAAGAAGTCATTAACATTTTGGAGATAAACATAATGCCCCTGGTCTGATCCCTTGGTGGAAAAGAAATGGAGGAATGAGATACACTGAACCAGCCCCACCTAGAGAAACCAGCTGGGAGGAAAAGACCACCTGAGTCTACTTAAAAGTAACCCAGAGTGGGTCTCTGGATGCTGCACATGTCCCTGTGCCAGCCAGTCCACTTGGCATATTGGATATTGGTGAATTTTTCAAGTCTCAGCAGCTTGGTGTCCCATGGCCAGCAGCAATCTTTCCACATTCATACCTCATGCTCTGCCCCAAGGTCTGTGGTATTTATGATTCTGTCAAAGGTGGAGTGGCTTCTCTTCCACAGGGAGGCTTAAGAGTCTATTTATAACCATAAGGGGGAAAAATTCTCTGGCTCCATGGTTAGGTTTTAAATTAACGGGAGTCAGTCACATGGGCCCTCCTGTCAGTCCCTTTCCAAATCCAAATTATCTGCCAAGATTCCACCCAAAGAATCTTGCATAAAATCTTCCAATGTCAATACATGCTAGAGAGAGGCTGGGTAGTAGAGTGGGCAGAAGCAGATTCTGAGCTGGGAGGGCCCAGTGTTCAAATCCCTCTTTGAACACATATTGACTCATGTCAATGATCCTGACCCTGACAAATCATTTAACTTCTCCATGCTCGAGAGAGCTCCTAAAACAAAAGACAGAAGCGACAGCCTCAGCTGATGATGGCAGACAGGAACACTTATCCAGGCATTCCCTAGACCAGGGATGGGGAACCTGTGTCCTGGAGGTCACATGTGGCCTTCTAGGTCCTCAAGTGCAGTCTTTTGACCAAGTCCAAGTTTTACAGAAAGATCCTTTTATTAAGGGGATTTGTTCTATGGAATTTGGATTCAGTCAAAGGGCCTCACTTGAGTATCTAGAGGGCCACATGTGGCCTTGAGGCTGCAGGTTCCCCACCCTGCAGAGGTCAATAAAATCACAAGCCCAGGCCTAGCTGAGACATTGGATTTTGAATCAGGAAGCCCTGAGTTTGAATCTTGACTCAGACACTTGCTAGCACTATGACTCTGGGCACGTTGCTCATCTACAAAGTGAGGATACAATAGTACCTACCTCCCAAGGCCCTTGTGATAATCAAATGGAGATAATTATAACACAGTTTGCAAACTTTAAAGCACTCTATAAATGCTGGTTATTACTATCATTATAAGCATCCCTTAGCTTAGATACTATGCTAGACATCCAATATCTATCTGTATTACATATGCATATTGCATATATTGCATAGGCAGATAAATGGACATGGATAGACAGACAGACAGACAGACAGACAGACAGACAGACAGACAGATAGATAGATAGATAGATAGATAGATAGATAGATAGATAGATAGATAGATAGGTGGATGGATGGATAAATGGACAGAGAGAGATGATCGATGCTCTATATGTTATCTGCTCACTTGAAACTCTATCCTCTTTGTCTTATGGCTGCCTGTGCCTTGCCACACTCCAACCCTGGATTACTCTCATCATCTGCTTCCTTTGCTTCTGTTTGTATATTTCTGAAGAAAGTCAGAGGAAATCTTTAAACTGTGCAGATTGCATCTCCTAGAAATGCATATCCTCTAAACTCAATGGGTCTTCGTCTCAACCTGACAATCTTTCCATTTCTCCTTCATCTCCCTCGGCACCACTTTCCAACTCTTCATTTCCTTCTTCAAGCTTTCTATTCCACTCCTCTCCATAACCTCTTATCTGAGGGTCTCTCTTCATCCTTCATCTAAAATTATAAAAAATGGGACCCTTTACAGTAAGTTCCCTGTTCTACTCTCTTGTGTCTGTTGACAATAACACCTAGAATTGGCACAGCAATTGAAAGTTAGTGAAGCAATGCACATTTCTCTCGTTTGATCTTTACAACAACCTAGAAAGTAGGGGCCATCTATTATCATCTCCATTTTACAAATGAGGAAACTGAGGCAGACAGGAATTAAGTGACTAACCCAAGGTCACACAGCTCATTAGTGTCTGAAGCTGAATTTGAACTCAAGAATTTAATTCAATCAAAGAGTGGGTATAAAATTTCTGTGTGAATTCAGAGTTCTCTTTCCCTCCAATAGAGGAGTCTGTCACAAACTGCCACCTGGCCTTTCAAATGTCCGAATTTCCCAATGATCATAAGCAAGTGTCTCCTTTTCTTGTCTACTGTCAGAGGTCCTGATAATGACATTGAATATACTAGATGCATCTGAAGTCATTTTAAAGATGTAGAATATGCCTATTCATTGGGGAATGACTGGAGAAATTGAGGTATATACACTTGGAATGGAAAGTCACTGCACCATAATAAATGAAAAATATGAAGAATTCAGATAAACTTGAGAATGTATGAATCTGGAGCAAACAGGAAATCAATTTATCTGATGACTGTAATAATGTAAAGGAAAATGATACTGATGGACATAATTACTCAGATACAGTGACTAATCAGAGCTTCAAAGGACTGATGGTAGTGCATGCCTCCTACCTCTCAGTAGAAAGGTGGTAGACTACAGATGTTGAAAGAGGCAAACACTTTCAGGTCTTGTCAATATGTCCATTTCTTTTGCTACAAATACTAATTCTTGTTACCATGGAGGCTACTGTTAGGGACACATGGAGGAGTGGAAATCATTGAGAAGAAGCGGTGGCATTTTTAGAAGTGTGTCAAGAAACATTTATTTTATGAAGTAAATACATAACATGATATTAGACTTAGATGATATCTCGGTTAGTTTTTCTCGTGCTTTTCTCTTTCCCTCTTAAATTTTTGTTGTATAGGATGGTTCTTTGTGGGGAGAGAGGGTAAGAGTATGTTGAGAAGTATAAATAATATGAAGAAAAAGTATATCAATTAAAATGTATAAAATCAGTCAATAAAGCATCCATTCAGTCAGTATTTAGCAAGGACCTGTTGCTATGTGTGATGTACTGGGGATACAAAATCAAGGGAGAACAAACCCTGCTCTTAAGAAGCTTGTATTCTATTGAGTGAAATCTTCTTATACACACACAGGTTTACACATAATAAAAATAAATACCAAGTCATTTATATTAGAAACAAAATATACAAAGCTGTGATATAAATAGAAGACATGAAACTGGTGCCTTTTTGGAAATTGGGACCTTGTGACTATTAAATATGTCTCTGTATATTTCCAATATTTCTGAATTCGAAGTTCTAATCTCCCTTAATTCCCAAATTCCAGCTTTGCAGGAAACAACCAGGAATGCATTTTCTTTTACCAAGGCAAGAAGATTAACTGACTGCTCAACCTCATCTTTAAAAGTAGCTATCTCTGTCTCAGATGGTTCAGTTGGTGACCAGTAGCATCTGATTATTTACCTTGGCAAACATAGAATCACCCAGAGTCTCGGGCATGCCTGTGGTGGCAGCTCTCAACACATTTAACACAGAGCTGTTTAAGGCACTGATGAACCAAGGAGATACCTTCAACCTTCTTCCCAAAAGAAGTAGCTTCTTGTCTGTTCAAAGTCTTTTGGATTTGACAATTCACATTGCTTTCATACAGTCCTGCATGAGACAAAATGTAGAAAAATATTTCCTTTAAAAATTCATCCAGCAAAAGAAATTGACTCTGTCCTCAAGGAGCATACTTTTAATTTTTTTAATTTTATTTATCTTTTCCCTCCTTATACAGGTCTGGGAATCATTATCCCAACTCAATGATAAGATGGTCCTAAGCAAAAATACATCTCCGCAGGATTCTAAAAATTCAACCCTGAGAAGATGGAGTGTAGTTCTCTATTATAATTGCTTCAGACTCTCATTCTAGTTTGTTCTCGCCAATGCTAACCTCTGGTGATATGCCCCATAATAATTTAATCAATTAAAATCAAATAGTTTTTTGCAAAATTATAGTATAGAATAGGATAGTAAGATGAGAATAGTAATATTGGGTTTTACATATACATATATATATATATATATATATATATATATATATATATATATATATATATATATATACACACATTAGTTATAATCTAAGTAATAGAATTCTGAGCATTTCCTCCCCAAACCTGTGGGTATATTTCTCCCATTCTACCTTTGTCCCTGGGAAAAGTATGCTCATAATAAATCCCCCACCAACTTTACTTGCAAGTACACCAAAGCTAATAGAAGTTTCCCCACCTCATGTGAGACCTGGAGTCTTAACGGTGGAGTCAATGCACCCATGAGTTGTGTCTTAGACCATTCATTGGAGCTCTGCTGACAGATTTCAAAGTCTAAGGCTCTTGGACCTCCTTCAAATGAACCTTTCAAAGCTCATTAGGTTGCAACCCGGTAAATTTGTCCTATAATACGAGAAACAATAACTATAACAAAGAGCTAATCAACAGCAGGACTATGCACTCACAAGCCACACTGGGGAGATGAAGGCCCAAGTATCTCTCCCCACCAGAAGGCTTACAACAATTTGAACTCCTCACTCAAACAAAGGCAGGTAGGAAAGAGAAAACACCTTGAACTGTAAGTGCCTTCTGAATGTGTTCTCAGTTCTAACTTGGGTCCAAAAGCCTGACAAAGGGTCCTTCTCATTCATATGGGTGGTACGCAACCTAGAAACAATACCTGCTCATGTTCTGATGTCCCTGTGGTGATTGCATCGATGTGGCATGCAATGTATGCTCATAAGGACTGGGATTATTGACCAGCCCCCTTGTTGGTACCTTTGTTGCAGTACCTTTTATTTTTACATAACTTTCATTTGCTTTTATATCCCTCTCCCAAAAAGCCATCCCTTATAGTAAAGAATGAAAAGGAAAGAAAGAAAAGCTCCATTAAAACTAAATCTGGCAACATACGCACTGTTACACACTCCTAATTCCCTCCCAGAAGGATGTTTTAGTAGCCAATTAAGATATTGCCATGAACCACAGCTATTCATCAACTCTTACCTAGTTATACTTTGGATTGATTGACTAATTCAATTAGGAAGCTTACAATAATTGCAGTGATGTGGACATCCCAACTCTTATATTCAGGGTCAAACTTGCTCATTGTGACTACACAACATTGATTTGACATTTTCCCTTACATTGTATATGTTATTTTCTTGGGTTTGTCTACTTCACTCTGTATCAGTTCATATAAGTCTTCCTATACTTTTCTGTATTCACCATTTCTCATAGAGTAATTATATTCTATCACATCAAGGTTCCATCATTTTTTTAGCCATTCACCAATGAAAGGATTTCTACTTTTCTCCTCTTTCCAGTTTCTTGCTTCTAGAGAAAATGCCGCTAAAGATACTTTGATGTGTATAAAGCCTTTTTGTGTGTGATGTATATGTCAAACAGTGAGATCTCTGAGTCAAAGTACATTAACATTTTTAGAGACTTTCTTAACATAAATCCAAACTTCTTTCCAGAATGGTTGGACCAGTTCTCAGAAGGGGCTTAAATTTAATTCAACTTTCAATAAACATTTTTAGCACCAACTGTGTGCCAGATGCTACTGTGACATAGATTTTTGGAAAACAGAGACAAAAGTAAAGCAGTCCCTGCCTTCAGGAAGCTTCCAATCCCCTGGAAAGATTCAGCATGTACACAGACAAACGCAGGACAATTTGAGGAATTAGAGGACAGGCTCTGATTTGCTTTTGAGTTTGCATTCCCATGGTGGGGGAGCAGGGATTCTAAGGAATGAGATGAGCATTTATCCCGCACGCCATGTACTGTGCTAAATGTTGTACAACTATCGTCTCATGTAATCTTCACAATAACCTTGGGAAGCAGCTGCTGTTATTTTCTCCATTTTACAGTTAAAGAAACTGAGGCAAACAGAGGGTAAGTGACTTGCTAAAGGTCACACAGCTAGTAAGTGTCTGTGGCTAGACTTGAACTCAGGACTCCCTGATTGCTGACCCAGTGCTATATTTATTATGCCACCAGCTTGCTGGGACTGATATTGGATGCCATAGGGAACTCCCTATATAAGAAAAGTCCTGCTAATGCAATTCAGCAGTTTCTCTGCATATAGGAAGCACTTTGTTAAATCGAAATTTTGATTCAAGGTTTCCCAACTAGAGAGATGGAGAGGAAGACTGTCCAGGTAGATAATGTGGTAGAGGTGCTTGGAGAGGGGGGAATCAAGTGTACCTGGGGATTTCCTGAAATAGTATTCCCAGAAAGGAAGCCACCAATAGGAGAATGAGGGTCTCAGAGTGGAAGAAACTTCAGAGCAAGCTCTGCTGTAGGGTCAGTGTTGGTTAGGAGGTTATGGAAGATGTGGCTGGAGAAGAGAAAATTATTAACCACCAGGGACTGTCTTTTGCCTCTTTTTGTATCCCCAGGGTTTAGCACAGTGCCTGACACTTAGTAGGGGCTTAAATGTCTATTTACTGACTTATTGGACTATATTGGCAATAAGGAATCAAATATAAAGAATGAAAACAATTACTAAACTCAAGGAGCTCATATCCAAAGAAGCAAAAAAGCATATATGTATACATACAGAAAATAAATATACATATGGACTTACATATAAATAGTTGTATATGCACATATGTATATATATACATACATATTTACAGAGAGAGAGCACAAAATAAATGCAGAGTTGTTCAAGGCACTAGCTGTTGAGGAGATCAGGAAAGGCTTCATGTAGAACGTGGTGCTTTAGCTGTATCTTGGAGGAAGAGGAGGATTCTTTGAGGCAGAAGTAAGAACAGAGAGCATTCCAGGCATGGAACCCTGGCAGAGGTCAGTAGTGGCCAATCCAACACAGAAGATGAGAGGTAAAGGATGACACTGAGAAATCAACAAGCATCCAATTTGGTATTTAAAGGATCATTAATAACTTGAGAAAGAGCAGTTTGAGCAAATTAATGCAGTCAGAGGTCAGATTTCAAAGGATTGAGGAGAGAGTGAGAAAAAAGGAAGTGGAGCCAGTGAGTGTTGTCAGCTTTCTCTAAGAATTTGGTTGAAAAATGGAGGTGAGATATAAGAGGATAGTTTGAGAGGGTGGTAAAACCTGATGCACACAATGGGTGAGACCTGGGAGTGCTTAAGCAACCACCAAGTAGCTTCTTAAAAAATGTGACCTCTAAATGACATTCAAGTTTATCTATATCCAATCCCTTACTTTATGGAGGAGGAAACTGAGATTCAGATGAGGGAAACACATCAATTCCATTTTTTCAACCTGTGGATCATGCTGCTCTTTGTATGGGGTCCATGAATTCACATGCATATCAGCCATCTCATTAAATAAACCATCATACTTTTTATAGACTGAATAAATAATATGCCTCTTAATAATATGTTTTGAATGTATGTAGGTGTTGCTGCAATGAATAAAATGCAAATTCATTGAAAAGCATGACTGAATTTAAACCAGCTTTTTGTTTCAGTGCACTCGCCCCATGGCTGGACCCTGATGGCATAACTATTACCACAAAGGGAGTTCACAGGCTTTTTTGAGGTTAAAAGAAGGTCCTCATGTTTAAGGAGGCTTGGAGTCATTGCTTTAAAAGGTTTCTCTCCTTTTAAATATAGTTTGTTTATTATAGGTATAGGTAAATATAATATAGAAGTAAATATAGGTTTTATGGGGCTTCTGAAGCATCTGATGAGTCTTTACCGATAACCTTGGTGGAAGCCAAAGACCTCAGAGCCAATGGAACAGCTTCTATCTCTAACAATTGATGAATGGCTAAATAAATTATAGTATAATAATGTGATAGATTATTATGGTACTATAAAAATGATAATGCTGAAACATGTCAAGAAATCTGGAAGATGTCTGTGTGAGGTGATGCTATGGAAGATCATTAGAACTCTGTATACATGGGCCATCGCTCCAAAATTTGGAAACTTAAATCATTCAATACTTCTACGGATCTGTGGTTTCATTGATTTTGGTGCTTTCTCTGGTGTCATGGATCACAACGCAACCAATGAGACAACCATGGTCCATGTCTTCCCATGGAGCTTCCCAGGGAGTAGAGCCAAAGTCTCACCATAATTAGTTCAATGTGAAAAAGAGGCAGAGGAAGAAAGAGGAAGGAACAGACTAAGCAAATGAAAACATGAAGAGGAGGCAGGGAAAAGACAGGAAGGAAGGAAAGGAAAGGAAAGGAAAGGAAAGGAAAGGAAAGGAAAGGAAAGGAAAGGAAAGGAAAGGAAAGGAAAGGAAAGGAAAGGAAAGGAAAGGAAAGGAAAGGAAAGGAAAGGAAAGGAAAGGAAAGGAAAGGAAAGGAAAGGAAAGGAAAGGAAAGGAAAGGAAAGGAAAGGAAAGGAAAGGAAAGGAAAGGAAAGGAGGAAGGAGGGAGGGAGGGAGGGAGGAAGGAAGGAAGGAAGGAAGGAAGGAAGGAAGGAAGGAAGGAAGGAAGGAAGGAAGGAAAGGAAGGAAGGAATTTCATCTGGTCTAGAACAAAAGTACTTATTTGCTTCTTTTCATTTGTTAGCTCTTTTCATTCATCCTGGTTAAAGGCTGGGAGGTTAGGGTGAGATTTCGTCCTTTGTTTTGTGCATTTACACAGCTTGTTAAGAGAAAGAACGAGACGCAGATGGAAACACGTTCATTAGTTTTGGGATCCCCAAGTTTGAATCCCTCCTTAGATCTTTGCTTAGACCTTTGTCACTGAGTTTATTAATAAGGGCTCACTGGATTGAGATATTATTTACTAGCAAAATAGAGAATTTGTCACAGGAAAACCTTCTATCTCGACAGTTCAATCCATTTTGAGACTCTTTCGCATCTGTTTCCTCAGGCACATACAAATGTTTTCTCAGGTACTACATAGCATAGTTGTTTTTGTGCTATGCAAGTCTGTTCAGATAAAATATCAATGAGCCACAGGAATAGAACTTCAGTTACCTAATCCATGAGACCTCTAGGTGGCACCATGGTGGATAGAGTGCTGAGCCTGAAGTCAGGAAGCTCATCTTCCTAAGTTCAAATCCAGCCTCAGACACTTACTAGCTGTGTGACCCTGGGCAAGTCACTTCGCCCTGTTTGCCTCAGTTTCTTCATCTGTAAAATGTGCTGGAGAATAAAATGGCTAACCACTCTAGTATCTCTGCCCAGAAAACTCCTAAATAGGGTCATGGAGAGTTGGATACAGTTGAAACAACTGAATCTATAGAATAAGGATAACGGTAGTAATAATAGATAATACCTGTAAAACCTGTATCAGAGGGTTGTGGCAAGATTCATATGAAATAATTTCATATCAAGAGTTTTGAAATTTTTTTAAGTTTTATTATTATTAAGTACCTGGTTATTCCACTTTGTTGATGGGGCAGCCAACTGGTACAATAGATAGAGCACTGGGCAGCAAGTCAGAAAGACTTGAGTTCAAATCCAAATTCAGATACTTACTAGCTGTGTGACTTTGTCCAAGTCACTTAACTTTTGCGTGCTTTAGTTGCCTCACTTAAAAATGGAAAAAATAATAATGCCTATGCCCCTATTGTGAAAATCTAATGAAATAATAATTGTAAAATGTTTACCATCATGCCTGGCACATAGTAAGCACTATATAAATGTTAGCTATAATTAGTAACTATTTTAGATAGCATCATAGATACAGCTCTGGACCTAGAATTAGGAAAGCCTGAGTTCAAATTTCCACTCAGACATTTACTAGTTGTGCGACCCTTGGCAAGTCCATTTCTTCTGTTGGATAATAATACCACCTACTTCCCAGGATTGTCGTAAGGATAAAATAGACAGTATTAGTAAAAGTAAGCTAATCCATAAAGCACTACATGAATTCTATCCATTATTATGTTTTCAAAGAAATTATCCATTGCTACAAGATGGGACTCCATCAATACCTAGGCTAAGACATATGTGTGCTGCTCCCAAGATTGGCTCCCTTTTCCTGAGCCATTTCAATGCCAAACAGATCACACCCCACATGTGGGTCCTTGTGTCCCCATGATTTTTATCTACATGTGAGATTCCTATATTTTCCAGCATTAGGTCCGTGGAGACAGTCATGCAATATCCAGCTTATACATTAAAGATAAAATCCGAGACAGCCACATATATTAGAGACTTGTGTGTAAGCAAATAAATCAAATGGGGCACCAGATTATTAGATAACCAATTAAATGGAAGGAATACCCAAGCAATGCAAGTAAGACAATTAATTGCAGAATTCCACTGGTCCTGGTGCAATTTATTGCCCATTAAGGTAGCAAATTGATTCTCTAAGACTGTATCTAAAAACATGTTTAATCAGACCAAGCTATTCAGAGGATCATTATTTTTATGACTGTATGGGATGCATATTTTACTAAGCAGTTGTGAAGGGAGGATTTATCAACGTAGAGGAAGGAAGATACGTCAATAATGATAATTTAAAATAATAACATTTTATATAGCATTTTAAGGTCCACAAAGCACTTTGTACATATTATCTCATTTGATCCCTGTAACAGTACTGTAAGGTAGATGTTATTATTATCTCAATTTTGCAGATGAAAAAATTGAGGCTAGAAAAGGCTATATGACATACCTATATTTACATACCTAGTAAGTGTTTATGGCAAGATTTGAATTTGGATCTTCTTGATTCCAACTCTAATATTTTATCTACTCCACCACCTATCTCCATATCCTTTCATAGGATGGTGCTAAGTTTTAAGAGCCAAACTGGAGCTCCAAATTACAGCTCTGACACTGATTAGCTCTGTGGCTCTTTAAAAAGTCACTAAGCTTCTCTAAATCTCAGTTTCCTCATCCATAAAGTGGGTGACAATATGTCAGTATCCACCCATTCAGTTTCCACCTCACAAGGTTGTTGTGGGATTCAAATGAAATAATGTATATACAATTCTTTCCAAACTTTAATGCACTTATAAAGGTCATTTATCATCATCATCATTATAATTATATCACAACTTTGAAGTTACAAAAGACCTAAGGGGTATACCTCAACCCTTAACCTTGCATTTGGGCAGCAATCCAACATATTCATAACAAGTAATTTTATATACATACTGCTAAAAATTGCTTATGCATAAAGAAACTGAGGTTAAGAGAAATGAAAAGACTTGTCCAAAGTTGTCCTAGCAGTTAATAGCAGAACCAGGTTTTGACCTTAGGTCCTCTGACTCTGAATTTAAACTCTTTCTATCATCCCACTTGACAGCTCTTTTGTAATGGCACCATTCTGAATCATGTCTAGAGCAAGGATTCTTAGCTTATGGGTCTATGTATAGATTTCAAGAGGATCCATGAACTTGGGGAAAATGCTACATCTGATATATGTATGTATATATATATAATATATATTAAATATGTGTGTATGTGTACATGCACATATATGCATATATATTTTGCATCTGATATATACATACACACATTTATATATATATATATATATATATATATGTATATGTGTGTGTGTGTAAAATTTCCTTTGCAATTCTTTGTCTTTTTTGCATTTAAAATCCTGATTCTGAGAAGGGGTCCATCGGCTTCACCAGATTTCCCAGGGTGGCCCAGGACAAAAAGAATGTGAAAAGCCCCCAGATCTAGAGAGTCTAATGACATGGACAGTTATTTTATATCTGGAGCAGAATCCAACAGGAGGGACAGAGAGGACTGGTTTGCCTTTGGGAAATTGTGCAGGACTATTAATGACCATACTTGGTCTGAAACAAAGAACCATCTTGTTAAAGTTAATATTCTCTCAGTGGGATGGTAGGGCTGTTGTGAGCCATGGAACACAACAGTCTTCTAAGAGGTCAACCCCAAGGACAACTGAGCAAGGTATGCTGGAGGCCACTCTAACCAACTTGATACATTTTTAAAAAATAATTTATTTTTAGTTTTCAACTTTCACTTTTATAATTGAGTTCTAGATTTTCCCTCTTCCTTCCCCGCCCTGCTCCCCAAGACGTCATGCAATCTGATACAGGCTATGTGGGTTGTTACATTTTCAGTGTGAGCATTTATACCTCAGAAATCAGTAATCACTACGGATCAGAATTTGATTTATTGTTTCATTGCCTAGACTTAAGAAAGTGATGGAAAGAAATGTTGATAGTGCTGGTTAAATTTAAGATTATGTGTGAAGATTTTTTTAGAGAGAGCCAGGTTGTGGAATAGTTATCAGCCACCTTTGTAATTGCTTTATAAACACCATTTGAGCTCAGAGGGAGCACAGTAGAAGGTTCAGGGAACAAAGTGATGGATGCCTGGTGACTAGGATAATCAAAATAACAGTAATAAGTGTAATGATAATAAATACAACTGACATTTATATTCTAATTTTATTTCCTTATTTTTATTATTTTATTTATTATTATTTTTATTTATTTTTATTTTAATTGAGTCACAGCGACTCATCCTGTACAACATTTGTCAGTTTCCTCTTCTATATACTTCATAGGACCTTCTCAGCATTCTGGGGGGAACCTTCTAATCTCGTGACCCACACAGAGACTATGGAAGTAAAGGAGCTCTCTCCCTTTTTTCCCTCATCTTTTTTTTTTCCTATTCAATCAATCAAAGTAACATGGTCATTTCTGGAAGGGATGCTTTAAACTGTCTTATGTCTCCATTGTCCCCAGTGATTTCCCAGACCAAACACCCAGCCTGACCACCCTTATAAGTTGTGCCTTTTTGTATTAGAATGGAAGTTCCTTCAGGCTGGGAATTATCTTTTGTATTTCTGTGCCCAGTGCTCAGCACTGTGCCAAGGACATTTTGGTGGTGTTGTCACTGCTGCTGCTGTTGAGTTATCTCAGTCATGGCTGACTCTTCATGACCTTGATTGGGGTTTTCTTGGCAAAGGTACAGGAATAGTTTGCTATTTTCTTCTCTAGCTCATTTTATAGATATGGAAACTGAGACAAATTGGGTTAAGTGACTTGTTCAGCTCATTTGTGTCTGAGGCCCTATTTTAATTCAGGAAGATAGTTTTCCTGATTCCAGACCCATCACTCTATGCACTGTGCCACCTAGCTGCCCGCCAAGACCATGGAATATGCTTAATAAAGGTGCTTTCATTCATTCATTCAATCAATGAATATTTATTGAGTATTTATTAACAACTAATAGCCATTCATTCAGTCATGTACAAGGCACGATGCAAGGTTCTAAAAACACCAACAGAAATGAAGCAGTCACTTTCCTCAAGGAGCTTATATTCCAGTCATATATTTCACTCAAGAGATCATGTTGGTGCTTCCCCAGCTCAGTTCATCAGTGATAACATTCTGCCTTGCACAACTTTTCTGTTCCCTCACTGCAGAGGATGGTTCTGCCTTGGAAGAGGGAAGTTCCACATTAAGGAATCACAGATCCAACTCCCCTCTCCCAAAATAGATGTGTAAATAGATAGATATAGAGAGGGAGAGGGAGATGGAGATAGAAAGATGGAGAGAGAGAGAGACATGAATAGGTAGATAGACATACAGAAATAGACAGACAGATAGATAGATGGATGGATGGATGGATAGATAGATAGATGGATAGATAGATAGACAGATAGATGACTGATAGATAAAAAGGTCAAAAATCTGTGATTCTTCTCATGCCCTCTCTCGCTCCTGAATCCCAATGACTACATAGCAAAAGTATTAACATGTCTTTATTCGTGCCTGTTTTTCCATCTCTCCAAGATTATGCCTTTTGTAGATATTTTTCTTCAAACGTCCTGAGGCACACATTGACGGCATGGTGCTGGTATTAGCATTAATAATACTGTTTGTCAATCAACTGATCGATTAAACAAATATTTATTTTTTCATCTTTTTAATGAGAAAGCATTTATTAAGCACAGCTCTGGGGAATAGGTCCACCTATAATCCTTGTTTTCAAGCATCTCACACTCCAATTCAGAGAAATAGTAGTAATAATATAATAAAAAATAATACTAATAAAATATTTATTTGACACTACAAGGTTTGCAAAGTACTTTGCAAGTATTATCTCATTTGACGCTCACAATGACCTTGGGAGATAGGTACTATTATTATCTCCATTTTACAAATGGAGAAACTGAGGCAGGGTGAGGTTAAGCTACTTTCCTAGGGTCACTCAGCAGGTAAATTTTGGAGACAGGTTTTGAACTTAGTTCTTCCTGACTCCAAGTCAAGTGTTTTATCCACTGTGTCACCTGGCTGTTTACAATATATGAAATAAATCAACAAGCATTTATTAAGCACAGACTGTAGAGGCACTATGTAGACCATTAGCTGGATCATGATAGAAACTCCTTACAAGTCTGAGATGCTTTGACCCTGCTTGGTACTAGAGAAGATAGAAAAATGAAAAATGGCCAAGTCTCTCCTGGATCTCCTGACTTCCAGGAGCTAATAGGATTTCTAATAGGACTTTCGGCACATTTAACATAATAGGGCAATGACCAAAAGACACAAATGGAGTTGGAGGGACCCCAGAGATCATCTAGTCCAACTGTCTGATTTTACAGATGCAGAAACCGAGGTATAGGAATGTTGGGTGACTTGCCTAAGGCCACACAGAAAAGACCTATACAACGTGAAGTTAACAAGACCAGAACTGTGTACAAACTTACTATAAATCTACATAGAAGAAAAGAAACAATGAGGAGAAAATAAGTTCTTCTATGCCCATGCTCAGCATTTTGAACATAAATGAGGGTCGTATTTTATTGAAGACTTTTTGTTCATATATTGATATAATCATATGGTTTTATTGTTTTTATTATTATAAAATTTATTATAGTAATTGTTTTTCTAATGCTGAATCATCCTTGCATTCCTGGCAGAAATCCAACTTAGCCATAATGGATAATTTTGTAACTATGTATTACTAAAATCTATTTGTCAGCATTTCATATTTCTGCATCAATATTCATTAGCAATTTTGGTCTACAGATTGCACAAGGGAGTGGTATGACCAGATCAATGTATAAAAAAAAATCAACTCTGCCTTTTATAATTCTGAGTTTCCTTGCAAGCTCTGTCTAAACGTGAATTCCCAATGTAAAGTCTTTCTTGAATTCTATAGGTGCTAAGATACACATATACACACACACCAGACATACACACACAAACATACACACACACCATCCCTTGCATTCATCGTATATATGCACAAATATGTATGTGTATACGTATTGTGTATATATGTACATATATACATACACACGTGTGTGTATACATGTTTGCATATATTTATATGTGTACATGTTGTCTCTCAGTTAACGTAAGCTCCTTGAGAAAAGGGAATGTTTGTTTCACTTTTATCTTTGTATTCTTAGCAACAAGTACAGTATATTACACATAGCAGATGCTTAATAATAATAGGGCAGCTAGATGGTATGGTACATAGAATGCTGGAGTCAGAAAGATTGATCTTCCTAAGTTCAATTCCAATCTTAAATGCTTTTTAGCTGTGTGACCCTGGCAAGTCATTTAACCTGTATTTTCCTCAATTTCCTCATCTGTAAAAGGGGTGTAATAATAGTAGCTGTCTCCCAAGTTTGTTGTGAGGACAAAAAAATGAGATAATATTGGAAATTACTTAGGACATTTCTTGACACATAGTAAGTACCATGTAAATGTTAACTATTACTATGAGACATGTGTGTGTTAAATATAGCACCAGCTCTGGAGACAGAAGGACCTGTGTTCAAATCTAGCCTCAGATACTTACTAGCTGTGTGACCCAGGGAAAGTCACTTAACTCTGTTTGCCTCAGTTTCTTCATGTGTAAAAATGAGCTGGAGACATTATAAAATATTTGGAGTCTACCTGCTAAAACAAACCAGGATTTATATGAATACTATTGCAAAACACTTTTCACACAAATGAAGTCAGATCTACATAGTTGGGAAAACATCAGTTGCTCATAAGTAGGAAGAACTCATATAATAAAAATGATAATTCTACCCAAATTAATTTACTTATTCAGTGTCATACCAATCAAGCTACCAAAAAAATTATTTTATAGAGTTAGAAAAATATAACAAAATTCATCTGGAAGAACAAAAAGTCCAGAATATCAAGATATCAAGGGAATTAATTAAAAGAAATGCTAGGGAAGGTGGCCTAGTCATACCAAATGCTAATTTGTATTATAAAACAACAATCACCAAAACTACTTGGAACTGGCTAAAAAATAGAGTGGTGATCAGTGGAATAGTTTAGGTACACAAGACACAGTTGTCAATGACCATAGTAATCTACTGTTTGATAAACTCAAAGATCCCAGTTTCTGGGGTAACAACTCACTGTTTGACAAAATCTGCTGGGAAAACTGGAAAATAGTATGGCAGAAACTGGGCATAGAACAACATCTTACACGATATCCAAAAGAAAGTCAAAATGAGTACATGATTTAGGTATAAAGGCTAATACTATAAGCAAACTGGGAGAGCAGGACATAGTTTACCTGTCAGATTTATGGAGAATGGAAGAAATTTATGATCAAATAAGAGATAGAGAACATTGTGATAATTCTGATTACATTAAGTTAAAAAGTTTTTTGCAAAAAGTCAATGCAACCAAGATTAGAAGGGAAACAGAAAACTGGAAAATAGTTTTTATGGTCAGTATCTCTGATAAAGGCTTCATTTCTAAAATAAATATAGAACCAAGTCAAATTTACATGAATCCAAGTCATTTCCTAACTGATAAATGGTCCAAGGATATGAACAAGCAGTTTTCAGATGAAGAAATTAAAGCTATAGTCATATGAAAAAAAAGGCTATATATAGTCATATGAAAAAATGCTCTAAATCACTATTGATTAGAGAAATGCAAATCAAGACAACTCTGAGGTACCACATCAAACCTATAAGATTGGCAAACATGACAAAAAAGGAAAATGATAAATGCTGAAGAAGATGTGGGAAAATTGGAATACTAATGCATTGTTGATGGAGCTGTGAATTCATCCAACCATTCTGGAGAGCAATTTGAAACTATGCCCATAGGGCTATAATAATATGCATACCCTTGGACCCAGCAATACTACTTCCAGGGCTGTATTCCAAAGAGATCATAAAAATGGGGAAAAGACCCACATGTGTAAAAATATTTATAGCAGCTCTTTTTGTGGTGGCAGAGAATTGGAAACTGAGGGATACCCATCAACTGGGGAATGGCTGAACAACTTGGGGTATATGAATGTAATGGAATACTATTGGGCTATAAGAAATGTTGAGCAGGCAAACTTCAGAAAAACTTGGAAAGACTTGCATGAGCTGATGTTCAATGAAATGAGCAAAACCAGGAGAACATTATACACAGTTGCAGCCATGGTTGACTTAGCTCTTCTCAGAAAGGCCAGGATCCAAGATAACTCCAAAAGATTCATGATGGAAAATGACATTCCACCTCCAGAGAAAGAATTATGGAGTCTGCATGTGGATCACAGCATACTATTTGCTCTTTTTCTGTTTTGTTTTGTTTCTTCTTTCTCATGGTTCCTCCCATTGGGTTCCAGTTCTTCTTTACAATATGACTAAAGTGAAAATATGTTTTATATGAATGTATATGTAGAACCTTTATCAGATTGCATGCCATCTTGGGGAATGGGGAGGGGAGAGTAGAGGAGAAAATTTAAAACTCAAAAGCTTATGGAAGTGAATGTTATAAACTAAAAATTAATTAATTAATCCCAAAAAATGAGCCAGAGAAGGAAATGGCAAACCACTCCCATATCGCTGCCAAGAAAACCCCAAATGGGGTCATAAAGAGTTGGAAATGACTGACTAAACAATGGTGGTTATGGAAGACATGAGAGTGAGATTATCCCAAGTGAGAGCATAGAGAACAGAGAAGAGAGAACACATCCTTGGGGAACATCTATATTAAGGAAATGGAAAGAGCAAGAGATAAAAATGAAGGAGAGAAAAGCAGGAAGGAGAAAGGCTGAGTGAGGCCTCCCCAGGGCCACCATTTTGGAAAGTATTCCAACCATGCTTCAGCCTTACCTGTGTCTGGAATCTGACTGGCCTCCACCTCCTCCTCCTTGCCCCATGACCTCCTGGGGTACACTCATCTTTCTAGTTCTGTTTTCCACTTCCTTATTGCATTATGTTCTTCCATTACAAAGAAAGCTTTCTGGAGGTAGAGACTTTTGCTTGCTTGCATCTTCATTCAGAGGATTTAGCCCACTGGGTGACACACAGCAAGTACTTAATAAATGCTTTATCTATCTCAGGTCTTTGAGTTTTCACTTTCTCATCTGTGAAATGATAGAGTTAAATTTAATTTCAAAGGTCTCCTTCATTTATAAATCTAGGATCCCTATTTCCTGGTATTTATTATATCGATCATTTTATTCTCCTATTTGCTCAGTCATGTCCAACTGTTCGTGACCCCATTTGAGGTTTTCTTGGCAAAGATACTGAAGTGGTTTATTATTTCCTTCTCCAGCTCATTTCACAGATGAAAAAATTGTAGCAAATAGGGTTAAGTGACTTGCCCAGGGTCACACAGGTAATAAGTATCTTAGTTCAGACTTGATCAGAAAGATGAGTCTTTCTGATTCCAAGCCCAGAGCTCTATCCATTGTTCTTACCTAGCTGTTCTTGTTGATTATTTTGTAATACCAGCAATTATATTACCATAATATGGTATGGTGGCAGCTTACGAGGTGGCACAGCGGATAGGGTGCTAAGCCTGGAGTCCGGAAGACTCATCTTCCTGAGTTTAAATCTGGCCTCAAACACTTACTAGTTGTGTGACCCTGGAAAACTCACTTAACACTGTTTACCTCAGTTTCCTTATCTGTAAAATGATCTGGAGAAGGAAATGGTAAGCTACTCTAGTATTTTTTGCCAAGAAAATTCCAAGTGGGATCATGAACAGTCAGACGTGACTGAATTGACTGAATGATACCAATATGGCATTCATATACCAAAATTTGTTGAATCCTTCTCCAATCATTATATGCATAGTTTGGTAGGTTGGTTTCTTTTTGTTTGTTTGTTTGTATTTCCCTACAAATAAAGCAACTAGAAATATTTTTGTCCAGATTTTTTAAAAATTGGGGATAAAATCCTAGCAACGGAATTGCTGAGTCAAAAAGTATGATGCGTTTTGTGGCACATTGTAGAGCAACATATTTCTCCAAAATATTTGCCCCAGTCTATGGTTTCATCAGTAATGTGTTAGAGTGTCTGTTTCCTTCTCCTCAGATCCAATGACTCTGGATTCTACACACATGTATATAAATCCCTATGTGTATAGTATATGTTCACATTTATAGAAATATGTAAACATATGTCTATTATATGTGCTCTTTCCCCATTCTAGTGCATAAAGCATCTCAAGGTTGTCTTGATATGAATTTTTCTGACTATGGGAAACTGGGGCATCTTTTCATGTGGTAATAATCATTTTGTAATTCTTTTCAAAATGTTCATCTTATTTCACAATAATAACAATAATTAGTAATAATATAGCACTTTACATTTTGCAAAGTCCTTTACAACGTTTACAAATTTTCCCATATTTACAAATATTATCTCATTTTATCCTTGTAACAACCCTGGCAAGTAGGGGCTATTATTAGCCAGATTTTATGCATGAGGAAACTGAGGCAAAAAGAGGTTATGTTTTCCAGAGTCACACAACACAATCCTAAGGCAGGATTTGAACTCTGGTCTTCTTGACTCCAGGTCCAATGCTCTAAACATTCTTCCACCTATTTTCCAAGCATTGCAGCAGCAGTAGTAGCACCTTCTTCAAGCATAAAGCAAGACCCATTAAATTGTAAGTTTTATAAGGTAGAGGCCCTGTTTGCTTTTATCTTCGTGTTGTTTACATTGCCATATGCAGAATCATAGCAGTTTGGAGTCCAAAGGAACCTCAGAGATCATCTAGTCCAAGCCTGTACTTGAATGAGAACCTTTCTAGGATTGGAAGAACTCTGGTATCCAGTGATTTCCCTGTAAGCTGAGTCAAATTGTTAAAAAGTCCTTATTTACATTGAGCCAAAATCTGCCTTTTTTCAACTTCCTAGCTCTGTCCTTTGGAGCCAAGAGACAAGCCTGATTCCTCTTCTACTGCTCTTTAAGTCCTTGAGGACACAGTCAGAATCTTCCCTTCTCTAGGCTAAATATTCCTTCAATTCATCTTCACATTCTTGAGTTCAAGGCTCTTTACAGCATGGTCCTGCCCTGCTACAGGAAGTATCCATGAAGTAGAATTTCAAAATAACCAGTCATTGATCTGTTAACCACAGAAAAATCCTTTGAACATCTGATAAATATTGGTTGAAGTTGACTTTCCAACTTTACATATATATTTGAATTTATTCTTCAAGACACATTCATTTTACTGTTTTAGGCAGAATGAGACAGTGGAATGAGTACTGCCTTTATAGTCATTGAGCCTGAGGTTGAATCCCAACTGCATCTTACTAACAGTGTCTGAGCAAATCACTTTCCCTTGGCCTCCATCCTCTCATCTGTAAAATGTAAGGGTTGAATTACATAAAAGGCAAGATCCTTTCTAGCTCTAAATCTAGAATGATACTATGATAGAGAATGCTGAACTTGGAGCCAGAAGTACCTGGGTTTAATCCTATCTCAAATACTTACTAATTGTTTCTTTTCTTTTTTAAAATTCAGTAATTTATTTTTAGTTTTCAACATCCACTTCTATAAGATTTGGAGTTTCAAATTTTCTTCTCCTTCTTCTCCTCCCCGCTCTCCAAGATGGAGTGCAATCTGATATAGGCTCTATGTATACATTCATATTAAACACATTTTCACATTACTCATGATGTAAAGAAGAATTGGAACTAATAAGGGGAACCACTAGAAAAAGAAACAAACCGAAACAACAAAAGAAAAGGAGAGCAAATAGTATGCTTCCATCTTGAATCAGACTCTAAAGATTTTTCTCTGGATGTGGATAACATTTTCCATCATGAGTATTTTGGAGTTGTCTTAGATTCTTGCATTGCTGAGAAGAGCTAAGTCTATCAAAGTCAGTCATCACATGATGTGGATGTTACCATGTTCCCCTGATTCTGCTCATTTCACTTGCTCAGCATCAGTTCCTACAAGTCTTTTCAAATTTTTGTGAAGTCCACCTACTCATCATTTCTTATAGCACAAAAGTATTCCATTACATTCATATACCACAACTTGTTCAGTCATTCCCCAACTGATGGATAGTTAAGTATTTCTGTCCAGTTGCTTCAGTCACATCCCACCCTTCATGACTCCATCTGGGGTTTTCTTGGCAAAGATACTAGAATAGTATGCCATTTCCTTCTCTAGATCATTTTACAGATAAGGAAACTGAGGCAAATAGGGTTAAGTGACTTACCCAGGGTCACACAGTTGGTAATATTTAAACTCAAATCTGACTGGCTCCAGGCCCAGTGCTCTATCCACTGAGCCATCCAAATACCCTTCTTATGAGTTATGTGACTTTGGGCAATTCAGTTTATTTCTCTGGGGCCTAATTTCTTCATATGGAAAATTAAGGGGTTGTACTTAATGACTTCTAATGTCTTTTCAACTATAAATCTATGATCCTATGATACATGGTACTTTCTTAAAATATAGTCTGGTCTTCAGAAACATTTCAACAAATTACAAGACCATATGCTGCTAGCAAATGATAGTGGGAAACAAGGGATATTCTGTTTTACTCCGTAATTTTCCATGCTGGACTCCAGCCATCTTTCCCACAAACCAGCCTTTGGCATCTTTTGTGTTTTTCTGTTCTCTCCAAGGTTCCCACTGGCAATTGTCCTTTCAAAGGGCATGGTGACCCATACCCTGTCAAACCCTTCTATTTATTTCCATGGTACCATTTCTATTCATATGAATCTTTGTACAGAGAACATGCCAGGTGAGGGTCTAAGGTCTGGATGCCAGTCCTTGGATTAGATATTTTTCTTTTCTCCAATTTACCATATACTTTAGTCGGAGAAATTCATCACCAGATAGCCAGTCCTCTTGTGAGTTGCCTCTCTGGAATCACTATGTTGGTCTTTGACAAACATACAGTCTAATGAAGCCCATACCTAAAGACTCTGCAAGTTGTTAGGACTTGCTAAAGTTTATAATCTAGGCTGGAATAACCTTTGAGAACAACAGTCACCTCCAGTGCAATAATGAGGCATGGGTAAAGATCTTTCACATAATTCACACAATTCACAGAAATTTACAGAATTTCAAGGGTAGAAAGGACTTTTGGTCTTCCAGCCAACCCACCCCTGAACAAATAATTCCTTCTATAACATATTGAACCAATAATCATCCAACTTCTTCTTGCAGGTCCCCAATAGTTAACATTTCTATGGCATCTTAAAGTTTGCAAAGTGCTTTGTATATGTTATCTGACTTGATCCTACCAACAGTGGTGAGATAGGTGCTATCATTGTCTGTTCTAGCTCTTAAACTATATTCCTAAGATTTTAGCACACATTGTCTCCCTCAGGTCTCCCAATCTCTGTGTAAGATACGTTACTTCAGATATTATTATCATTCCAGTACAAAGTAATCTCCTCATAGACAGGACCAATCTCACTTTTGTATTTGTATCACCAGTGCCTGGCACATGCAGCACATACTGGGGAAAAATTCTACCTTTAGGTAGATATTATTTGCATAGATGGATCTAATATTAATTTTTTTCCTTCTGAAATTTTATTAATGGATATTTTACAATACCATCACATATTGATAATCACCCCCACAATACTTTGTCCTAGAATAAAAATGGCACACTGTTGAGCAAAAACTGCCTGAAGACCAGTAGATATTAATAAATGCTTCTTGATATATTCCTTGATTTCCATTCTATAGATGAATAAAAGGTTAGAGAGAAGTTAAATGACTGATCTACGGCCACTCAACTGTCATGTGTCAGATGTAGGATTTTAAGTACAGGTCTCACCTGGTTCCAAATCCATCCATTTTTCCCATTGTATCATCTATTTTTTGTCTACTAGGATGACAAATCAGGAGAAAAATATTCCAAGAAAAGAGTAGAAATGGAGTGGTACAGTGGGAAAAATACTGGCTGAAGAGTCAAGGAAAAATGGATTCAAGCCCTGTTTTCGATGTCTGACTTTGAGCAAGTCACTTTATCTTTACGGACCTCAGTTTCCCATTAATTGAAAGAAGACAATAGACTAGCTAGCCTCTGAGGTCTTTTCAAGATCTAGAGCAACATCTGATTCTTCCAAAGGATTAAGATGAAAAACAACTGAGTAACTCTGAGTGTCTTCCATGCCCTGTTTGATTCTTCTGTGAAGGCAAACTAAGTCATCCTTTGCCGCATTTCTTACCTAACCTTAATCGCTGAATGGTCATTGCCTCAGAAAAACTGAAATCTGGAAAAGATCTTTGTTTAAAAAGGTCAAGGTCTTCCACGGCATTCGGGCCATCGCCAGTTGTCCTGACCTATGTCTTCCCACTGGACTCCCATGACTGGAGGAAAGAGTGAGGCTGGTGACTTTGCACAGTCCTCCCTCACTTAAGTCCAATTCACTTTCAAGTCAAGACACCAAACTCCTGATGTCATTGACCCTCTTTGAGGATAAAGGACAAATAACAAGGAATTGTAGCCACAAAGGGGAAAGGACTATAAAAACTAAGTAACATATGCCCTGCTTTTTTCCCATTGTGCCTTAATTTTGTGCCCTCCCTCTGCTATTTTCTCTAGTTTATCCTGTCTGTGTCTGGATTGTACATAGTTATTTACAGATTGTTTGCCTCAATTAGACTGGGATTTCCTTAATGACAGGAAATGTATTTCTACATTTCTTTGTACGCATAGAACTTAGGGCAGCATAGAACATATAGCAGACACTTGTGCTTGTTGACTTTACAGCCACCTGGACCCAAGGTATAAATGGAAATGTTCTCTATGCTGGTCATTGGTGCTTGGGCAAAGGAGGAGTGGTGGGGGCAGCAAGGAGCCTGGGCTGATTTTATAGGGCTTTCTGTAATTTTTGTGATTTCTCCAGCCATAACTAGAACCTTCAAGAAGTGGGTAACTCCTTATTTGATCTTTTCTGAAAAGAGACTAACATGAGAGGTCTTTTTTGCCACAATACTTCAGAGACTACTAAACGATTTTCTATTGATTTTATACTAGGATACTTTATCACTTGTGTTGCTTTAAAAAGAAACATAATCTGTGTCAGGAGCTAAGTAGACTTTTTTTTGGCTGAGTAATTGATTTTATTTTTTTTCCTTTTTGAAATAATTTATTACCTTGTTTCTATATTCATTTTTATATGATTTTTTTGTACTCCAAATTTTCTGCTTCCCTCTCTCCCCTCCCTAAAACATCAAGCAACTAATACAGGTTATACGTGTACAATCATGTTAAACATATTTCTACATTAATTATATTGTGAAAGAAGAATCAGAACAAAAGGGAAAAACTACAAGATAGAAAAAAGCAAAAGTGAAAATAGTATGCTTTGATCTACATTCAGATTCCATAGTTCCTTCTATGAGTGTGGGTAGCATTTTCCACCATGAATCTTTTGGAATTTTCTTGGATCATTGTATTGCCATCTATCATGGTTGATCATCATACAATATTATTGTTACTAACTAGACTCTCTTAGAAAATCAAGCCCTATCATCTTCTGTGAGTAACATGTTAAGGGCATTCATCGATCCTGACAAATCTACTTCCTACATATAAATGTGCGTGCATGTGTGCACACATGTGTATATATTCATATGTGAACATATACATGTGAACACATAACTGTGTGTATCTCTAGGAAGCTGATTCAATGACAGGGTTGATAAATTGTTATATTTCTGCACATGTATGTATGTATGTATGCATGTGTATAGGTAGGTGTTTAATAAATGCTTTTCCTGTCTTCTGATTCCTCTTAATACTAGTGCCTTTCCCCTGCTGATTATCTCCAGTTCATCCTGTATTCATCTTATTTCTATGTAGTTGTTCTCATTTTGTCTCTCCTATTGGATTATGATTTCCTTGAGTACGAGCACTATTGTGGCCTTTCTCTGTATTCTGAGTGTTTAGCACAGTGTATGGCACATAGTAGGTGCTTAATAAAAAGCTTGTTGACTTGACTCTTCAGCTGTAATATTTCAGTCAGTGAAGGGGCTTGTTACTGGTCTTATGACTCCCTGGGGTCATGGAATGTGGGAATCCAAATGTGAGATCAAGCCCAACGCTTGCTTTTGACCACAGGTGGCTGAAACCCAGAGAAGTTGAGGTTTCCCAAAGTTGCACAGCTTTGTGACAGAGCTGGGACTAACCCCCAAGTTTAAAAGCTTCTCCTCCAGTGTTCTTTCCTTGTTTAGCCTGAGACACTGTAAGCGGTGAGAACTTTGGAGAGCTCCCAGACACTTCCTAGCTGTGTGACCGAGCAACTCAACCATTCTGAGCCTCAGCAGTCTCACCCTTAAAACAGGGATGATTATAACACCTATCCCACAAGGCCACTGTAAAGATCAAATAGGTTGATGTATGCAAAGGCAATTCACAATTTTGACTATTATTACCAAGTATATGAATGTCAGTTATTATAATTTCTACTATTACACCCACCAATTTCTCTCCTCACTACTTAGAGTGCACCTAAAACTTCCAAATTACATAATAGGTAAATGAAGGAATAATGTTTCACTTTACAAAATGAATCCCCGAAATAAAAATAATAATTTCTAAAAACAACTTTTATGCAGCACTTTAAAGTTTATAAAATACTTTATATACGTTAACTTATTTGAACTTCAAAATAACTTTGAAAGAGAGATGTTTTAATCATCATCCACATTTTGCAGATGAAGAGACTGAGGCTGAAAATTAAGTGACTTAACCCAGGGTCACTGAGCTAGTAAGTATCTGAGGTTCCAGTCCAATGCACTCTACCACATAGTGTTTTGAAAACCACTGGCCAGGGGATTCTGAAGCCTGGAGTTCTAGCTAGGTTGTATAGAGAAAATTTAGTGATGTATATTACCTCCATATGACCTCTATACGACCTCAGATAGATCTCTATCACTATCACTAAATTTTCTCTATATGACCTCAGACATGCTGCTTAATTCCCCAGTGCCTTAGTCTTCATCTGCAAACAATGGAAGTCCTCTACAATGACTTTGAGCCTCCAAAATTTGACAGAGACTATGAAACCAAGGTCACAGCATGAGGCAGAGAGCTAGCTAGGAGACTCAATTTCTAGCCTCAACTCTTTAACTTGCTGGGTGATCCTGGTTAAGTGACCTCGCCTCTCTGACCCTCAGTTTCATACTCTGTAGAATGGTGCCAATAATACCCCCACAGTCTACCTCTCACTACAAGAAAAATACTTCACAAGTTTTCTAACAGTGGCAGAATATGAGTCATTTGATTAAGTCCCCTAAATGAGCATCTCTCGCCTTCATCAACATATGGCTGGACCACATCTACTGCTTAAGGTAAATGATGTTTGTCATGTTATTCTGTGTTGTTGCTCGCTGATTATAGCCGCTGGTAAGCTGGAGGGACTTGCTGCCAAAAGAGGTGATTCATTCAGATGAGGGAGGGTTTGTTTTTATAAAATTACATTAATTACCTTCAGCCAAAACATGAGTAGCCCAGGATCTATTCATCTTTCTCTTTCTTAGAGTAATGAGAAGATAGTGTATTTTCCCAGCTCCACCATGCCTTGGAACAGTGTTTCTCAAAGTGCTGCTCACAGACCCCCAGTGGGGGTCCCTGAGACACTTTTAGCGGGGAGGGTTCTCAAGGTCAAAGCTATTTTCAAAATAATAAGATGTCATTTGTCTATAAAAATCCTCTTCCACTTTCTAACTACATATTTGTGTGAGGCCAGATTTTCTTCATGAGTATATTTCAGCCAAAATAGCATGATTATGACAGGCTGAGTGCAGAGGCAGATAGGAGAATCCAGCTGTCTGCCATTAAGCCAGTCATTAAAGAAACTCACAAAACTATGTAGAACAATGTCATTCTTCTCACTAAATTGTTTTTGTTTGGGAAAATACAGTTATTTTTCATTTTTAAATGTTATATTAACATATAATGACTATATTATCATTATCATTTAAAATCAATTAAATGTTTTATCAGATTTAATTTCTAATATAATAACTATCTGCAGTTACAACCCACACAAGCAAAATCTCTATGGTGTCCTCAATAATTTTAAGAGTATAAAGAGGTCCTGAGACTAAAAGGTTTGAGAAATGCTGCTTTAAAATACTTTGGGTTATTCAGCCTACAAACAGCCATCCTGCTACAATCACATCAGAAAGGCATTGAACAAGTGTGTTTTTTTTTTAAAAAAAATCCTTATATGTAGGGGGAAACTAGGCGGTGCAACAAATAGAACACCTGGAGTCAGGAGGACCTGAGTTCAAATGCGACTTTAGACACTTAGTAGCTGTGTGACCCTGGGCAAATCATTTAATCCCAATTGCCTCAAAGAAATGTACATATGTAAAAATATGTATGGGGCATTTAGGTGAAGCAGTGCACAGAGTAGAGTCTCCTGAGTTCAAATCTGACCTCAGACATTTACTATTTTTGTGGCCATAAGCAAGTCATTTAACTCTGTTAAGTAAACTCAGTTTCCTCATCTGTAAAATGAGTTGGAGAAGGAAATGGCAAATCACTCCACTATCTTTGCCAAGAAAACCCCAAATGTGGTCATGAAGAGTTGGACACAACTGAAATAACTGGAAAACAGAGCATGCTAGGGAATGCAGGGAAAGGGAAAGATCATGTAAAATTTCTTTGGAAAGACAAATTGGAGCCTGACTATGAAGGACTTAAACTGTCAGGCTGTCATCCTACTGTGTTTATTCATCCCAGAGTCACATATTCACATACGCCACATGCTCATCTCAGGAGCAAGATCAAAACTTCTTGTTAGAGGCTCCTTTAACTATGTGACCTGCTGCATTAGTAGAGAATGGCATAGTTTAAATCACATTGGAAAGAAGGTTAGGAACTGAGATAATAAAAGCTAGCATTTCTGTAGTGCTTTAATGATTGCAAAGCATTTTGTATGTGCTATCTCAATTGATCTTCACAACAACCTGGGACAGAGGTAGTAGTAGTAGTAGCAGTAGTAGTAGCAGTAGTAGTAGTAGTAGTAGTAGTAGTAGTAGTAGTAGTAGTAGTAGTGGTAGTAGTAGTAGCAGCAGTAGTGGTAGCAGTAGTGGTAGTAGTAGTGGTGCTGGTGGTGGTGGTGGTAGTAGTAGTAGTAGTAGTAGTAGCATTTCCATTTTACACATAAGGAAATTGAGGCTGAGAGAAGTAAATGTTTTTCCCAGAGTCACACAGCTAGTAAGTGTCTCAGAATTCAAATTCACTCTCACAGTCTCTCTGAAGAACTTTGGAATTGATTGTGTGACATGGGAGACGCTGGCCCAGGACCGCTCAGCATGGTTCTGTGTTCTATGAGCTAAGCAGAATTGAAATAGCTCAAAAGAAATGTAGGATGCGCAAATTTAGAGAATCCACCCCAAATGTTCACATGGATTGTTTATGTTCAACCTGTGGTACAGCATTCCGAGCTTGTACCAGTCTGATCAGCCACAGTCAAATTCACTGTACCTTGATTCTAACGTAGTGATGCCAGTAGTCTCTTTAAGAATAAAGGACAACAACCAACTGTTGTATCCTCAAAATATATACTATGTACATATTTTCAAATTATTTGTCATGTTGTTTTCCCCAGTAAAATGGAATCTCTTTAAGGGCAACAACTGTTTCAGCTTTGGTTTTGTATTCTCAGCATCTAACATTGTGTCAGCAACTTAGGAGGGGCTTAAGAAATGTCTTTTAAATTATTCTTAAAAGGTTAAAAGACTTTTCCATTGTTTAATTGATTTTTTCAAGGGTCCTTGAACAAGACTTACAGGACACTGATAAAAATGGAGAATATCATCCCTTTGATACTGCTAAAATATAATTTGCACTTTGGGATATAAATATATTTTGATATTTTCAGTGAAGGAAATGGGACAGGAGAGGTAAGATTCTTGGTTTATCTGAGTGCTGGGATACTTGTTCCTCTCTCTCAGATATTTATGGGTAGGTAAGCCTTGGAGAAACCCATAGGTAGATGAACCAGCTTTCGGACAAATCTCCATTCAGATTCTGTGTCTTCTCAGGGCTCCCCCACCCCAGTTCAGAGCAGTCGAAAGCTTGGATTTTCACCCAGAAATCACAGCAACCTGAAGTCATAGGTTACCTGGGAAACGGCTTCTGTGTCCTTCTGAGTAAATCAGGAAAGTTATAGTGGGTTGGCTGCATGGAGAGAAGCAAAGGAGCACAGACAAACAAGAATAAGGGAGGGAGATTTCATCAAAAGGAGACTCGGGAGAGAAATACAGAAAGGACCTAGTAGAGGAATATTCATGAGCAGTCTGGACAAGGCAACTGGTCCTTCCCCAATCCCTCAGCTCAGATATAACATGAGAGTGCTTGGAGTCAAGAAAACCTGAGTCCAAATCCTGTCTCTCAAACTGATTAACTGAGCGACTGAGCAAGTCACTTACTCATATGGAAAATGAAAGGATGTGTCTACAGGGACTTTGAAGTTCCTGCCAATTCTAACTCTATGGTCTTATGAAAGGGATCTATCTTGTTCTCATCAAATCTGCCTCCTGCACTTTGTGTGGATGCCCTCAGAATCTCGGAGATAGAAAGGACCTCACTGGCCAGTTGGTCCAACCTGTGCCCACATGTGCTGTTTTCCCCATTAGAATGAGATCATATGGAACAGAATCTGGTTTTCTTTCTGTTTGCATCTTTTCCAGTACTTAGAATAGTGATTGGTACACAATAAGCTCTTAACAAATGCCTGTTGCCTTAAAAATAGGATAACATGTGAAAAGTGATTTTCAGTCCTCAAAACTCTGTATAAATATTAGCTGTTGTTGTTACTATTGTTATAAAATGTTGTTGTTTGCTTTTCATTCTCAAAGAAGACCAATGACATCACTAGGATGATGTCTTGACTTGCCTATGAATTGGATTTAAGTGAGGCAGAGCTGTGCTAAGGCATCAGCCTCTCTCTTCCCCCAGACTCATCAGAATCCAATGGCAAGACATAAGCCAAGACAACTGGTGATGGCCAGTTATATTTTTGAGGAAGGACCTTTTTTTTTTTATTTTTGTCTTGATATTCCCAATACCTAGCACAGGGCTTAGCTCACATAAAATACTTCAGTCAATCAACATTTATTAAGTGTCTACTGTGTGCCATTTACTGTGTTAATCAGTGCTAAACTGGGATCCATCTATATCACACTAATAAATGGCGGTCTGCCTGCTTTAGCTCTAGCCTTATATAAGTCATGTATATATGACACAGAGTAAAAATTCTTTGAGAGCAGGGATTCTGAGACACTGAATGGTGTAGTGGATAGAGTGCTGGGGATTGAAAGTAGGGAAAACCTGCACTTAAATCTCACCTTTGATGTTATTTAGCTTCATGATACTGAGCAAATCACTTAGGCTCCCAAGACTTGATTTTCTTATCTATAGAATATAAATAATAATACATGTCATTTAGCTTCTCCAGACTCAGTTTGCTTCTCTGTCAATTGCTAATAATACTTAGAGATAGATCAGCTAGGTGGCACAGTGGATACAGCACCAGTGTTGGAGTTAGGACTAGAGTTCAAACATAGCCTCAGATATCTACATGTGACCCTGGGCAAGTTAACCCCAATTTTCAAATAATAATAATACTTATACAAACAATCTCATAGTGTTCTGGTGAGTGACCGTGTAATTGTTCAATCATTACAGTGGTATCCAATTCTTTGTGATCCCATTTGGGATTTTCTTGGCAGAGACACTGGAGTAGTTTGCCATTTCCTTCTCCAGATCATTTTACAGATGAGCAAATTGAAGCAAATGGGGTTACATAACTTGCACAGGGTCACGAAACTAATAAGTGTCTGAGGCCAGACTTGAACTCAGGAAGAGGAGTCTTCTTGACTTCAGGCTTAGTGCTGTATCTAATGTGCCACCTAGCTGTCTTAGGGTGACCATAGGCTAGCCCTTGAGTTTCTCTGAGATGCCCAGTTCTAACCAATGATCCAAAGAAAGCAGGAATTAATGAAGACCAAAAGTATTAAGCACTTACCATGTTCCATGACCTGTGCTAAGCACTGAGAATAGAAATACAAGCAAGTCAGACACTTCCTTCCCTCTTGAAGCTTACAGAGGAAGACAATACACTTAGATGAATTTGGATGGGAACATCAAAGGGGTGGTAAGAGATGTCATCAGGGAAATGACTGGCATGCCTTTTCTAGGAGAGATAGTATTGTCTTCATTACAGTTCTCAGAGCTAGAATTGTAAATGAAAATGGCCGAGGGGAGCCTGAGCTTGCTTTGCAAACTTTAAAATGCTAAAATGGTACCCCTTAAAACTACCTATTGTACTACTTTACAGGGTTGTTGTGAGACACAAATGAGATTATCTGTAAATCCCTTGGCCTGCCTTAGAAGACTTGTTTTTATTTTCTGTCTTTGTATCCCCAGGGCTTTGCACACAGTAGGAACTTAAGATATGTTTGTTAAATTGTATTGGAAACAAGGCACTAGGAGAATTTGGTAGTAGAGAAAGAAATATTCTCTCAGCTGTGTGTGTGTGTGTGTTTTTGTGTGTATGTGTGTGGTTTGTCCTTTGTTCTCAAAGAGGACCATGACATCAAGGAAATGATGACATGACTAGAAATTGACTTTGAGTTGAGTAAGGGAGGGAGGGCTATGCAAGGTCACCAGCCTCACTTTCTCCTCGAGAGCCATGTGGGTTTAGTGGCCAGATACAGATCAAGATAACTGGAGATGGCCCAGGATGCAGTGGGAGACCCTGACCCTTTTAGGCTATGGTCTTTAAAGGTTATCACTTTGAGTGAGACAATGAATTGTCCTCTTTAAGAAGTGAGTCAAGGGATGGCCCCTTTAATTAAAAAAAAAATCAGACAGGGAAGTGAAGATCTTCAAGATTGCTGGGCTTTACTATTTAGGCAAAACATTAATCTGGTTGCCCCATTATATCTCTAGAGAAGCACTGTGGTATATAGCAACATAAACACAAGACTTAGTCGGAAGTATTGGGATTAAATCCTAGTTCTACATTTACTAGTTATGTGATCTTGGACAAGTTGTTTTCAGTCCTGCCAAAATTTGCTTCTCCCTCTGTAAGATAGGGATGATGATGCTGTGACCACCTTTCTCAAAGAGTGGTTATGAGGATCAAATCAGATAACTACACATATGTTAGCTATGATCACTGTTATTTAGTGTTTCTATAGTGTAGGAGGTCTTCAACACTTTAGTCTCAGGACCCTTTACACTCTAATGAAAATTATTGAAGACCCCAAAGATTTTTTTGTACCAGTTATTTCTATGGATATTCACCATACTGGAAATTAAAACATGTTAGGATTACTATGAAAAATACTTTTTGACTTTGCAGACACCCTGAAAGGGTCTCAGCAACCACACTTTGAAAGCCACTGCTAGAATGGTAACCTAGATATCATTGTAGGTACCCTGGACAGCAGCCCACCTTTCACCAGCTATATGAAGTTAAGCTGAGAAAACATACTCCAAATTGTAACCAAACCCATTAGGATTCCATCCTCAAATGCCACAAACAAAATGACCCATTACAATAATGTGTCTGCCCCTATACATCTTTTCTCCCTCAACACACCTAATCCCCCCAAAAGGATATGAGCCCTTGAAAAATTCCCTAAGACTTCATGCCTGCTGCTGTATTACTCAGGCCCCTGCACCTAGTGTCAATTCACAGCCTAATGCAGGATGCCTCAGGAAGATTCTCAGATTCTGCTTGACTGGGGAAACTTCTTTCCCAGAGGAGATGTCTTGAAAGATATCACTCTTTTTCATTTCCCCCTCCTTTAAATGGAAGGGAAAACCTTAGAGGATATGTTAACCTCTGTAAGATATTTTCCCCTTTCTGCATTAGGACAAACATAATCTCTCTCTCTCTCTCTCTCTCTCTCTCTCTCTCTCTCTCTCTCTCTCTCTCTCTCTCTCTCTCTCTCTCTCTCTCTTTATCTCTCAGCATTTTTTTGTCTGTTTCTCCTTGTCTCTCTATCTCTTTCTCTCCTTTCCTACCTCACACTTAAAATAAAATTTGAAAGAATCCAAGACAATTCATACATATTATATCCATGTCAATCTAACACTTAAGGTTTCTGGAAGATCTATACATTTGATTTCATGTTTTCTTGCATAGGTAATCACTTAAAATTAGGTAAAAGTCCACTACTTCTGGTTTCTATCACTGAATTTTCTAAAGACCTCTCCTCTTTGCCCAGGTTTTCCAGCAGGGTTTAAGTAAATGTAATATTAATAATCAATTATTGTTGCATGAATGCTAAGTCCCAAAGCCATCCAAGAACAAGAGGAGCCAGAGGGATGTCATTCTATTTGAATATACCTGGTGAAGTCAGAGTAGTCGTTCTTAGCTAACTGGGCAGATGGTCACTAGCATCACTCATTTCTGTGGGTATCTATATTCTAAAGAACAAGGCACTCCACTAATTACATTATAGACATGTTGGAGTGATTCCAAAGTATCCATCAGATGAGACTCTACAAGTTGGAATGAGATCCCCTGTAGAATTCTCAGGGACTTATGCTTGGGCCAATGCTATTTAAAATATTGACAGATAAAGGAATAAATCATAAACATATCAAGACTACAAATGATATGAAACTGAGGACAACAGCTAACACATTGTATGACAGGGTCAGCATCTAAAAAGTTCCAAACAGGCTAGAACATGAGGTCAAAGTCAATGGCATGAAATTTACATGGGATATATGTAAGTCTTATACTCAAGTTCAAAAAATCAATTTCACAAAATGGTAGACTGGATGGCACAACATAAAGAGCCCTGGTCATGGGGTCAGAAGATTTTGGTTCATATCTCACTTCTGATGCTTACTACCAGCTTGACTTTGGGCAAGTCATTTAATCAATCTATGAGCATCTTTTTCCAGTCACCCTCTCTGGGCCACAGCTTCCCCTTATGTAAAATAAGGGGGTTAGGCTAGACAACCCCTGAGGTTTTTTCATGTTCTATATCTACAATCTTGGACCCTTAAAGTGGGGGTCGTTAAGTTATATTCTGTTACGTGAAATATTTTTTATCAATGGCTCAGAAAAAGACATAGCAAACTTATGTATAACATAGGCTTAGGAGAGGAAGAGCTCCTGTGTTGGATGACAGAAACAGGATACAAAAAGACCTTGACAGGCAGGAACAATGATTGAAACCTAACAGGAAGAAATTTAATAGGGAAAAATGTCAAGTCACACTTAGGTTAAAATAAAACCCAACTGCACAAGCCCAGGATAGAGTAAGCAGTAGACAGCTCTTCATGTGAAAAAGGCCTGGAGGTTTTAGTGGATTACAAGCTCAGTACCAGTTGTGAGTATGACATGGCAGCCCCCTCAAAAGTTGATGTGATCTGAAGCTGAATTAACAAAAACATACTGACTGGGAAAAAAGGAGATGACAATTACAGGGGCCTCTGCTGATATACCAGTTCAGGTATGGTTTACATATTTTGGTAATGTGGTATGGTGAATAGAGAGTCAACCTTGCAGTTAGAAGGACTTGGGTTTGAGCCCTACCTTTGGTACACATTAGTTACCTACATATTTGATACATCATGGATAAATCATTTAATCTCTCAGTCCCTTGGATACCTCTCTTAAACTCTTAAGTTTCAAAGAAGTGGTCAAATTGCATCTACTGGTAGAGTTTTCATACTGGGACTTCCTCACACCAAAGAAACCACATGTATGAGCCACCTCTGTTGAGAAGATAGAATGAGAGTTATTGGTTTGGGGGGAATTTTTTTGGTTAATGGACCCCTTTGGAAATCTGGTAAAGCCTCATGGCTATGTCTCAGAAAAATATTTTATATGCATGATGTAAACATATAGGATTACTGAGGAAACCAGTTATAGTTAAATAATCATCACAATATTAAAAATTAAAATGAGTTCATAGACTCCCTCAGTTAAGAATTCTTGAGCTAGACAATTGACTATGATAATGAGGGATCAAGAACCTTGCCATATGACAAACCAGTCACATTGACCCTGGAGAAGAGATAATTTCAGAGGACAAGATGGTGTTCACCTTCAAGTATCTTAAGGGTAGTCCATTAGAAGGTAAATTTCACCTGCTTTGTTGTCTCCAAATAACAGATCTAGAATTCAAATCCAAGTCAACTGCAAGCCATGTCATCATCTTGATGCCATGGTCCTCTTCGAGAACGAAGGACAAACACAGCCTGTGAGTGAATAGCAGCTCCTTTCCTCTTCTCTCCTCTCCTCTCCTCTCCTGGGGTGCTCTACCAGAGGGAAGGTACACTTCCACAGCCAAAAGCTTCCTTTTTCCTTTGGGTTTACTGGTTAAATTTCTTGCTCAAAGACCAAGCCTTAAACTCAATTCACTCTGGCACTCATAGACGGGACAAGTCCCCACTCACCTAGCACAGAGTGAATGTGAATACTGAAGAGTAACTGTTTCTCTTTTACCCAGGAACCCTGAGAGTCTTCCCCTCTCAGTGTGATTTTTTTTTTAATTAAAAAGGGCCATCCCTTGTGTAACTACTTGAAGAGGCCTATTCATTGAATGGGTGTATCGCATTCAAAGTCAGAATGTGATAAGACCTTAGCCTAAAATGGCCAGGGTGTCACATTTAATCCTGGGCCATCTCTAGTCGTCGATGAATATGAGGCCACTGGACCCAGATGGCTCAGGAGAAGAAAGTGAGGTTGGTGACCCTTACTCAAATCAAGATCAATTGCAAGTCATGTCAGCATCTTGATGTCATGTTCTTCTTCAAGAATGAAGGACAAACACAGCAGATCTAGAATCAGTGGGTAGGTTTTACAGAAAAGTATTGACTCAATTAAAAAAAAAACTTCTTAACAATAGAGTTCACTTTAAATGTCAGCATGGTGTAAACTGGATTTAAAAATGCCCTCTAAGTCAGAAAGACATGAGTTCAAATCCCCTCTCTGGTTCTCAGTGACTGTGTGACCTGAAAAAATCACTTAGCCTCTCAGGACCCCAGGAAACTTTTAGGCGGTAAGTTGTATAGCCTTCTCATTAGTAGAGGGAAAATTCCCTTACCTAATCAATTCACAAATCCAATCCCATTCTTCTCCCTTTTCCAAATGGCATAGACTGCCTTGTGAAATACCAAGTTCCCCATTACTAGAATTATTTGAGCAGAAGCTCAGTGAACAGTTCTCAGGGATTGATGCTTTACATAAAGATTGCCCCATATCTTTATGGTCCCTTCTAACTCCCAGATTCAATTTATTGTGAAGTTTACCTTTATATATATGTTTGATGGGGAAGGATGGTTGATTTCAGTGCACTAGATACAAACAAATTTTCTAAATGAAAAAGTCATTTTTTTAAAAATAAGTTTCTGCAATACCTTGAAATATCAAAGACAGCAATCATGTGACTCCCTGAATATTCTCATCTCTAGATTAAGCATCCCCATTTCCTTCATCTGATTCTCATGTGGCATAACTGACCTTGAAGATCTTCACCTACGGGCAATCTATCAATGTTCTTCTTAAGATGTAGTGCCCAGTTCTTGAAGATAATTACTGGACCATATCCAGTGGTTGGTAATCTAATCTGGGAGTCAAGAAGGAAGAAAATGGGCTCCTCCTTCCTCATGCCAGTCAACTGAGATTGCATTTCTCACCTACTGCCATCCCTTAACATCCCCAGGAAAAAGGCAAACAATATTAATAGATTTTTAAAATTTTATTGTAATCTATACACTAAAGGATATTTTGGTTTACCACAAAAGGAGTAGTAATGTTTTAGTATCCATCAATACTGGGAAGGAGGGAGGGAGAGATAGAGGGAGAGACAAAGATAGAGACACAGAGACAGAGACAAATACACCTTTTTCCTTCAAATAATGAATGCAAGACAGTGCAGCACAGTGATAGAAAACTGGCCTTGGGAGTTATGAGGACCTGATTCAAATCTCACTTCTGACATATACTTGAACTGTATGACTGTGGGCAAGAACCTGACCCTCCACTGCACCACCCTGCTCTCTGAAACTATAAGTTGTGATGCAGATCTGATATACATCAGTAGGGAGAACTTCCTCACCAGGATGTTCCCTGTACCAACTAAACAAGCGGTCCAATTCCTCCTCCTGTCTCCACACACACACACACACACACACACCAAACCAAACAAATGGCACATCCAGCCAATCAATTCAATAAGGCTTTGAGGACTAACTTTGTGCAGAGTTCTGTGTTAGGCAGGAACTAGGGGAAAATGATGCTCATTAAAAAAAATATCCTGTGCTCTTCTGGTAAAAGATACCTTGGCATAAGGGGTGGAGGGCTAGTTGGAGCCTGGAAGATCTGGGTGACAAATGCTACCTTGACGCATGCTGGCTATGCAAATCATTTAACCTCTCTGAGCCTCAGTTTCCCTCATCTGTCGAATGGATTCATTCATATCTATGGTACCTGATTTTACAATGTCCCTGTAAAGTTCAGACAAAATGATACTTAGACAATGCTTTGTTTATTTTAAAGGACTTTATTAAAGTCAGTTTTTATAGTAATAAAATAAATACCAACACAGATGACCCTGGTACATAAAGTATAGCCTAAGTGTATTCAAGAACTCTAGGCCAAAAACTTTTTGTTATATTTGAGAGAGAGCTGTTACCCACCAGAGATTCAGAGGGCCGCCCACAGGAGATGGCATTTGAGAGCAGCATTAACAGATGGGCAGACATCCAACAGCTGGATTGCTGAAACTGTTGGTGAGCTTAGCATGAACAAAGGCACAATACTTAGAAAGCATCAGGCAAATTCAGGAGACAGAGGGGCTGGACAGAGTACGTGGAGGGAAGTAAAGGTTAAGGCTGAGAAGAAAGGGAGTCTGGGGACAGATGGTGGAGAGCCTTGAATGAATGCCAGACAACAGATGAGGTTCTTGAATTATGTGACTTAGGATCATAAAAGTAGAGATTTAGAACTAGAAGGACCTTAGAGGCCATCAAGTTCAACCCTCTCATTTTACAGATGAGGAAACTGAGGCAATGAATGATTAAGTAACTTGCCCTGTTCACACAGCTAGTAAGAGTCTGAGGCAGGATTTGAAACCAAGTCTTTCTGATTCCAAGTCCAGTATTCTACCCACCATACAACTAATTCCCTTCCTCTCTTCTAGGACATAGTTAAAGATGTCATTAATGAGCAATTAAACTCAGCGTAGACGAGTTCATACTAATCTCAAATTGACAA
This sequence comes from Bettongia penicillata ogilbyi, assembly GCA_023548195.1. NCBI lineage: Eukaryota > Metazoa > Chordata > Mammalia > Diprotodontia > Potoroidae > Bettongia > Bettongia penicillata. The sequence continues at coordinate 11,309,056 of JAJHZJ010000561.1, forward strand.
TTGCCTCTTAGCAATCATCAGAGGTCTCCACCAACATCTAAATCCAACCCACACCTAAACACGAATCCCATCTGGATTTTCTTTAATTCATCTCAACAGTTCAAGGGTGGTAACTGTGCTAACCATCCAGCCAACCTTACATAATTAATTATCTATGATATATGTGTGAATACCAATAGAATGGAAGTTCTTTGAGGGTAAGGTCTATTTTCTTCTATCTAATTAACTCTGGCATCCAGCAGAAAACCTGGCACACAGTAGGTGCTTAATCAGTTGATGGAATGATTTACTGGGGCCTGGATTTAGGGGGCCTTGTAGAGCTCCCCTATGTGAAATACTGCTGTATAAACTTTTTCTTTCATTGTCCAGCCATTTTCAATTCTTTATAACCCCATTTGGGGTTTTCTTGTCAAAGATACAAGAGTGGTTTGCTATTTCCTTCTCCAGTTCATTTTACAGATGAGGAAATTGAGGCAAATAGGATGAAGTGAGTTATCCAGGGTCTTCCAGCTAATAAGTCTGAGACTAGATTTGAACTCAAGAAGATAAGTCTTCCCAACTCCAGGCGCATCATTCTATCCACTGCAACACCTGGTTGTTTCTGCTTGGCAGACCCAACAGTCTAAATCAACTCCTTTGATCACAAGATCTCCATTGGAAGGATTTCTTAGGGCACTAACAACAGTGCCTTTTTTCATTTGAATATCATTTAGCATTTTGAAAATTCAATTTGACCTGCCTGTCCAGAAAATGTCAAATACTCTGAGGTCAGGGAGAAAGGGGATCCACCCAGGCACGCAAGGTTATAACGACTGCACACTAATCTTATCTTGAAGTCAAACTTATCTACTCACTACTCAGAGTTTCTCTCTGACCTCAGTGCTTTTGCAGCGTGCCCCTCCCCATACCTGGAAAGTCTTCCTTCCTCACACAAGCCCTTTAACCTCCCTGCATCCTTTAAGGCTCTCCCCTTTGTAAGGATTGCTTATTCCTCCTCAAATAAGCATATTCTGTACATACTCATCTGTCTACATTGTTTAAAAAAACATACACATAAGCTCCTCAGGGCATTGTTTCTGTCTGTATATCCCAGCATCTTGTACATTGCTAGCATTGGTTTGCTGCAGTCAAATGGAGTCGATTTAGAAGTCAGCCTTGAATAAAAAGAGCACATTCATACTTACAAACTGCCACCAGCCCTCAAAATTACAAAGCCAAGTTCCCCCCAAATGAAGAGGTAATGCCAGGGAATTTCACAAAGTAAACAGCCAGTGAAGGCAGCCTATAGAAATATTATGTGTTTGCTTCAGGAGAGGGCCAACACTCCGGGGGGAAAGGGAGCAGGTAAATAGCTTTATTCTAGCTTTTACCACTTGTCACTCATCTGCTGCTTAGGAGCTTAGGAAGGATTAATATTTGCAAGGACTCCTAGGATGAAATGGCAGCTGAGGCAAATACCAATTAGAATGGGAGCCCTGGATAGACTTTCCAGAGTTTTCTCAGTGGGTGCTAGTTCAATGGTGTGGCTCCACCAGGACACTCACTGGGCCATGTGTGGCTTGCCTGGGCAGGGGTTTGGGATAATCCCAGTTGCCTCCATCTTCACAGCTGGTTTGAAAAGATGGAAAGAAGTCCAACTGACCTGGATTTCTTCATGTTGGTGAGGGGAGGGCATGATCCCCTTCTATTCAACACTAGCTACTGAAAGGATGTATTTCCAGACAAAAATGTCAGAGTGAAATGTTGTTTTTTCTCCTTTTCTAGCTCAGATATATTGATGATATGCCATGTATGTTTGCATGGGTCATCTTAGCAATACTATCACTCCTGGAAAGAGCATGTCAATCATAAGCTTTACCATGTTAGCCATCATTCCTTCTGACAGGGTTCTTATTACCAAGACAGAATTCCAATTAGAAGCCTTGGGTCCACCTTAGGTGAAGGATTTCATGGCATGAGCTATGGAATATTAGGCAAGACACACTTAATCCAACTGATTGCAACTTCCTCATCTGTAAAATGGGGGTTAATAATATTCATACCTTTTTTTGGAGGGGGGAGGTAAGGTAATCAGGGTTAAGTGACTCTCCCAAGGTCACACAGCTACATTTATACTTTTTAATGTTCAATCATTTCAGTTCATGATCATATTTGGGGATTTCTTAGCAAAGATACTGGAGCAATGGAGTTTGCCATTTCCTTTTCTAACTCATTTTACAGATGAGGAAACTGAGTCACACAGGATTAAGGGACTTGCCCAGGGTCACCCAGCTAGTAAGCGTCTAATGCTAGATTTGAACTCAGGTCTTCCTGACTTCACGCTTAAAGCTCTATCCACTGGACCATACATGAAGATGGAAGGAGATTCTAAGTAAAAGTACAAAAGATAGTGAAAAGGGATCTAGAAAAAAAGTGAAAATTTAATTGAGCCCATGAGACTCAGTTAAACTAGCTCAACCCAAGAGCACTTACAAGTTGAGTTGGATGGAGAATAACAGATGGAAAAATGAAACAGATTTGTTAATTTCTATAGCAAGATTCACATCCTCTATTACAATGAAAGTCTTATAAGCAACTATTAACCAAGTAGTTGTATGAGGAAGTGGAAATAGTCTTAAAAAGCTAATATTGGAAAGGATGCTTGAACTACATGCAAAAGAAATATGAGTTAGATAACTTGGTATTAAGGTAGTGATATCCATTGTGCTAGATGGTAAAATGGGTAGAGTACAAGACCTGGAATCAAGAAGACCCATCTTACTGAGTTCAAGTCTTCCCTATAGTGATACCCCTCCCCTCACATCCCCAGGTACTCCATGCCATCTGATCTGTCGTATCCTAAGGACTCCAAAGCCACACATTCACCCTGCTAAAGCACCCTTAGGACATGGGAGTTGAGTGACTTTCCCAGGATCACACAGCTAAGAAGTATCTAAGGTTAGATTTGAATTCAGGAAGATGAGTCTTCCTGACTCAAGATCTGGCCTTCCATCCACTGTACCACCTAGCTGCCCCCTATATATTTGTTGATTGCAGAAGAGATTTTGCCTATTTGAGAAAATGCAGCCCTACAAGACTCCTTGACAGATGCTGTGGCAGAGGTAACTTTGCCTACTGATCCTCTAATGATTAGTACCAAGTAAATCATAGAAGAGAGAGACATATACTCACCAAAGGAATCCTGTACAGAAGAAAGAGAGAAGAAGGATTCTCTATGGATCCCTATGGAGGGGGAAGTCCTCCAGATGCTCCTTTTGTGAGCAGAATGGAGCTGATTTTAGCAAGGTCCATAACATTACAAGGTCTCCTTGATAAGCTGCATGACCAATCCCAAGAAGTCAACCTAGTAATTCACACCAGAAAAATAAAATACATGAAAACTGACTGCTCCTCACCCTATGCCATGGAGATGGATAGGAAGCCCATTAAGTTAGTTCAGATATCTTGGATAGGCATGGCAGATAGGCAATGAGATGAGCCCAGAATTATATTAAAGAGAAAAAAGTGTTCTGAATTGCCTAGGAAAGAAATAAGGAAGGATGGAAGGAAGGAAGGAAGGAAGGAAGGAAGGAAGGAAGGAAGGAAAGAAGGAGGGGAGGAGGAAGGCTTTGTAAAAATGTATTTACAATGTGCTGGGCACTGTTCTAAGCACTTTATAAATATTCTATTTGAAAAAGTAAAAAAGAAAGAAATATCACATTTGATCTTCACAATGTCCCTGGGAGGTAGATATTATCATTATCCCCATTTTACAGTTGAGAGAACTGAGGTAGGCAAAGATTAAGTGACTTGCTTATGATCACACAGCTAGAAAACATTTGAGGCTGGATTTGAACTCAAGTCTTCCTGCCTCCAGATCCAGCACTCTATGCACTATGGTGCCACCTAGAAAACAAACAGTAAGCCTAAACTTCTTAAAACAAATTGAATCTCTTTACCTCCCTCTTAAGGCAGCTTATTCCATGTTTTAAAAAAATCAAATACTGTAAAAAAGAGATTTTCTTTTAGATCAAACTAAATCTTCCTCTTTGCAACCTGCCCCCATCGGTCATACTTCTACCCCTACAAATCTCGATGGACAAATTGAATTTGCCTTCCACAGGGCAGGTCTTCTGAAATGTGAAGACAGCCTTTGTGTGACCCTGAGCTCTCATTGGTGAGCATTCATTTTATCTGGCCTGGTCTCAGACCCACCATGTCAATTCTGGCCATCTTCACATATATCACTGTGGATGTGTCCTCCACCTCTGTCCTCATCCCTTCCCAGCTCTGAGAAGAATAATGACGAAAATAGCTAACATTGTTACTGTACCTTATGAGTTGCCAAGTACTTTATGTGGGTCATCTCAACAATACCACCGTTCCTGGAAAAGATATGGCAGTCCTTTGCCCTGTGACCCTAATCATCACTCCCTCTGACTTCCTTGTTCAAAACACTCCTACCAGGCCACCATTCCCCTCTAAGGATTGTTGTCTCTTATTAGAATGTAGGTTCCAATGGGGTAAGGGCTGGAGGGTAGGTAGTTTTCTCTTGTAGCACCTTCTCTGGGCTCATCACCAAAATCCCACTGTCATTGGCATATTCTAGAGGCCAGTTGACTATTTCTCCCCTCAAGTTTCCATCATTGGGTAACCCTGAAGGTTTCTAATACTATCCATCCCCATCCAGTGTGCTCCCCATTATCAGGTAGCTAGATGTCATCCATTTTTAAAAGAGGATCATGCCATCTCCCATGCCCTATGCAAGTATAGCAAGGGCAGTCTAGTAAACCTGCTTTTTTTTAAAGAAAAGATATGAGGTTAGTTTGACCCAGTCTGTTCCTAGCTAAGCTATGATGGCTGTTGGGAGGCTCACAAGTCATCTCTTTAATAATACATTCTAGAATTCAACAGTAGCCAAAGTCAAACTCACTAGGTTGCCAACCTGAACCTGTTCCCTTTTTGAATACTGTACTGGGGTGACATTTGCCCTTTTCCAGGACTGAACCACCTGCCCCTTCACCATAATGTATATGAGATCACTGACAATGTTTACAAGTAAGCTTTGTTCCAAGATACAAGGCCCTAGGGAGATTAATAGTCTTTAACCATAGGCTCTGGACAAACATTCCCATCTCACCATCATTAGGTAATGAAATCATTTCCTCCAGTCTTCAGGGACACGCTGGGGAGTGGGGAATGGGGTGGAGGGTGGGAACGAGCACAGAACACCTTGCGTAAAGTAGTAGACATTATGAAATCCTAGAGAGAGACTCTGCTGCTATCAGGAAATGAGACTTAAGAGATTTATCTTTGTAAACCACAAAAGATGTCACTTTTACTCGGGGAATAATAAAGAATATTAACTTGGTGAAACTGAGGACCCTCTTGGTATATTTACACACCAGCAGCAGGGAAATAAATTTGTCTAGGACATAAATGTTCCCAATCGAACTGCTGTAAATTACACTGCTAATTTATTTTTCAATATCTGGATACTGGTCTTTTGTTCATTTTATCTCTGATGCCAGTCATGGGTATCTTATAATTTATGGTCAGATTAAGCCTTCCCTTGGGAAAACACAGGAGCAAGAGACAATTTCAGCCTAATTCACTTTGCATTCTTCAAATCACTGTCGCTCAGGAAATGGGCATATTCATGGAGGTGGAAGATTTCTGTTCTTAACCCATCCTGGGCCATGGGGTACAGCAATCAGCAAAGCCTAGGAAAAGGAACCCAGGGCTTAGAGTCAGGAGGCCAGAGATTGAATCCAATCTCTGACACTGAGGAGGAGTCATTAATTAATACTTCAAGAGAACTCCATTGGACACAGCATTGACACAAATGTTTCTTCTTCCCATCACTGTATTCCCAAATACTGGAATCCACATGGCAATGGATATTCCCATTTCTACATGGCTGTATTGCAATTCATCAAAAGTTCATTAAGTGCCTACTGTGTTAGGCAGTGTGCTTAGCACTTTTACAAATTTTATCTCATTTAATTCTCACAATACTTCTGAGAGGCAGGGGCTGTTATTTTCCCCCTTTTACAAATATTATCTCACTTGACCCCCACAATAACTCTGTGTGGTAGTGCTATTTATCATCCCCATTTTTACTGGTGAAGAAACTGAGGCAATAAATGATTGATTGAGAGCAGCAATTGTCATGCTTTTATATACTTAGCAAACTATCTGGTACATAGTAGGTGCTTAGTAAATTTATTAATGAGTTGGTTACTCACTGTGTGCCTGGGGGCTTTCATTCCTCACGTTAAGATATGTCTTATCTATCTTGACCAACAACATTGTGGGGGGGGCTCAAATGAGAGGATGTATATCAAAGAGCTTTATTAAGGTATGGTCTCCCTTTGTCAGGAGAAAGGGATACATATTTAAATATAGTTTGTTGACTTTCAATTCAGGGCTCAATATGAGTTTATTGAAAAGAATGCTGTCATCTTAGTGAGGGAGGTATCTCTTGAACAGTTTCAGAGTACATGAGTTGTTGGTTTTATACTGGTCTCTAGGCCCTTTTCTCTATGCATAGGAACTCCTGGCTTTGTGTAGCTAAGGCAACTTATCTATGGAGGGATTTGTGGAAGATGGCTTTGTTGATCATTTCAGAGGCCTTACAGGGTCTCTGCTGACATATACTAATCAGCAGCCACAAGAGAAATCAGGGGAACTGTCAAATTAGCGATGCTCAAGGATATTCACCATTAACTTGGGGGAAAATGACAGTAATACTATTTATGAAAATTGGAAGCTCAGCAAAATTAGTCATTGATGTCAGAAAGCGTCAGAACCTACCTGTCTTATGGGAGCCATGGGAGACCTTGGGACTTGCAATCAGAAAACCTGGATTCTGATTCTAGATCTGCCACTCACTACCTATGTGACTCTGGGCAACCTGAGCCCTCTCTGGACCTCCGTTTCTTCCTCTGTAAGATGTAAACTAGATGGTCACTTCCCCTCTAAATTCCTTTGCTCCTATGATTCATCCCCCCCTTACCTCAGCCAGTATCAGAAATTTGGTATAATTACAATCCTCTTAACAGACTAGCAACAGTCACTCCACAGCATGCTCAAGCTTGCCCATGCCCTGGCATGACCTACGCTTTGGCAAGAGGTTTATATATCAGACATGGCTAGGCATGCCCTGAAAGGAATAGGCAAGCCCCTTTTCCCCTGTGATTGCCCCTAAACTAGGTGTAAAATTGCCTGGGTCAAACTGCTGCCCCCTCCTCTCTGACCTTTGGCGCTGATCTGATGATGAGGTCCACGGCAATAAGAAACAAGAAATTGACAATCACTTTGATGATCAAGTTCTCACACCAAAGCTGGCTCGTTTGGAGTCAGCATTTACAGGGAGACAAAAAGAGGTTCAGCGGGGAGAAGGGGCAATGTCGCTGCCCTTGGAGAGATCAGCAGAGAGAGCAGGGAAGGAGACCCAGACCATCAAGAGGGAGGAGATACCGATAGAGCAACATGGCACAGGAGGAAGACTGGCCCCTCCTCACTTAGAGGACCCAAGTTGGAATCCTGCCTCCTACTCTCTGTACAACCTTGGGCTAGTCATTTACCCTCTATGGAATTCAGTTTCCTAATCTATAGAGAAGATTGGACTAGATCTACTCTGAGGTCTCTTCCAGTCCTAAATCCGTAATTATAGGATGGCCTACCCATTAGAGACACAGAACCATGGCACAGGATTTCTTAGAGCAGGTGTTCTTTGTGTATGTGTGTGTGTATGTATGTATGTATCATGAACCCCATTAGGTAGTGTGATGAAATATATCATGCCTTCTCAGAATGCTTTAAAATGATCGAGTGAGATAACATTTGTAAAGCCCCTGGACTTGGCAGACGTTGAATATAAACTTCTTCCCTTCCCTTCCCATATAGAGAATTTCTAGAGAAGAATTCAGAGTTGAACCTGGCCAATGTGAGCCAAGAACTTTACTTTTAGGTTACATACAGGATAACAACTGGAATTCACATAGCACTTCAAGGCTCCCCAAGTACTTTTTGCTCACAGATCTTGGAGGCAGGCTGTGCACTGGTCCCCATTTTTCAAATAAAGAAACCAAGTTGCAGAGAGGAGGTGATGACCTATTTATACACTCTCCACTTCCCTGGAGTGGATAATTGTCAATATATTCTAGATTTTGAAAAATATACCTGCTGAGCATGGATTTCATCTCACATCCAGTAAATTCACCAAGACGACAGAAGAAGGGAATAGCAAATATTGAAGGAATTATGGCAAGATGGACACACTAATGCATTGTTAGTTAGGAGAACTGTGAATTGGTTCTACCATTCTGGAAAAGTAATTGGGAATTATGCTAATAAAGTGGCTAAAGCATCCATGTTCTTCCACTTAGAGATTCCACTAATAGCCATCTATTGTGAAAAAGGTCAAGGAGAAAAAAAGACCTCCACAGGCACCAAAGTAGCCAGTTAGCAAAGAATTAGAAAAAGTAGATGCCCATTGATTAGGAAATGGCTAATCCAATTCTGGTAAATCATAATAATATTATAATATTGTTATTAATTATGATTATATACAACTTTAAAGTTTGCAAAGCATTCTAAAGATATTAACTTATTTGAGTTTCATAACAATCTTATAAGATAGGCATGATTATTTTTCCCATTTTGTGGATAGGAGAGGTGAAGTGATTTGCTAAAAGTCACATATCTAGTAAGTGTCTGAGGTGGGATTCAAACTCAAGCTTTCCTGACTCCAAAGTCAATTCCCTGTCTGCATATATGACTTTTGTCGTTCTACTGTTTTAGTTGTGTCCAATTCTTTGTGACTCCATTCATGGTTTTCTTGGCAAAGATACTGGAGTAGTTTTCCATTTCCTTCTCCAGCTCATTTCACAAATGAGGAAACTGAGGCAAACAGGGTTAAGTGACTTGCCCAGGGTCACTGAGCTAGTAAGTGTCTTAGACCAGATTTGAACTTGGAAAAATGAGTCTTCTTGACTCCAAATCCAGCAATTTATGACTACCACCATGTCAATGGAAAGAACATGAGACTAACTGAAGTTGAATTCTGTGAAATTTTAATGAACTTGTTTGACCCAAAAACAAAGATATGAGATGGCCTCTCTTCTACTTATTTCCAAAGGTGTAAGTTCACAAGTGTGGAAAACTTCTATAAAGTCAGGTTTTCAATGAATCAGTTTTTTTCCCATTTTATTTTATGTGATATTTCAAGATTCCCTGGAAGGCAGAATGGAGGGATACATTGGGATATATAAGTCACGCAAAAAGAAATGGTGCCAATAACACTTATTTAAAACCAAAAAAAAAAAAATGCCTGTTGAATAAGAAAATTAAGTCTTTCCCTTTCCTTTCCCTTTATACGAATGAAGTCTAGGTACTGTGAGACTGACACACTGGCTTAGTGCGTGGTTCTCTTAAGGTAATGCTGACACTAAGGAGAAAGAAATTAGGAGTTATCGACCCTGATCGTTGACTTTTTTCATTTATTGAGCCTTTTTTGTCTCTGCTCATGGAATTAACTAGGAAAAGATTTCTTCCCACTCTTAAAAGTCTGTTTCTGCATTTACCTAATTCAAGAAAACGCCCTTTTTGGGGCTTAGCTCTCTCTCTCTCCCTGTAGATCTCATTTGGAGACCACAGGTAGAATCAATGCTGGGTTTTAAAAGGTAGAGTCATGCAGGTAATTGGAACATGAAGAAGAAAACCAGGAAGAAGGCCAGATCCCGTAGGTGAGGGGTGTTATTCTGATATCAGAACCTGCGGTCAGTTGGGAGAATCCAAAGTGTGATATATAAGGTAATAAGCATTTATTAAGCTTGTATTACATTCTCAGCACTGTGCCAAGAGCTCGAAATAGAAATGTAAGCAAAAAGAAAGACCATCCCTTCCCTCAAGGAGTTTATATTCTGATGGGGGAAGAGAACACTTAAAAGAAAGCTAAAAATGGACTGGACCTATGAGAAGTCCGTTGCGATCTAATAAATATATATTAAGTGTCTACTATGTTCCAGGCACTGTAGCCTATGAAAATTAATTAATAAAATTACTACAATTAATAAAAAAGGCAGGCTCTGCCATCAACAAGTTTACAATCTTAAGGGGGAGATAGTACACAAAAGAAGCCGGGGATGAGGCGGGGAATAAAATAGAGATGTCCCCCCAGCATGGGGACATCTTGTTTGATGGAGCTGAAATCAGGCAGAGTAGAAGGTGCAAAGTGGAGTGAGCTGAGAGCCCAGTTTCTGCCCTTTACAAAGGAAAACTTTGGGAGGAGTTGGGTACTGAGTCCTCCAGCTCTCCTATCAGAAGGGAGAATAGGTTTAGGAGAGTGCTATCAGTCAACACCTGAGTTAGCAGCCTGATAGTGAGTTTAGATTTTATCCTACAAAGTACATCCTATTCTATGAAGCTAAAACCAGGCAGATGCAAAGCTGAGTAAACTGAAGGATAGTTAGGTGGTGCAGTAGATAGTACACCATCCCTGGAGAAAGAGGACCTGAATCCAAACTCAGATATTTACTAGTTGTATAACCTTGGGCAGGTCATTTAACCCCACTGCTTACAAAAAAAAAAGTGGCGTGAGCTGGGAGTTTAGCTTTTGCTATCTATAATGGAAGGCATTAGGAGGAGTTGGATACTTCACCCTCTAGCCCTCCAAACAGAGGGTAGAGGAGGGCGAGGGAGGTGGCTACTTCCTCCTGAATAGAAGTGAGTTTGTCAAATGGAGAAGTGAGCATACAAAGGCTTAGGAAAGGTCCTTCCCTTAGGAATAGTCCTATGGAAAGTTATTTATACACAAAGGGCCCTTTTGGAAGTGTTTCTGACTATACCTTGAAGTATCAGCAGAAGCCAGGGGTGGAAGGAGGCTCTCTCTCATTCATTTGGCACTAGGAGACAGAGATAATGACAGACCCAATCTAATTACTCTGACTGGATAGTAACCAAGATGTCAGAGTCTCCATCTGTTCCTGTTCAGAGAGACAGAAGTATCTGAATGTTATGGTCCTGGACATGTCCCCTCTAGGGTCTACGAGTCCCTACAGTACTGCGGGGAGGTTGACCTTACCTATCTATTGGGGGTTATTTCCCCAGTCCTTAACTGCACCATATCTAGAGCCAGAGCAAGGAAGCTAAATTTCAAAGGATTTAAAACTGAATGAGTTAGGTTACAGAGCATCCAGAGGAGAGAAATTAGGATGAGGTGAGGCCTCAGATTCATACCTGAAGAGGAATGGTTGAATAAATTAGGGATCTTTAGTCTGGAGGAGAGTTGGAATGGGGGAAGAGTAAGGATTGATAGCTGTTTTCAGGTATTGTCACCTAAAAGAGGGACTCAGTTGTTCTGTTTGTTCATCAGCCAAGAAGTATTTATTAATCACCTGCTGGGCCATCTCCAGTTGACCTGATCTAAATCTGGCTCTGGAGGAGAAAGTGAGGCTGGTGACCTTGCACTGCCCTTCCTCACTTAAATCCAATTCCCTTGTATGTCATGGCATCATCTTCCTGCTGTCATGATCCTCCTTGAGAATGAAAGACAAACCACCTATGTGCCAGGCATTGTGCTAATTGCTGAGATTACAAAGTAAGGCAAAAGATAGTCCTTGCTCTCAAGGAGTTCATAGTCTAACAGGAGAGACAACATGCAAACACCTATGTCCATACAAGTGATATGCAGGGTAAATTGGGGATAATGAACAGTGGGGAGATATTAGCATTAAGAGGTACTGGGAAAGGATTCTTGAAGAATTGATATTTTTATCTGGGACCTACAGGAAGCTGAAGAAGCATAAGTCAAAAATAAGGAGGGAAAGAATTCTAGCCATAGGGGACATACTTAGCTCCAATAAATGCACTCTGTGCAAGGGAAAGATATCTAAGTTGTGGGAGGGAGGAACTCTCAGTCTTTATTAAAACCAAAAGAAAAAAAAGATTTATGGATGAAAAAGACCTTAGAAATAAAGGCCAATCCTTTCATTTTACAAAGAAGGAAACTGAGGCATACAGAGAGAAAATGACTTGCCTAATGTCATACAATTGAATGTCTGATGCAGGATTTGAACCCAAATCTTCCTGACTGTAAGTCCACTACTCCACACTCTTTCCATCCCAATATTGTCACAGTATATTTCAGACGTAGTCTAGCTAGCCTATGAGGGCTTCATATGTCTTAATTCACATCAGTAATGCAAGGGCTCACATACATCATACAGGACAATGGCTGGGCTTTTCATGAGGCAGCCAGCCAGAACTGGAGCCTCTAGCATGGGTTCGGAATGTAGAGGAAGGAAAAAAGGGACTTTACAATCCATCCTCTAGTCTCTAACCCTATGTTTGTAAAGATGGGCCTGAGCTTTAAAAGCTTTCTTTTCTCTTCTAGGTCTCCTAGGAAATTGGTCAATAGACTATCTCAGTATATTTTGGACTTGTAATCAGCACAGCCTAGGTACAAAACTCAAGCCCTTGGACTCAGGAGTCAAAGACTCTGGCCCTATAGTAGATGGCAGCCAACTAAGACTTGGACAACATGATGCTTCCCAGCTTGGGCTAAGTCCTTACCCCCTGACAGAGTACAGTAATAGGAAAGAAACCCAGGGCTATGCTACGACTATATGTGTTCAGAGACACTCAAATTATGGCCAAATGAGAAGCACAAGAGTGACAGCTTTAAAAAAAAGTGTATGTGTGCATGTATGTATGTGTGTGTGTTTGTGTGTGAATTTCATTTTGGAAACCAGGGTGTTGCCCGGAATTTCTAGGAATCTGAGTCACACAGCAGATAGACTTCAAGGCTTGGAACTGGAAAAACCTGCCTCAAAAATTTACTAGTTATATGGCAAGTAACTTAACCTCTCTTAGCCTCAGTTTTCTCATCTGTGTAATGGGAAAAATAGCACCCACTTCTGAGGGTTGTTGGGAGGGGCAAATGAAATTATGGTTGTACAGTCAAACATTTTATAAACCATAAAGCACTGTATAAATGCCAGCTAGTGTCAGGGTTTGCATTATTACCATGCCTCTGTAGAAGCTGTATCCCATACTTGGCATATTCTCCTTTGTTATCACCAACTCTTGGAACCCCTAACTCCCATCAAGACTCAGCTCAAAGAGGTCTCCCCTGATTTCCCCACTTGTTAGTGTCTCCCCATCCAATCAACTATTCATATTTCTTTTGTATATTTGTATTTGTTTAGCTTTGTATGGGTTGTGCAGTGTGGGATGAAAACACAGGTAAAGAAGGCTTGGCAAGACATAAAGCTAAACCAAGTCATTCCAAAGGCATTCCCGAATAAGGAACAAGGACTACAAAGAGAAGATAAAAGAGGGGGAAATTGAGGAAGTTCTGATAAGCATTTCCTCTATCAACCACAGGGGAACCACTACATGTGGACCCTAATGTCACAGTCCCAGATGTCCTATAGAAGAGGTAGAAACAGTACTGAGAAGAACAGACAGGAAAAGCAGCCAGATCAGTACAAAGGAGACCTGTGCTGGAAGAAACGTGATTGCATTTGTAGAAGAAGATGCCAAAGGTGTGGAAAAAACCTCGGACCTTGTTAATATTGAAAAGAGGTAACCAAGACAACATCAACTTCTGACCAACAGGCCTACTCTGCTGGCTACAGAAAATCTTTGTGAAGGTCATCTAGACACGAATCAGGGGCATTCTCAATGAGAGTGATGGTAAGAAACAAGTCACCTTTCTCAGGTATAATTCACCAACGAACCACATCTTTGCCATTTCACAATTAACGGAAAGATAGCGAGAATGTGTACCATTGTATCTATTGTTTAAGACTTAGAAGATAGCATTTTATTATTATTAGAACAAAAGACCACTTTCCAGGAGTTTTGACAACAAAGTGTCTCCCTGCTAGACATCAAAACCATTCAATATTTCTTGGAAGACAGAGCAACAGAAATAGCTCTGTTCAATCATTCTCTGATAATAAACATCAGGTGAAGCACAGAACAGAGAAATGTGTTCACCAAAGGTGTTTGCTGCTGGCAGAGGAGATCTGACACCGAGTGCGGGTAAAATAAGGAAGCCCTAGCAACAGTGAGGTCCTATTTGTAGATGGCTTACAGGGTGGTGACATGAAGACCATAATCATTCTTATTAGAGGATCATAGATTTAATGATAATAGCCAGCATTTATATAGTATGTAAAGGTTTGCAAAGCACTCTATGTGTGACATCACATTCGATCCACACAATAACCTTGAGAGGGTTACTATTATTAAGTCCATTATACAGATGAGGAAACTGAGGCATACAGAAATAAAGTGATTCACCCAAGAGTTACACAGCTAGTAAGTGCATGAGGCATTATTCAAACTTGGTTCTTCTTGACTCCAACTCCAACTCTATCTACTATATCATCTATCTGTCTAGTGCTGAAAGGGTCCTCAGAAGCCATCTGGTCTAATTCCCTCATCTTTTAAATGAGGAAAGTAGATCAAGAGGTATGAACTGATTTGTCCAAGGTCACAGTTCATTTTTCTGTCATATTAAGTAAGTAACTTGCATTTCTTGAATTACTTACTAATGAAACATCAATTCTGGCAACTCCTAACAAGTCAGAAATGAATAACGGAAAGCTTTCTTACTAATGCTTCAAGTACAGGTCCAGGGATGCACTTGTCTGTATCTAAGAACCAGACATCTCAACATGAAGAGATTGGTCTTTGGGGGAGGAAAGAGTAGAAAATAGCTACTTTCAAAGAATATCTACTGAAAGAATGTAAGAGCCTTGAAAGCAGGTCAGTTTCGATTTTCTCTCTGTATCCTCATCATCTAGTATGGTGTCTTGCACATAGCAGGCATTTTGAAATGAATTGTATGCTAAGATACAAAGGAGTTGTCTGTTTCCACTGAAATTAAGTTATAGACCCTGGAATTTTAGAAGTACAGTTGCTGTTATTGGTGTGGTGTTTGTTGTAATAGTACATTAGTATTATACAAAATGGCAGCTTTCCCAGCATGGGAACTAGTCTTAAGGAAAGTTTTTAGATAAATACTACATGATCATTTATTAAAGATTCTATTGAAGGGATTCATATTCCCATATGGACTGGGCTGGATGACCTCTTGGCTCTTCTCACTCAGGGATTTTTATTACTCTAGTACTTAAAAAGGAGTAATAATTAGAAGCTTCTAACAGGCAGGCTTAGCTATGATTTGGGAGGTAACAGTAAGAGCTATTCAAAATTTGGACAGACTGCCTCCAGAAATAACAATTATCCCCTCAGCTGAGGTAATCTGGCAAAGGCTGGATAGCTTTGTCTTGGGTATGATGTCAGGGGTAAGATGGTAGAAGTCAGGCATCTCTCTAAGATTTGAGGTTTCTGGGATTAGGACATTTTACAATGGATTTTATTGACATGTTATATTTTTTTACATTACCTATCTGTCTCCCTGAACTTACTGCCCAAAAGTTGCCTTATAACAAAGAATTTTTTATTTAAAAAAAAGAAAGAAAAAGAAAGATTCGGTAAAACTAACCAACACATCAAAACAAAACAAACAAACTCATTTTACATACAAAATTGCACACCCAGGGACTCTGCCTGACCTCTGCCAAGGAATAGGTGAGGTGTCTTTTCATATGATTCCATTGAAGACATCTTGTTCTTTACAGTTTCATAACATTCAACTTTTATTGTTGCGTGTTGATTGTTCTTTCTATTTATGTTGTTATAGTCATTGTGTGTTTCATTTTCCTGGATCTACTTATTTTCACTATGTCAATTCATGTCTTTCCATCTTTGTCTATATTCATAGGTTTCATGGTTTCTTACAGCATAGTAACATTCCATTCCATTCATGTACCACAATGCATAAACAAAACCATTCCTCCATCCACTTCGTTTCCAGTTCTTTGCTACCACAAAAAAGTGCTGCTATAAATATTTTGGTATGTATGGAGCCTTTCTTTTGTCATTGACCTCCTTGGGGCATATGTCAACAGTGTGATCTCTGGATCAAAGGGCAGAAACTTTAAAAACTTTATTTAGAATTCTTAAAGCATAGAAATCTCTCCCTATAGAAGGTACAAAACTCAAAAGTACCACATACTGCTACGCCTTACATCTGAGAGTGAATGCTCCAGGGCCAGCCTCCAGGTGCTCATAAAACAAAGTAAATCAAAAAGCTGAAATGATGCCAGACCTAAGTTCCTATGAGAGATGAGTGGTCTGCTGTCATCAGATAGCCTCTGCTCCTATTTTCAGTTAATTATAGCTACCTCCCTAAATAAGAACTATGTTAGGGCGGACTATGCTTCTAAAGTAGTAACTGATGCTGAGAAGCCAGAAGTGAGTGGGGCCCATTGAGACATAGGTCTCTGTGGCATTGTCTTACTTAATTAGTTTACCATCCTGATACCACCTGGTATTTTAACCATACACTAACAAATCAAATAATCACCATGAGGATATGACAAATGACATACATCTTGTCTAACTTCCAAACTGATAAATGGATTGTACTTTTGGTGATTGGAAGAGGCAGCCACACAGCCTGGTGGCCTACTGGACCTATCAGAAAGTTCTGGGATTCAACCTGAGTCCAACATTTTCATTTTACAGATGAGGAAACTGAGGCACAGAGGGATTAAGTGACTTGCCCAGAGTCTCACAGCAAGTAAATGCCAGACAAGATCAGATCAGAGCCCAGGTCTTCCTAACTCTAAGTCCAGTGTCCTACTCACTTCAGTTTTACTTCCATGAATACATCTTACCTGTATGGGTCTTCAATGCTTGTACAGACTGAAGTCCATTTATGCCCTCTCAATCTGATCTGTCATGTCTTTCTAAACATAATTCATCCATAGAGTACTTACTAAATACATTGGAGGTTTTCCTCTGAGTTTTACAATTTTAAATTTGAATTTCAATTCAATATATACATATATGTATGTATGTGTATATATACATATATATGTGTGTGTGTGTGTGTATCAGGGTTCCCATGACAGTGTTGCATAGTGGATAGAGCCAGCAAGATCTTGGAATCAGAACAATCTGAGTCCAAGTTAGAAAGACTTAAATTTGAGTCCTGCCTTCTGTCTATGCTGTCTGTGGAACCCTGAGAAAGTCAGTTAACCTTCCAATTATCTCAGACAATTCTCTGCAACTTGAAGTTTGAGGGACACTTGGAGATCTACATGGGCATGGGACTTTCCTGCCTACGTTTTGATGAATGAATGAAATCCTAAGTCCCATCCCTCTAAGGAAAAAAAATAAAAAAGAAACCAGAATAGCACACAAAGTCATCTGTCTGAGACTCCCCCCTTCTCACTACAAAACTTATCTCCTTTTTTATTCATGTATCTCCAAGACAATTCTCTAATGGCACATTTTGCAAATAAGTCATTTTCGATGACATCCTATGGCTGACATGTTCAACATGTGTCTTCTCATTCCCCTTCAGATTCCATGCAATTTTGTATCTTTCTGAAATTATGCTGTTGCTACAGGATTGGCAGCCCTAAACCATCTCTGGTATTGATGAAACGCTTTTAATCACCCAATACAAAATACATTGAACAGTGTAAGATGCATGTGATGAGGGCAGGCATCGAACCCCAAAATGAACACACAAAAGAAATTATATTGAAGCTTTTTGTCACAAAAAATTGATTTCTGGCTCCTGTAGCGGTCCTGTGAAAGGTAAATACAAGCTGAATGCCAGCTCCGGTCCTTATTGGATTGTGGTAATTCACTAAGCCTGCGGTGGCTTGAATAGATCTAGCTATAAAGATTTCTTCTATAGACATGCCCGAGTTGGAAATGTGCCACTAAGCCAAGAAGGGAGCGAAGAAATGATTTCTTTGGCAAGGAGGTGAAGGATTGAAATGCAGTCAGAAGTTTTCGGAGGGGAGGCTTTCAAAGTAGAACAATCCCCCAGCAAGATCAATATGAAATTACTGAGATGTAAGAAGTGTCTGTGTATTCTCATGTGTGTACATATGCATACATGAATGTATATATGTGTGTGTAGATGGGGGAGTGGGGACTTATTGTAGCCACTCTAAATAGAAGTCAACTTGGATAAGGATAGCATCTTTAGACCCTAGATCAATTCAATTCAATTAATAAAATCATAGATACTGAGTTGGAAGAAGTCTCAGAGATCACTCAGTCCAAGCCCTCCTTTAAGAGATGAGGAAATTGATGGCTAAGGAGGTTGTGACTTACTCAAGGTCATACTGTTAGGAAGCATCGAATTTGAGAAAGCCCAGGTCAAATGGAGTTGGGTGTAGTGGGGAATGGCAGACATAACTGTGAGGAAAGAAATGAAACTAGGTACCTGCAGTATTGGAGACATTCGTTGACCTGGTGATATGTGTAGGGTTCCTTGGAGCTCTCCACCATTCCTCTCCCAACTGCTATGATTAACTCTCTTGATTAGGTTCCCTGCCCCAGTTCTTGCCTCCACCCCTGATCCATTCTCCATGCTACTGTCAAAGTGTTTTCCTGAGACAGAGATTTGATCACATGGGTCCCCTACTCAATCAGTTGCCTCTTGGATAAAATGTAAGCTCTTCTGATTACCTTGTAATGCCCTCCTTCCTTATCTCTTCCTCATAGAATTTCTCTCTTCCTTCAAGATACAGGGATGCTTACTATCTATAAGACCTTGAGCAAATCATTATATCTCTGTATAGTCTAAGTTTCTTTGTCTGTCAAATGAGAGGGTTCAACTAGATGGCTTCCAAGTTCTCCTCCAGCTCTAATTTGATCCTGCATAGTAAGAAAGCACAGGCCATAGATCAGATCATAGGCCCCAAGGTCACACAGCTAAGAGATAACAGACCTTGGATTCCAAATCCAGTGCCTGGCTCATTACACGATAGCACATTTGCCTTCCTTAGATAGGGAGGGCAAATATTATTGTGCTATTTTAAATAACAGGAAATTGGGGTGGGGGGGAATAAAATATTTACAAAAGAAAAGAAAAAAATAACAGGAAACTGAGGACCAGAGAAATGAAATGCCTTCCTCAGAGTCCTATAGCTAGGAAGTAATAGATTCAAGGCCAGATTTCCTGATTACAAATGCAGTCAATGTTTTTCACCTTCCCTTTGTGTTACTATTCTTGTAATTCTCATGGACAGTCTGTAGCTTTCCGTGTCTTTTTCTTGGGTGGGAGTGAGGGAGTTGTCAGTACTGCTGTCTATCAGTCCTGAGGATAGCTGGTGACAGAAGAAAGGTGGGACAGGCCCCAAGAGGAGTTTGACCTTTGGGATTCCATTCCTCCACAGGACAGGGAAACACCAGCTTTACTGTAAATTAAGCCATATTCACTAGCCTTTTCCCTCAAACAGAAAGCACCCATCCTGTTGGCACATGTTGAAAGAAAGTGAGTGATATTTCAAGCCCTTTCAGCTGGGAATCATTATTGTAAACAGGGATACATTAAGGAGATGAGAAACATTAAAGAGACCAACAGGGTTTTTTGCATGGAAGTGATACACAGGCAGATAAAATGCAATCACAAGAATCTGCATAAGCTTTCATGGTCTCAAAGGTCATCTATTTGTGAAACCACTCCTGGAAATTTGTCATCTTGAATTCTGGGTGACTATTTAATTGAAAAGGAAAGAATTTAATTGAATCAAGTCAAAGAGACATATTAGATTACAGCCAATTTCCACCAAAAAGACATCTTTCTTTCTGAGAAATTAACATCCACATACATGCAAATGAAAGTTTGGGAAGAAGGGGTAAAATCAGAGCTCTGTCAAATACCTCCACAAGTATTGCATAGATTAAGTCTTGTTGTTATTAATGATAAGAGATGAGTGTATCATTGTGGATGGTGGGCCAGCCTTGGATGATTGGGGCCATGAAGGCCTGGGTTCAAGCCTGCCTTTGACACGAAATCAACATGTACATATTGTCAAGTCATTCAAACCCTCAATACCCTGATTCTAGCCTCTAAAATTAAGTTACAGCTCAGTTGCTGATCTGTACTGATGTAGGGAATTTGACCAAAGTGATGCTGCCATTTGGACCTGGATTCAAATCCTAGTTTGCTATTTACTGCCCTATTTCTATTAAAAAGCACCCCTGTTCTTTCAGTTACCCAGGTTCACAAATTAACAGTTACCTTGGATTCTTCTCTCTCCCTTATTCTCCCCCTCCACAGTCAATTCACAGCTAAGCCATGCTGATTCAGCTCCCCTATCTCTTGTTTCCACCCCTTTCCTTCTGCCCACACCACAGACACCCCAGTCCAGGCCCTCACCCCTTTCCTGCCTGGCCTATGGCAATGGCCTGCTGACTGATGTCTTATCTTCAGTCCCTGTCCTCTCAAATCCATCCTTCACACAGCTGTTAAAGTGAGAAAGCATAAAGCTTATCATGTTACTCCTCTGCTCAACAATCATCATTGGTTCCTTACTACCTTTAGGATATACACAACCTCTTCTATGGGGTATTTAAAGTGTATTGCAAACTGAAACCAGAATTTCTTTCAAGGCTGACTATATGTGACTCACTGTCACACATGCTTCATTTTAACCACATTGGCAAGTAGCTGATCTTCATCCACAGAATAACCTTTCCCACCTGTGCGCCTTTGCTCCCCCTGTCTGAAATGCTCTCCCTTCTCACCTTCACTTCTTAGACCTTCTAGCTCCCTCCAAGAGGCCTTTTGCGGTCCCCTTCCCCAATTGTTAGTGTCCCTCCATCATTATAGATGTGTGTGTGTGTGTGTGTGTGTGTGTGTGAGAGAGAGAGAGAGAGAGAGAGAGAGAGAGAGAGAGAGAGAGAGAGAGAGAGAGAGAGAGAGAGAGGGACAGATAGGTGTAGGGCGTACAAATACAAAAGTAAAATAGTTCCTGCACTCAAGGGCTTATATTTTACTCTGATGATACAAATGGAAGGAAGGAAGGAAGGAAGGAAGGAAGGAAGGAAGGAAGGAAGGAAGGAAGGAAGGAAGGAAGGAAGGAAGGAAGGAAGGAAGGAAGAAGGGAAGGGACGGGACAAGGAAAGAAAGGAAAGAAGGAAGAAGAAGATGATTATAGGTATCTATCTGCATACGTATACACATGCATACATTTACCTACACACATGCATGCATGTATATGTGTTGTCCTAGGTGTAGGGGATACAAATACAAAAGTGAAATAGTACCTATCACAATGTATATGTGTAGATCTATAGACATGGACATACATACGTATTTGTGTGTCAATAGAGAGAGAGACACACACACATATCCTTAGAGTATACAATGTATTCTTCTTAGAGGACTCAGTGTATTCACAGATAAGTGTTTGAAGGACGTGTGTGTGTGTGTGTGTGTGTGTGTGTATTCCTTGAGCACTTATCTGTGAACACATTGTATCCTCATCAGAGCAGGGCAGGGACTATTTCACTCCTGTCCTTGTTGCCCCTCCTCCAACACAGTGCCTGTTACATCTATGATGGGGCCTGTGACTTCATCAATGAAGAGAGGTCCCCTTAAGTAATTTCCTCCGCCAATGCAGATGGGCACCTGGGCTATATAATTATAATTATATTATAATTATAATTCATGGTCTTATTTGTCTAGGGCACTGAGAAGCTAAGTGAGGTCACATAACCAGTATATTTCAAAATCTGGTACACAGTGGACACTTAATAAACACTCATTAACTGATCTTGTGATCTTGGACAAGTCATTTTATATATCTGGAACGTAGTTCCTGTATCTGCAAATTGAAGAGGTTAGACTCAACGGTCTCTACATTCCGTCTCCTTCATCTACCCCATCCTTGCACCACCCCCAGATTTACATCTACGATCCCATAACCCTGTGATCACAAAATTAACACTGGCTGCCATGTCATAAATGCCCAGCATCTGCAGCCTCTGGGAGAAATACCAGCTGCATTCATTAGTACAGTTCCAGCAAACGCCCAATTTGCCAGTGGAAATCCTTTTACAGGCTCTTGACTGAGAGTTGAGAAGATAACTGAACTTGGATATTGTTGTCTCTTTTGCTGTGTCAGGGGGTAGGAAATTGGAGAGGGGACTGGACAAAAGCTACAGATCAGAATGCATGTGTTGGATAGGACTTTGATAACAATGTTTACGTTTATTTTGTACCACTTTGATTAAATGCTTTTCTAGACCTTGATGATTTATATTTTTTGGTTCATGAAAATTTTGTTGCTCAATCATTTTTTAGTTGTGTCTGACTCTTTGTGACCCATTTGGAGTTTTCTTTGTAAAGATACTGGAGTGGTTTGCCATTTCCTTCTCCAGCTTATTTTACAAATGAGGAAACTGAGGCAAACAGAGTAAAGTGATTTGCCCAGGGTCACACAACTGGTAACTGCCTGAAGCCAGATTTGAACTCAGAGAAATGAGTCTTCCTAATTCCAGGTCCAATGCTCTATGCACTGCACCACATACCTGCCTGATCATGATAATAGATGATATGTATTTATTACATTAGGGCATAGGAATCACTTTGCATGTATGATCCTAGGTTTGATATGAAGATAAAATGCCTCACAAAGAAAGCTGTTCACAGAGAGAACGGGCTTTGGGAGCTAGTGAGTTCCCCCTCACCAAAGGTCTTCAGGCAAAGGCTGGATTACCATTTGTTGGGAGTGGGGGTCATAGAAGGGATTCTTATTCAAGTGTGGGTTGAACTAAAAATGTAGCTTCAAAGGTTCCTTCCAATATGGAGGGTCACATTTAGTTTTCTTGCAAAGTCAATGACACAAACATTGTTTTCCTCATCCTAGAGTCAAGAGTAATAGCCACAGCCAACTTTTCTCTTGCATTTTCTGGTTCACAAAATCCTGTATGCTTAACACTAAGCATCATTAATATCCATGTCTTCTGTTTAAGCAAACTGAGACTCCAAGGGGGCAGTTGGCTTGACTGGGACATGCAGTTTGTACATGTGACAACTGGGATTTGAACTCAGCTCTCTCCCAAATCCAGGTCCCACTGGCACCCCACTTTATCATACAGTCTCTTCTAAGACAAAGGAAAATGAGGGAATTAGCATTAACAAATGAAGGGGATGGCTCACCTACTGCCTTTATTTTGCTGAGAAGGAAACTGAGGCCCAGAAATTGTAAGTCACTTACCTATAGTCATACAGATAATGCCCAAAAAAAGAGCTAAAATTTGAACCCCTTGTATCTCTTCTAGTGCTAAACCCAGCACTGAATTTCTCAAGGTCATATGATATAAAAAAGACAAAGTCTGAACTTGAACCCCTGGTCATGCCTTCAAACCCCTTGCTCAAAAGAGCAAGACCTTAATTCAGAAACTTACCGTAACTGGAATTTGCACAGCTCAAAGAAAGTTTAAAAAGTGCTTTCACATACATGATGTCATTCGGAATGGACTCCTGCCTTGTCCTTGCTTCTCAGAATCCCTTCTCTTCTGCCCAGTTCAGCTTGTGTTGCTTTCTATATCAGGATTTCTTAAGCAATTTTTGTATCCTAGCACCCTAACCGTTCTTAGAAAAATACCTTCAAAAATATGGAATAAAACACAGTGGAAACCAATTAAGTTAAAATGTTTATTTCTTCCAAATTTATGGACCCTCTGATATGAATCCATAGACCTGTAGATCCCAAATTAAGAACTCCTGTTCTATATGAAGTCTTTTCTAATTTCCCCAGCTGCCGCTGACTCTTCACCTCCAGATTATGGGTAGCTAAGTGGCACTGTCAATAGATTGCTGGATCTAGACTCAGAAAGACCTGACATCAAATCCAGCCTCAGAGGTTTACCACCTGTTTAACCCTGATTATTTTTTTTTTTGGTTGTTTTTAAGTCATGTGCAACCATGACCCCATTTGGGGTTTTTTTGGCAAACATATTAGAGTGGTTTGCTATTTCCTTCTCCAGATCACTTATAGTTAAGGAAACTGAAGCAATCAGGGTTAAGTGACTTGCCCAGGGTCACACAGCTAGTCAGTGTCTAAGGTCAGATTTGAACTCAGGAAGATGAGTCTTCCTGACTCCAGACCCAGCACTCTAGCCACAGTGCCAACCTAGCTGCCCTGTTTAACCCTAGACTAGTCATTTATCCTATGTCTCAATTTTCCTGACTATAAAATGGGGAGTATAATGGTACCTATCTCCCAGAGTTCTTGTGTACATCAAGTGACATAATATTTGTAAAGCACCTAGCAAGTACCTGACATATAGTTGATACTTAATAAATGCTCTGCCTTTGCAAACTACCTTTTATATTTTTGTATGTGTGCATGATCTCCTGAAATGAAATGTAAACTCCTTGAAGACAAGAACTGTTTTCATTTTTGTATCCACAGTGCCTGACATATTGGGGAGTTAACAAATGCTTGTGGATTGATTGGAACTCACAGCAACCCTGTGAGTAGATATTATTAAACTGAGGTTCAGAGGAGTTTGCCAGGGGCCAGAGGTAGTAAATACCAGAAATGGTATTTGAACCCAGGCCCTCATGACTCAAGGCCTGCCACCTCCATCCATTAAGCCATGTCGTCTGGTAGACACTTTGAGCAAAGTCGTATCATAATGACCCTGGGAATGCAGGTCTAAGAATATTGGGTAGACACAGTGGAAATGAAAACATTCTTTCATAATGTGGTTCAGAAATAGCAGAATGCAACGTGGCTGCTCTTGCATTTCAAGGAGAGAAAAACCTAGACCCCAGTAGAGTGATATGGAAGCCAGGCAAGAATTCTCGGGGCCCTAGTCCTTTTGTGAGAAGACATTTCTCTAATTAATTGCACTGCCTGGGTATTAATAAACGGCAGCAGTCCCCGTGTGAGGCTGGCTGCTATCTTTTGTTCCTAGGCCATATTCCTTATTATTTTCTAGGATGCTCTACAGACCTTTTGCCAAGGGGGAAAAAAGGCATATATATTCTGCTCATTTAATTTCCAAGCAAGGAATAATTAGCACCAATCATGATTCATAGCTGCACAAATACAACATCCTTTTCTGTGTCTGTTGCATTATTAGGTTGTATGTGTCTTTCCTAATCCACTGGCTATTTCTGTGGCTTCCTCTGCAACAGAAGCCCGGGGGTGCAGCCCACTGGTGTTACACCGTAGTAAACGCATCACGTTTCATGGCTGCCAACTTCTCCCGTCAATCATTCTATTCAATAAACATTTCTTAAGTGGGTGTTCTGAATCACAGCATCCAAGGGGAGGAAGAAACCTCAGAAGCCATGGGCTCCAACTGTTAAATGATGTTTATTATTATCATTATTAATTATTAAAGGACCATGTGGAGCATCTAGGTGGTACAGTGGATAGAGGGCTAGGTTTTGAGTGAGGAAGACCTGAGTTCAAATCTGGCTTCAGAGACTTACTAGTTGTGTGACCCTGGGTAAGTCATTTAACCTCCATTTGCCTCAGTTTGCTCATCTGCAAAATAAGGATAATAATACCACTTACCTCCCAGGGTTGTTGTGAGAATTAAATGAGATAATAATTGGAAAGCACTTAGCACCATATGCCTGGAATGCAGTAAGTGTGGTATAAATGTTTAGCATTGTTGTGGTTGCTGTTATATTATTATAATATAATGTTATGTTATCTTATATTATACTATATCATATTGTGTCTTATGTTATAGTGTGGTATGGTATGCTATAGTGTAGTACAGTATAGTATAATATAGTATGGTATGCTATGGTATGGTATGGTATGCTATGGTATGGTATGGTATGGTATGGTATGGTATGGTATGGTATGGTATGGTATGGTATGCTATGGTATGGTATGGTATGGTATGGTATGGTATGCTATGGTATGGTATGGTATGGTATGGTATGGTATGCTATGCTATGCTATGCTATGGTATGGTATGGTATGGTATGGTATGGTATGCTATGGTATGCTATGGTATGGTATGCTATGGTATGGTATGGTATGGTATGCTATGCTATGCTATGCTATGCTATGGTATGGTATGGTATGGTATGGTATGCTATGGTATGCTATGGTATGGTATGCTGTGGTATGGTATGGTATGGTATGGTATGGTATGGTATGGTATGGTATGGTATGGTATGGTATGGTATGGTATGGTATGGTATGGTATGGTATGGTATGATATGGTATGGTATAGTATAGTATAGTAGTATCTCACACTTGGAGATAGAAGAGACCTCAGAGAGCATCTAGTCCAGCTACTTCATTTAATAGGTGCTGGGATGTCATAGTTGGAAGGGATCTCAGTAGCTATGAAATCTAATCCATCCCCACCCTCCCCAAAAAAATAATCCCTGAACCAACATATCCAACAAGGTATTCATCCTGTCTCTGGCTGAAGACCTCCAGTGATGGCCTATGTGGTATATCCTAAATCACTTCAACCTGCTTAGAGAGAACTCAGTTCGAATGGGAGTGTTTCCTCATTTCAAGCTTAAATGGGCATCTTGGAATCTTCCACTTATTCCACTTCATTCTGCCCTCTGGGGCCAAGCAGAGCAAGCAAAATCCCTCTTCCACATGGCAGGTCTTCAAATACTTGAAGCCAGTTCTTGTGTTCCCCAGAAAGCTTTTCTTCTCTATGTTAACCATCCCCACTGAGTTGTTGTTTTTAACAGATTATCACACGGCATGATCTTTTATCCTTAATTTGCCTAGTTGCATTCCTTTGTACAGTCTCCAGCTTATCAACATCCTTCCTAAAATGTAACATCCATAACTGAGGATCACACTCGAAATGTGGTCTGACCAAGGTCTGGCTGTCACCTCTCTCCACCCAGACACTATGCCTCTCTTAATGCCACCTTAGCTCTCTTGGCTGTCATATCACACTGATGACTCATGCTCAGCTTTCACTACAAAAATTATTTGCAGAACATGACACTTAGTGATGGAAGGGATGTGAAGCTAAGTAAATGACAGCTGTGTCTTGATTTTTTAGATACTTAAGTTTTTAACCCTTGGTTTACAAGCTCCCTACTGATATAAAGGAGCAGAGGGGAGACACAGGGACCTTCTATTTTTCTGTCTCAGTGTCTCCACCCAGGTTGAACCTGAAATCTTCACATATGAAAGATATTGTATTTCACTTTCCTCCCTTGCCCCCAAGGGTGGCTGTCATCTCCTCTTACAAGCATTTAATATCACATAGCTTTAGAGTTTATATAGTACTTCAAGGTTTGCATAATGCTATATATATATGTATATATATATATATATATATATGTTCTCTCATTTGATCTGCTCAAGAACCTTATAATCTAAGTCCTATTATTGTTCCTATTTTACAGATGAGAAAATTGAGATTAAGAGAAGCTGAGTGCTTTGCCCAGGGGTCACACAGAGCCAGTACGTGTTTCTGGTGGGCTTTGAACTCAACTCTTTCTGTCTCCAATTCCAGGATTCTTATTTATATAATAAAGAATTCAAAAAAAGACTTACACTCTAACCCATTAAAGTTCTTTCCAACATGTCAGCTTTCCTTACAGGACATGTTTAGTTCCCATGATTTTATCCTCCTGATAAATCCTTTGTGCTCTAATATTATATTTATCTGTGAACATGCCTAAGACAGATAAACACAGCACAGAAGAGGGCTTCTAGCACAGGTTCACTCTTGATTTGGTCAGACAGCAAAGACACTAAGAAGAGGTTAATAATATTACTTAATTCTAATTTAAGTTTCTCAGGAGAGGTTGCTAATAATGGGAGCGCAACTCCTACAGCATTCCCTAATCACCCTTCTTTCAGTGACTGATGAAAAGGGTCAATTGAGATAGGCACAGCTTGTGCTTTCCCTAAAATTTCCTCAAGACTTATTGGGGAGCAGTTGAGGCAAACACAGATTCCCCTTCAAGCCTTAATGGGGGCTGATGAAGGCACACACAGCTTTCCAGCTTGTGTACTCAACCCTGAGGGTTCCCCAACCCTTGACCAGAGCCTACCTGCTTTATAGGGCAACAGACAAAGAAGGTATATTGCCAGCAATAGCCTCACAAGTTTACTTTACCTCATCCCTATATCTCACTGCTCAATTGCAGTGAATGTTTACAATTGAAGCACAAATGTTTATATTATTTATCATTATAGAATGTTGCACCAGTGTGGTTGAGGTGTTTTGAACCATAATCCTGACAACTCATATCTAATACCTAGAAACAAGATTGTTATGGCAATGGATCCTGGGAAACTGAACTCTATCAAATGATAACAAAAATCCACCTTACATACATGAAATTCCACCTTACTTACATTAAAATTCACTCTACTCACAATGCCATATCCATTCTAGTAGGTTATGTCTCATAGAATAATATAATTCCTTGAGTAAACTCAGTGAATCTCAGACTCTTCAAGATGGAAGGTACCTCAGTAGCCCTCAAATCTGACCCATCATTTAATGAGTGCCATTTACAAAATATCTTAGAAGTGGTCATCTAGCTTTTCCTTGAAGATCTCCAGGGAAAAGAAGCCCACTCCTTCTGGAGATAGCCCATGTCATTTTGGCATATCTTTAGGAAGTTTTTCCTTTTATCAAGTCCCACTTAACCTCTCACTCTTCCACATGTCACTTCCAGTTTTTCCCTCTGGGGCCAAAGGAGCAAGTGCAAACCCCCTCCATATGATGGACCTTCCAGTACTCAGACACTTATCATCTTTCAACTCTTCTCGTCTCCTGTTCTTCCACTGAGCCTCTTATAGTCGATATCATCCAGTGCCTGAGGGTGTGATGGGCATCCCCCAATCCATCTGATCCTCATTGTCAGGATCCCAAGGTAACGGTGACCAATTACCTTCCTATGTTCCTTTATCTCCAGGACTGGGCATTTCTCTTAAGAAGTTTGAAATGAACAATATTCCATGAATCTTTTATATTAAGGTTATATGGGAACAACACTTTAGGTCTGTTTGGACTGAAAAGAATCAAGAAAAAGTGGCTCAGAAGGAGTAGAAACCCAAGATAAACACGGAGATAATAAGAAAGAACATGTTTTCAAGTCACCAGCTCCAGATGAATAATATGCTATGGTACTGGAGAAATGAAAGATGTGATTACTGTGACCTTTGGAAGATTGTGTGGGATAGAAGAGAAAGAGCAAGATTAGAGAAGGGTAAATGTCTCAATTTCCTTCTGTAAAAAAATTGATTGATTTTTATATGCATTTATTATCTCTCCTTCCCATTTTACACTATGAAAGAATAGCATGATCCTGGAACATACAATACTAGGTGCTTAATAAATGTTTGTTTCCTCCTTCCCTCCCCACCTCCAATGGAACAAAGAATTTTAAAAAGAAAATGTTCATAACAAATATGCATCATCCAGCAACACGAATTCCCACATCGACTATGTCAAAAAAATGAATGCCTAATTTTATATTTTAAATCTTTCTTCTCTCTGTCAGATGGTGGGGAGTATTTTTCATGATTAATCATCTGGAACTATTATTGCATTGGTTGTTGAAAGTTACTTTTCTTTATAATATTCTCCTCATTGTATAAATTGTTCTGGTTCTTCTCAGTTCACTGAATTAGAACAGAAAAGTCTTTCTAGTTTCTTCTGAAATTTCTGATTTCATTATTTTTTTAATGGCATAATAACGTCTCTTAACATCTCGTATCATATGCCACAATTTCTTCATCATTCCCCAATAGGAGGGTATTTTCTGGGCTACTAGATTTTTGCAAACATGAAAAGAGCTACAATAAACATTTTTTCACCTTTTCATCTTTCTTTGATCTCTTTTGGGGTAAAAAAAGACCTTGTAGTGGTATGGCGGGGTCACAGGGTATGCACAATTTGGGGTATAGTTCCAAACTGCTTCCTTCAGTGACTGCACCAATTCACAGCTCCACCAAAAGTGCATTAATGTGCCCGTTTCCCCTCAGCCCCTCCAGCATTTGTCATTTTCCTCTTTTGTTATCACTCATTTTTTAAAATGTTTTACCTCAATTCTTGAGCACATTTTTTTGCGTAGAATTAAAAGGATGACTTATGAATATTTGGAAAAGGAAATAGTGACTATAAAGAGCCTACATGACTTCATCAAGAGCAGAACATGCCAGATTAACCTTATTCCCTTCAACAACAAGGTTATGGGACTGATAGATCACAGGCCTGTGGTAGATACAATTTATTTAGGATTATAGACCTAGGACTGAAAGGCACCTCAGAACATCTTACCTCCTCATTTTATGAATGAGGAAACTAAGGCCAAGAGAGATGGAGAGACTTGGTCAGGATCACCATGCTGATAAGAGGTGGAATTGGAATGCAGATCCTTTGGGTGTTAATGATCACACAAACACATCTATCTAAAAACTCACTCTTTCTATATTTTCCATATGTCACTCTCTCCTCACTCATTTTTGTTCCAACTGCTCAAGGATCTCTGGAAATCCTATCTCCTCTGCTAAACCTTCACCTAAACATTTACACACACGTGCGTGCACACACATACACATACGCATGCATGTACACACATGCATGCATATACACAAAAACTATTTCTCTTTTCCTAGTTCACTCCCTACTAAAAGTGCTCATGCCAACATGTGCCTCATCACCATGAATTTTATATATCACAGAGTCTGTGAGTTGGAAGGAACCTTAGAATTCATGGAGGCCAGCCTGTACCCAAACACCAATTTTTTCTGCACTAACCCTGAAAATTCTTCACCCACTGCTGAGAATCTTCAGCCTCTCAAAGTAACCCATTTCATCTTTGGATAGATCCTACTAATAATAATATTTTTCCATGAATCCAGTAGATGGATTGGCAAATTTCCCCCATAGCTCCTAGTTCTGACTAGGAACCAAGGTGATAGAGAATAAAACTAATTCCTTTTCAGCCTGATTTCCCTTTAAATATTTGAAGACAGCAATTGGAGTTTCCACTCACTCCACTTCTACTTCCATCTCAAGTGTTCTCTTCACAAGGTTAATTATCCCAATTTCTTTTCATTGATTCTTATGTGGCTTGGTCTCCAATCCCTTTGCCATCCAAATTATTCTCTTTTAAATGTATTCTAGTTTGTCAATTTATTCAACAAGCATTTATGCCTTTCCTAAAATGTCACTCCCAAAATAGAATATAATACTGCAGATTTGGTCTGACCAGGGCAGGATAGTCTGCTTTATGCAAATCAGCTTTTGTGTCTCCATTAGCTTACTACCTCCTTGCCCCCCACCATCTCATCTTTTGCAGCTGTAGTTATTTAACTATGCCTTCCTCACTTTGTACTTGTTAATTGAATCGTTTGAACCCAATAGTAAGAATTTACACTTATAGCTATTAAATTTCATTTTTTTCTGGCCAATGTTTTAGCATTTCAAAATCATTTGTATCTTGAATGTCATTTGGTATAACTACTTAACCATGTTACCAGGCAGTTAGGTGGCACAATGGATAAAACACTGGGCTTGGAATCAGGAAGACTCATCTTTTTGAATTTAAATCCAGCCTCAGACACTTACCTAGCTGTGTTACCCTTGGCAAATCACTTAAACCTATTTGCCTCAGTTTCCTCATCTGTAAAATGAACTGAAAAGGAAATGGCAAACCACTCCAGTACTCTTTGCCAAGAAATCCCCAAATGGGATCATGAAGAGTTGGACACAGCTGAAAAGACTGAACAACAGCAGAATTACTTGCATATTTGGCAAGGAATGCATCTGGACATCCAATCATTGATAAAAGCATCAGACAGCAAAAGACGCAATTGGCCTTGAACTCTCAGTGAAAATTCTTTGCCCTAGTAAATGCAAACAGTTCCAAATTTGCCTCCATCTCTCCTATAATATTCTGGTCCTAAGGCACTTATCCACTCTGGGTCTCAGTTTCCTTATCTATGAAATGATGAATGGCTATAGTACTTAAGTCTTTAGACCTGTGTGGAAACCAAATAATCAATAATTCTAGAGTTGACAGGAATCTTAGAGGTCATTTAGTTTAAGCCTCTCATTTCACAGATGAGGAAACCGAGACCCAGAGAGATCAAATAACTTTTCCAAGGATTCACAGATAATAAATAGTACAACTGAGATTTGCATCTAAACCCTACAACTCCAAATTTTCACTATATCCTGTTATTGCTCAGATGATCAATGTTCAGTACATGTCAACTAGGAAGCACATTATAGGAGTAGTAGTAACAGTAGCAGCAGTAGTAGTAATGGTAGTAGCAGCAACAGTAGTGGTAGTAATACTAATAGTAGTAGTACTAGTAATTGAAGTAAAAGCAGTGACTTTCACATAGCACTGTAAGATTTACACAGTGCTTCCCAAATACGATTTCATTTGCTCCACATAACTACCTGGGGTGGGAAAGTGGGGGTGGGGAAGGAGATACAGTTATTATTGCTGTTTTACACTTGAGGAAATTGAGGCACAGAATCATTAAGTTATTTTTCCATGATCCCAAGCGTTTGAGGCCAAACTTGAATTCAAATCTTCTCAACTCCAGGTCCAGTGCTCTATCCACCACACTGCCTAGCTACCTCTCTCATAAATAAATGCAAGTGAATATTACAGTAGAAAGAATTGAAACCCAGAATCTCATTGATTGGTCAGGATGCGTCCAATAGGCTGCATATCTCCTCAAATAACCATGCTTATATTTACCTTTGTTCGTGTTGCATCCCTAAGTAGAATATAATGTCCCAAAGGGTAGTCTATTTTTTGTTTTGTCTTTATGTTCCCAATCAAGTCAAATCAGCAAGCACTGATTAAATGCTTACTATGTGCCAGGAATTATGCTAAGTCTAGCTATAGAAAGAAAGGCAAAAACTCAAGGAGCTCAAAGTCTAATGCTTCAGAAAAGATGAAAACAACAATGTGTATCTAAGATATAGACAGGGCAAACTGGAGGTAAAACCAAAGAGAAGGCATCAGGGAATTTGGATGAGGCAGGGAAATGGACAATGACATTGGGAAAAGTCCCTTGCAAAAGGTAGGATTTGTGCAGAGCAGTGCCCAGCATAGTATGTTAACATGTGTTTGTATGTGTGCACACATACAGAATGTTACCTTTTTTACTAGACCTGTGATGTCATTAGGATGGAAAATGCTCTTCATCATCATCTTCTTCTCTCATCACCTTCTCATTTGGAGAAGGTATAGGCATAGAGAGTCTGGAGTAGGTGTAGGGAGTCACCTAGGGGCACTGTTAGACAACGTGCCCAGGCTCAGACACTATATGTTAGAAATGATGACTTAAACCCAGGCCTTCCCACATCTGAGATTTTCTCTCTGGTCACTGTGCCACAATGACTTCTCACCTTCCCTATCATAGGGGCTTTTTATATGTTGAATAGATGGGATTGGACTGGAGAAAAGGGTTATTTCTGAATCCTTCTATGGAGTAAAAAGTAGACCCAATCAGCCATCAATCTAAGTCAGCCATGTCGCCATGTTGCCTGCATGCCTGCGGACAGATTGGGGGCTGCTCACTTTCTGTCAGAATTACAGCCATGCCAGCTGCCCATGAACATCACCTGATTTCTGCTCTCTTGCACACACTGTCTCCAGGCAGCCACTCACTGTGCAGGAGAATGAAGCCCTACTCTGAGAAACCAAAATCCATTTTAAATAGATCCAGCTATTCTCTAGTGGGAGGTGTTGTGTAAGAGAGAAAAGAATCTCCAGGAAATATGAGAATTTTTTTTTTTTTTTATCAAGGGATGGGGTCTCTGGGTGAGGTTAACCAAATGAGATTTTCTACTGAATTGTGGGAGCACTTGTTGCAAGATTCAAGATTTCTTTTTTCAAAGGAAAGAAAATATAAATTCAAGATGATATCTCATGCAAGGGTTTTGGCCTCATGGAAGTTAGGAAGATTTGGGTGGTATCAGTAACAGGAATAGATGGATAGATGGATAGATGGATGAATGCATGGATGGATGGATGGATGGATGGATGGATGGATGGATGGATGGATGGATGGATGGATGGATGGAGAGACAGAAAAAAGAGAAACAGAGACAGAGAGAGACAGAGAGATAGAGAGAGGTCAATTCTCTTGCACAGATAACTCTTTTGGTATAATTTCACAAATAGTTCATACTTTCCTTCCAATATTGATTTATTTTCCCCCCCAGAGGGGGCATTAACAACCTACTTACTGATTATACTTCTTACCCTTATTTTTTCTGTTGAGATTGGCCTAGTTTCAGCAGGGAGCAGTTGCAATATCAAAAAGTCATTCTAAAGAAAGGATTCTTAAACTCTTTTGTATCTTGAGCCCCTTTGGCAGTCTGGTGAAACTTATGGATCCCTTTTCAAAATCAGGTTTTTAAATGTATAAAGTAAAATACAAGGATTTACAAAGGAAACCAATTATATTGAAAAAAGTAACATTTTTCTCTCCCAAGCTCATGGATTCCTTGTAATCTCTCCCCTACTGGGGATCTTTAGACCTGAGGTGAAGAACCCTTGTTTTAGAGAGTGGTCACACACAGCAATAGACCCTGGGCAAAAATGCTATGGTATTTCATTGACTCATTTTTAGAGGGCCCTGATCATCTTGAAAACATTGTGAAATATAGTCCACTATTATCTTGCATTTTATTAATAAGAATTCTGGATTCTTATTAATTCTACATTATTATTCCATGTCAGTATGTCTAAAGTACAGTGATTGATGTTTATAATGATGACCCTGAGGCATGGCAAGGTTCTGAAGTGCCTTGTCAATCATCAAGATATTCAATTAGGTTCAGTGGAAATGTGGTTCTATCAGATTCTGATTCTTGGAAAAGTGTGTATGTATGTATATATATACAGATTGTATATGTATACATGCATGCATATAGGTGTTTTATATGTGTGTATGTGTATATATACATACATATACACACAATTGTTGTTTGGTCATGTTGGACCTTTTGTGACCCCATTTGGGGTTTTCTTGACAAAGATACTAGAGTGGTTTTGTCATTTCATTCTCCAGCTCATTTTACAGATGGGAAAACTGAGACAGAAGATTAAGTGACTTGCCCAGGTTCATATGGTTAGCAAGTGTCTGAGACCAGATTTGAACATAGGAAAATGAGTCTTCTTGACTCCAGACACAGCACTCGATGCATTATATCACCCAACAGTTCAAATACAGATATACATACATATATACATACGTACATGAAGTGGAAATCTCAGGCCTATGGGTCAGATCTGCTCTTGGCTAGTTTTTTCCACTCTATGCAGCAAAAAGCTGGTACTGTCTTTATTTATGTCTGAGATTGCAAAATTACAACAGTAGTTTAAAAATCATTGAAAACAGTGTCCTAAAATGCCATAAGATGGATATATTGCTCCTTAAAATCTGTCTCATATAATCCAGTGAGAGATATCATCTGGTGCAAGTTGGATTTGCAGTCAAAAGACCTGGGTTTAGATACTGCCTTGACACTCATTATCTGTGTATCCATGAGCAGGTGAATCTTTTCACCTTTAAAAATTAAGGGATGGGATGACATGACCTTCTATGCTCTCTTTCCAGTTCTAAATTTATGATCTTATCATTTCTTGGAAATAGCACTAGTTTGGGATTCAGACAATCTGGATCTTGTCTTGCTTATGCCCCAGTTGACTGGGTAATCTTGACCAAGACCCTTAATTCATCTAGGTCCCTGTTTCCTTGTCTATAAAGTGATGGGGGATAAGCCAGGTGTCACAGTGAGTAGAGTACTGGCCCTGGAGTCAGGAGGACCTGAATTCAAATCCAGCCTCAGACACTTGACACATTTACTATCTGTGTGACCTTGGGCAAGTCACTTAACCCCAATTGCCTTGCCTTCCCCCCTCCAGAAAACAAACAAATAAATAAAACATAATGGGCTTTTTACAAAAAAAAGTGATAGGATTGGATTAACTCATAGGATTGTGAATGCAGAACACGAAAAGACATCAATGGTCATCTTCTAATACAGCTCTCCTTGTTTTACAAATGATTATCAAGATCCCCTCTGTCTCTAGGATCCTACATGTATGTATTTCCTAAATGAGTCCCTTACATCTATGTATAGTCAACCCTAGGGGAGGTCAAAAATGTTGGTAGAAGGAAGAGAGGGGACTGTGACCTCAAAACCAAGAAACATATGGTTGCTGATGATTAGGATTTTAAGTTCCCCATTTTTTTTATTTCAAAAGTATATGAGAACAGTATGCATACCAAAACATGTATGTATGTATGTATGTATATACATACATATGTGTATGTATATATATACATACATATGTGTATATATATTCCTATTCTGATAAATGGGATACATACAGCAGCAATAACAACCAGAGCATCTATAGCAATGCTTTAAAGTTCACAAAGCACTTTCTCCCCTGAATCCCCCTGCAATCCTGTGAGGTTGGAGCTACAGATACCATTATCTGCAATTTACCGAATGGGAAACTGAGGCTTAG
The DNA here is from genome assembly GCA_023548195.1 of Bettongia penicillata ogilbyi. Classification (NCBI taxonomy): domain Eukaryota; kingdom Metazoa; phylum Chordata; class Mammalia; order Diprotodontia; family Potoroidae; genus Bettongia; species Bettongia penicillata. The sequence goes on from JAJHZJ010000561.1 coordinate 11,345,429, forward strand.
GGAGATTACACTATGTGCCCAAGGACACATAGCTAGGGTCAAAGGTGAGATCTGAGCTCACGTGTTCCTAACTCAAATTCTAGTGCTTGATGTACCACATCTAATTTCAAAAGTGTTAAATCATAAAAGTGCCCCATCCCTCGATCATGCACATAATTTACTATACTTTTCCCAGTTGGTTTCTACTGTCAACTAATTGATCCAAATTAGGCTGATATGTTCTGAAAAGGGTTCTTTTTTCCAGTTCTTGCCCTCACTCAAGGTAGTTATAGCCCAGTGTTCAATTATGTCATGCATCACTCTGCTAAACCTGTAGAGTTATCCTCATATGTATTTTTGGGGATGGAGGATGGGGTTAGCAAATGTGGGGTACCACTAAGAAACATAATAATTTTGTTTGGTGAGGGTTGGTTTTTTGTGAAGGTTTTTTGAACTCCCTATCATTGCTTCACTTGGATTGCTCTACTGAAAAATGGGTCCACTCAATCCCCATTGGCAGATTGGCAGACAAGATTCCTAATTCCATCACGGACCACATTTAGTCACTCCCTTTTAGGGGTTTGGACTCTCCATTCAAAAGAATCTAGACAAAACCCAGAGGTAATCACAAAATAGGTATGAGTAATCGTGAGTATGTTACTATAAAAAAACAATTTGCATGTCCTTGGGGAGAGGAAAAAAAGAAATGTAGGTGGTCCATAAAGTCATATTGTTACCATGGGTGTTGCAGCCTTTTAGATTTCCTATAAAAACTTATCTGTAGGACAACTTTTATTTCTTGAAGCAGTTAAAATGATAGGTCCCTGGGGAGAGAAGGTGGGGAACTCTGAGAAAGCTGAAAACCAAGAAGATTTGGAATTGGTAACTTTCCAGTGGCAAGATGAGCATCAATCAATCAATTAGTATTTATTGATCCTCTACTGTGTGCCAGGAACTGTGCTAACCTCTGAACCAGAGGTCCCTGAGACTATGGACTAAGGATACCTCTCCCTTCCTCATTTTCCAAAGAAGGAAGATTAGGTGTTCTCCAATCTATATTTGAATTTTGTCATTTTGTTCTAAGGGCCACCCCAGCTCTTACATTCTGCGTCCTGACATTCTATGTTTCAAGAGATCTTCTGGTTCAAATATACTCTGTTCTAAGATCTATCCCTGATCTGACATTCTATGCCCCAAGACCCCCTCCAGTTCTGACATTCTGTGTTCTAAGACTCCTTCCTATTTGGATATTCTATGAGTTTAGGCAAGATTGACTAGATTCAAGCTTACTCTTCTATCTAGCCTTTACCCCAGGACTGATGATTGATTATGCCACATTATTAATCCTAATACTACCTTGTTCTCAACAAGCAGAACCTTTTTTTTAAATAAAGCAAGATAACTTCTCCTAAAGCACAGTCACAGTCAGTTATAGGTGTATAGTCTCATTTGTTGACATTTGTCCTTCATTCTTGAAGATGATCGATGACATCATGCAATGATGTCTTAACTTGTGCATGAATTGGATTTAAGTGAGGCACAGAGTCATCAGCCTCACTCTTTTTTCCAGCGTCATCAAAGTCCAGTGGTAAGACAAAGTCAGGATGACTGACCCAGGATATCTGACCAAGCTCGGAGCATTCCATAATGCCTGCTTCAGCTGCCTTCATGGTCATTGGAACAAATTGTTCTCAGCTGTCCATTCTGCTGGAGGATCTCTTCACATGCTTGGATTAGATAGAGTCTCAATGAGTCTGTCTTGGGAATCACCAACATTTCTCTGAAAGAAATGAGGAATTATTATCTAGCCTCTTCACCATAGTCCTATGGGTCTCTGAAGGCCAGTGTCAGAGGTACATGAGCTCACTTTAGAATAGCCCAGTGAAGTGGGGAGAGACATCATCACATTGGCCACCGAGTGATGATTTTCTTGGCCACGGCAGCTCCCAAAGACCATTTGCTAGGGCAGGTGACAACCTGGGAGTCTGTACCAGTGTAGGGCAACACCAGAGAAACCAAGGGGATTTGAAATGTTGAAGTATTTCCATGGGATTATTATAAGAATGTAGATTGAGTCATGGATGGGGGGGACAGTGCATCTAGTTGATCCCTCTCATTTTAATTTTTTTAAGGATTTTTGACCCCTTTTATTCTCACAACTCAGTCATTCCTGGATAGACCCTTTATCCCTCCCTTGCCTGTTGAATCTTCTCTAGTAACAAAGAAGAAAAACAAGCTAGTTAGAGGGGAAAGTATTGGCCCTGGAGTCACAACAGTGGGGTTAAAGGCTTGTCTCTGATAATCACCTCTCTGACCTCAGGAAGTTATTTAGTTTGCCTGAGCCTTCATCTCCTCAACTAGAAAAGAAGAGTATTAGAGTAGATGAACTCTGAGGTCCTACACACACTGAAAACTGGAAGGGACACTACAGGCCAGCCAGTTCAATCTGCTCATTTTTTTGTTTATTTTATAGATGAAGAAATTAAGGGTCAAGAATAAGAAGTAATTTATCCAAGGTCACTCAGGCATGAAGTAGCAAAGCTAGGATTTGTGGAAAGAGTGCTGGACCTGGAGTTGGGAAGACTCATCTTCCTGAGTTCAAATCTGACCTCAGACATTTACTAGCTATGTGACCCCGGACAAGTCACTCCACTCAGTTTGTCTCCATTTCCTCATCTGGAAAATGAACTGGAGAAGGAAATGGCAAACCACTCCAGTATTTCTGTCAAGAAAACGCCCCATTGGGGTCACAAAGAGGCAGATATGAACAACCACAAAAAAATAAACAGAAAACCTCTAAGGGAGTCAGGAAGAGTTGAACATGGTTGAAACTGAATGACATACAGGATTTGAACTTAGGTCCTCCGACATTCTCGTCTTCAACATGTTGTTTCTTCCCAGTTCTAGATCCAGTATTTCTGAGAAAGTAGAACTATTCACTGAGCTATTGTCCATTGATAACACATGCAGCATTCCATTCCCATGAGCCCCAACTTCTCCAAGGAAAGAGGGGTGAATTTCTTCATTTCTTCCTTGGGATCCATTGTTGTTTCATTGTTTCTATAATTTGTACTTGCTCTAGCCTCGGTCTATGTGGTATTCTTCATTCTACTTGCTACCCTCAGCATGGGTTCACACAAGTCTCTCTACCTTTCTCTAACTTCTTTTTGTCTTCTCTCTCATATAGCACAATAACAGTCTATTAAATTGATACTCCACAGTGTATTCTGCTGTCCGCTAGTGAATGGGAGGCCTCTTTGCTTTCATCCAATCTAGTGCCCTCTCTCTGTTGATGATCTCTCATTTGTCCTGTCTGTAAATAGTTGTTTCCATGTTGTCTCTGCCTTTTCCCCCTTTCCCACACCTGCTAGTCTGTGAGCTCCTTGAGAGAGAAACTTTGCCATTCTTTGTATCCTTAGCTCTTAGCACAGTGCCTAGCACATAGTAAATTGCTATGGACTATTTATTCACTGACACAAAACTCCTCTATGAATATTGGGGTGGATAAAATTTGGCCCCAAGAAAGAGATGAAAAAATTCACCTCTGTCTTGTCCCTAGAGAAGTAGGGGATTGTGGGTATGAACCACTGTATGTTCTATCACTGGCTAACGGATCAGTGCATAGTAGGGGACTCTTTTATTTATTATTATTATTATTATTCCCCTTCTTGTGATGTATGCTTAGTCGTATAACCCTCTTGTCTGGCAAAATCTCTCTGAGCTTTAGTTTCCTTAACCATAAATTGAGAAGAAGAAGAGTCCTCACCAAGCAGATTTGTTGTGAGGAACAAATGAGAGGATAGATATTTGGCAAAAAAAATTACAAGTCTGAAAGTGTCTTTATAAATATGATCTATTATCACTATTAAAGGCATTACTTTGTGTGTGTGGTTGTCCTTTGGTGCCAAAGAAGAGAAATAATGACATCAGAGAAATCATGACATGACTTGCACTTGACTTTGTTTTGAGTGAGGGAGGGCTGTGCAGGTCACCAGCCTCACTTCTCCTCCAGAGCCATCTGAATCCACTGACCAGATATTTATCAGGATGGCTGGAGATGACCCAGGATGAGGCAGTTGGGGTTAAGTGACTTGCCCAAGATCACACAGTTAATGAGTGTCTGAGGTGAGATTTGTACTCAGGTCCTCCTGACTCCTGCACTGGTGCTCTATCCACTGCACCATCTAGCTGCCCTCAGTGGCATTATTATGAGGCTGAGAAAAGGAAACTAAGCTACCCAAGGTCATGCATATAGTAGGTGACAGAGTACGGATTTAAACATTCAAACCTAAGTCTTATCACTCCAGTCCCACTGCTATTTTCACCTTCCATGCTGCATCTTGGTAACTGCAATTTAAGGAAAATTAAAAATAGCTTTATACAGATGTTCTTGGTGTATATTTATGATCCTGAATTTAAAAAGCAACCCCCAAGAAAGGACTAATAATAAAAGCTGGCCAGCTTAGGAGCACACCTGAGTTGAGACCTTGAGCATCCAATCACTGATAAATGACTTTGATCATTTTCCACTTCCACTTCCACACTGAACTAGCATACCATCCACGTCAGTTAATGTTGGAGACTGTATTGACTGGTTCAATAGCTACCAAAGAAAAGCGTGCTAGGAACAAAGATCTTATCTGACTTGCTCTCCCAAGCTGACTAGGGCACTCACAAACCTTCTAGAAAGCTACAGTCACAGCTCCTCGGTTCTGTGTTATTGGCCTCCCTGAAAAACATTAGCAGATTAGGGAAACAGTGCCCTTTTTCTGTCTTTTCTCTATTTGATCATTCTGAAATTCAAATAAATGATCTTGTTTTCTATTTCTTTGAACAATTTCATCTATCTGGTAGAAGATGGCTCTTTCACAGCCCAGACCCAGACATCTGTATTTGTTCCTATGCTCTTAGAGGGAATTTGCAAGGTTGGGTGAGCCTTGATGTAAACTGTAGCCTCACCCTGTGAATAAGGCAGATAGGAAAGCTGGCAACCTGGATTAATTTGCTCATCATTAGGCAGCCTGGTCCTCCTTCAGACCCTCCGTTCCAGGGGCTCACCATATTAATGTCAGACAGAACAGACAACCATGGTCGACTTTAGCCCACCTGCAGCTCAGAACTCCCAAACCCAAGTGATCCAACAACCTCAGCAGGAACTAGAGACTCATGCCACCAGGACTGACCTCTCCTCTACTTTTCAGTGAAACTTTGTTTGCTGTTGGAAATGACCAATAATGTTGGATTTTACTTTATTTCAAATATTGCTACTCTCTTAGAGACATTCTGGGAAAAGGATGCCAGAAGACTGGCCTTGGAGTCTGCAAGATGTGAGTTCAAGTCCTATGAATGGGAAAATCACTTCACCTCCCAGTGCCCTGGACGGCTTTTTTTCTTTTGTGTGCAAAATATATTTCCATATTAGCCATGGAGAGGTAGAGAGAGAAGAAGAGAAAGGAAGAAAGGAATGTAGGAAGGAAGCTAAGGAAGGAGGAAGGAAGGAAGGAAGGAAGGAAGGAAGGAAGGAAGGAAGGAAGGAAGGAAGGAAGGAAGGAAGGAAGGAAGGAAAGAAGGAAGGAAGGAAGGAAGGAAGGAAGGAAGGAAGGAAGGAAGGAAGGAAGGAAGGAAGGAAGGAAGGAAGGAAGGAAGGAAGGAAAGCAGAAAAGGAGAGCAAGGAAGGAAGGAAAGAAGGAAGGAAATAAAGTGAAAAAATCATCTTCAATCAGACTCAGATTTATTTGGAAGTAGATAGAATTTTTCATCATGAGTTCTTTGGAATTGTCTTGAATAATTGATCAGGGTGTTTTACAGTTCATTATTGTTACAATTTTTCTGTTAGTGTATATAATGTTCTTGTTCTACTCACTTCAGTTTGTGTCAGTTCATATAAGTCTTCTCATATTTACATAGCAAAATAATATTCTATCACAATCATATGCCACAACAATTCCCCAATTTAAGAGCATGCCCTCAATTTCCAATTCTTTGCCACCACAAAAAAGAGCTAAATGTGTGTATATGGGCATGAGCATATGGGTCTTTTTGATTTTTCTTTGATCTCTTTGAAATGTATACCAGTAGTTGTCAAAGTATATGAACAGTTTTAGAGCCTTTAGGTTCTAAATCTAAACTTTTCTCCAAAACGCTTGGATCGGTTCACAACTCCACCAACCATGCATTAGTGTCCCAATTTTTTCACATCCCATCCAACATTTGTCATTTTACTTTGCTGTCATTTTAGCCAAACTGATGGATGTGAAGTGGTCTCTCAAAGCTATTTTAATTTGCTTTTCTCTAATTATTAGTGATTTAAAGCATTTTTATATGATTATTAATAATTGTGATTTCTTCTGAAAACTACCTGTCCTAGACAGTTCTCTAAAACTGTTAGTCAAGTTTCTGATTTGCATTAAAGGAGGGAAATTTCACAGCAGGTGTTCCCTATTGTTAATGAAATCATAGGTCAGAACCAATAACAAAATTGTGGAGTGATAGTAGCAATAATGATGGTGTTGCTGCTATTCTACACTAGTCCTGGCAAGGTTAACAACTGCCTTCTTTCTCCACCCCTGCCTGACCAATACAGAAAGCCTTGTGGATAAAGATGTTGTCTCATAAACTGAAATGAAAACTCTTCTCCTGCAAAAGAAAGAGAGAGAGAGAGAGAGATGGATGGATAGACAGACTAGATAGATAGACAGATAGACAGAAAGATAGATGATGGGTGAATGATGGATGGATAGATGGATGGATAGACCAGATAAATAGACAAATGGACAGATGGATGGACAGACGGATGGATGGACAGACAGACAGATAGATAGAATCCCAAAAGACTTAGTGTAGTTTGGAGTTACATGATTTAAGGACTATACACATGTTTGCATGTGTACATATATGGGTATTATACACACTGTACACATGTGTGTATAGGCCACCAAAGTCTCATACACATATATGTATATATTTAGATGTATGTGTATATTATGAATGCATATATATGTAGACATTTATAGAGAGATTGAGGTACACATTAATTTTAGCCAGAGAAATAACATCTTAGAATCCATATTTCCTTTAATGCTCAAACCAGGTGTTGCCTTTTATTTGAAGGTTCCTGCCTCTCCATCATTACCTTGTGGTTTCTTTGTATTTCTAGAGGCTGCTTCCCTTTATCGAATGTAAGCTACCTCAAGGCAGGACTTGTCTCACTTTAGTCCTTGTATCTCCAGGGCTTGGCATATAGTTGGCATTTAATGTTTCTTGACGAACTGGTTGATTGGATATTGAGAGGGAAGAGGGGCTTGTGATAGGCATCTGTGGTAGGAGCACTGTTCTCAGATAAAATCACCAGTCCTCCCTATTTAGGACAAGCTCTCCCAAGAAGTGACCCCATGTGACAGTGTACAGAACACAGGATTTTCAGCTGAAAAATCTGGTCCAAATCTTGCCTATTCCATTTACTTCTTATGTGATTTTTTAGATAACTTTCTTATCCTCCATCTGCCTCAGTTTACTCATCTGTAAATGTTGGACTAGATCCTTCCCAGAACTAAATGTGTACCTTTGTGGATGTCTGTTCGACCTCAGAGATAGGGGAAATGGGAAATGCATCATATATCATATCCTAGACCTAGAAGGAGCACTAGAGGTCCATTTTGCAGATGAGGAAAATAGGGCCCAGAGAAAAGAACTGACTTACTCAAGGCTGCACAGGTAATAAGAGGCAGAGTCTGCTTCTGATCCCAGATATTCCCCATTGCAAAGGCAGCCTCTCAACCTCACAGGGTCTTGCTTTCTTCATCTGCAAAATGATGGCATTGGACAAAATGATCTCTAAGGTCCCTTCCAGCCAGGATTCAGTGATGAAGAAAATAGCTGTGTCCTAATTATGCAAGCAATTGGACCTGAATCCAAAGGGGATCAGCTGTGAGTGCAGTCTTTTTCCCCAAGATTGATGGAATAGCCAGTTTCATTTGGCTAATAAATATTGCCCCCTACTTTCTTATGGAGCCCCCAGGGCTCAATATTGACTCAGGGGGCAATGTGCCCAAGCAAGGTTAGTTCCCTGGGGAATTCCATTGTAAATACTGATGCTTGCCAGGCCCTGAATAATGACTTGTGTATCCCCCTTAAGTCTGGAACCCTCTTCTAATGAGTTCTTTTGGGACATGAGTATCTCAACTCCATTGGATGGTGTCCAAGAAAGATCTACCTTATGCAGCATTTTCTCTGTGGGGTTACATAATGTTCCAGAGTATAACTTCCACAGAATTCTTGAAATATATAGGGGAAGGGGCAGGGCAAAAGGATTTGGGGCTACAAAGTAAAGTGCTATTGGTCTTTGTTGAAAGACTGGCAGAGGAAAGAGCAATTAGACTCAATAAACATTAATGAAGCAGTCACCATGTGCCAGGAACAGGGTTAAATATAAGGAAAACATGTCAGTCAATAAGCATTTATTAATTACAGCTTGCTAGGGACTAGGCACTGTGCCCAAAGGAAGGCTATAAAACATACCTGCCCTCAAGAGCTTACCTTCTGACATGAAGGCCCTTGCCTTCTAATGAGGAGTTTACAAAGACAGGGAAGCTCCCAGTCCTGAAGGAGATGACATTCTTCTGAGGGTTACAAGAACATGGACACATATATAAGAGAAATCAAGGAAGAGAGTACCACGTAGCAAGATCAGCTAAGGAGGAGGGGGCACCTAAGCTAAGACTCGAAGAAAGCTAGGAATTCCAGGAGGCAGAGGTGAGAGGGGAGCAATCTGGTTTGGAACATGACTTGCCCAAAGGGAGCTTTGAGGAACGAAAGCTGAGTTTAGGGAGAGCAAATAACCCAGTTTCTTTGTGCTGTAGATTGTATGAAAGGGAGTAATATAATAAGGCTGTCAAAAATAGACTGGAGCCTAGTTAGAGAAAATATTCAGTGCCAGACTAGAGAGTTTATACTTAATTCTTGGGGCAGTAGGGAGCCATTGAAGGTTTTTGGGTGTTGGAGTGACATGGTTAGTTTTCTGCTTTGGGGAGAATATTTTCTCATCTATGCAGAGGATGGATTCCACAGGGGAGAGAATAAGAAGGAGAAAAGCTAATGAGGTGGCTAATACAAGAGTCTAGGAGAGAGGGGATAAAGGCCCGGACTAGGCTGTCTGAGTAGAGAGAAAGGGACATAGTAAAGAAATGTTTCCCGGGTGGATCCTACAAGACTTTGAAATAGATTAGCTCTTGTGGGTATAATAGGAAGCAGAGACAAGGATGGCTGCAGTACCAAATCTCTGCAGTACATACGAGCAACATAGTAAAGATATTCTGAAGATGAAGAAAAGGAAAAAAGAAAAATATAAATGGGCTAAGAAAAGGAGTGATGAAAGTTCGTAAGAGATCGGATGGTGCTCAAATTTGCCCAGAGATCTTCTCGTTGGACTTTGTCTCCCCAGTGCTAGGTACATAGTTAATTGATATTATAGCTTCATGCTGATGTTAAAGCATTTGGAAGATTAATATTTAAACTAATAAAGAAAAAAACAAGCCAACTTTCCAAGACCAGGAGCTATTGACTACCATGCATCTGAAAAGCCTAATCTTGTCTAGGGGGAAAGAAATAAATTGTCCTTTTTCATTTTAATTCATTTGGTAGGGGGTGGAGAATAGGGGGTCCTGACCTCCATTAACTTACCATCAAAGAAAGTTGTGTGGAGCCCTGGGAGATTAAGTGACTTGCCCAGGGTCATACAGACAGCCAGTATCAGAGGCAGGATTAAAGCCAGGTCTTCCTGCCTCCAACCTCTATCCACCACAACCTGCTGCTTCTCATTTTGCTTAAAACAATGAATTGTGGCTTTGGCAGCTGTAAAAAGGAACTTGGTAAATGGGCCCTCAGGGCCCAAAAGATTATTAACTCACTTACAGGAACCAAAAAAAATCAGCTTATTCTTATTCTCTAATCAAATCAGTCTTTCCTTCCAAGGTATCACGAATCTTTGTGCTGGAAGTAACCTTAAAAAGAAGGAAAGAAGCAAGCATTTATTAATGCCAGGTATTTTGCCGAATGCTTTTTAAATATTGTCTTGTACAACAACCCTGGGAGTGCTATTATTACACACATACCCCAATTTTACAGCTGTAGAAACTGAGGCAGGCAGAAGTGATTTGCTCCGGGTCACACAGCTAGTAAATGTCTGAGACAGGATTTGAATTTAAAGGTTTAACATTCTTCCTGCTGCATCACCTGGTTGCCTCTGAGCAATCCTGATTTTGCTCCCCTGACTCCACACAGAATTCTAAATTCTATGTTAAGCGCTATTTGACACCTTAATTACCATCCAAGCCTTGCCTCTTATAGAGGTGAAACCTGAGTCCCAATGAGGTAGGAAGTGGAGGAGCTGGGGAATTGAACCCTGATCCTTCAACTCCACGTTCATTGCTCTTTCCACTGTACACCACTTAATTTAATTTGTGAAGTCAAAGAGAAGCAAAGATTTAATCAGATGACCCTGTACCCCCTTCCCCACCATTAAGTAGCAAATACTCTCTAAATGACCTAGAACCACCTTGAGGAAATGAAAAGCAGCAAAACTTGGAGTTACAAATGAACAAGACCATTGATGGTTAATTACATATTAATAATGTACATTGGGCGTCCTTGTCTAATCTATGGAATTCACAAGTGCTAAACCAGCCAATGAGTCGATCCCCACAGAGCTTTGCTCTTGTGTCCCAAGAGCAAAATGGCTGCCAAGTTTTCCTGTTATATAAAGAAAAAAATCTCATCCCTAACATTTGCTAGTGATGTTTCATCAGGTTTCCTGCCTCTCAGGGTTTTTAAAGCAATAATCAGAAGAGAAAATATCTTATCTTCTGCCTCTGTTCCCAAAACTATTCTTTGACTTTTTGAGTATTACAATTAGCTGAGAGGATGAAGAAAAGGAATGGGGTTGGGTGAAGGATTTCTGGCTCACTTTGTGACTGTGACCCTAAAGTCTCATCCTTGACAGTCATCCCTGACACATACAAGCTGAGTGATCCTGAACAAGTCATGGAACCTCTTACTGCTGTAGTTGATTCTCTAAGACTATAAGATATGGAGAAAATTCTAACTTTTATTAATAGAGGGAACCTTTGTATTGGGAAGTCCTAATGAAATCACAGGTCCACCACCTATCCTATATGATTTCTATGAGATGGATCTATAGGAACATAAAGAGAGACTGGCAAAGGCTTCCACATTTCCATCATACCCCAGACAGATAGCTTCCTAGCAAATAGAACATTGTTGATCTCTTATTTCACATAGTAGGAGGATGGAGGTACATGGAAATGCCACTCAGGTGTTGCCAAGGACATTCCTGAAAAAACATTCCTTTGGGCCATTCATCACATGGACCCTGGATTTGGGAAGCCAAGGAGAACGCAAGGAAAAGAACAAAATAAAACATAGTCCCTCAATGAGGAGATATTTCAGCATAAGCACTTCCCTTAGATGATTAACTATATGTTGAGCATATATGCTTAATAATTATCTAATTCATATATTTTTCAATCCTTGTTTCAGTCAAATCTGACTCTTTGTGACCCCATTTGGGGTTTTCTTGGTAAAGATACTGGAGTGGTTTGCCATTTCCTTCTCCAGGTCATTTTTCAAATGAGAAAACTGAGGCAAAGAGGTTTAGTTACTTGCCCAGGGTCACACAGATAGTAAATGTCTGAGGTCACATTTGAACTCAGGAAGAGGAGTCTTTCTGACTCCAAGCCTGGCACTCTATGCACTGTCACCTAGTTGCCCCATTTCATACATAGGGGCAACTTAATTATAAATAATTAACAAAGCAATGTTTGAAAATGAGGAGAAAAAACATACAGAGAAATGTTTTGTCAAATCCTATACCAAAAAAAAGAAATTGACCTCCTTTTTCAAGGAAAAGATGAGAGAGTCAAAAGTAGAACTCGACCATCATACATATATACATACATACATACATATATTGTATGTACACACATACTATATCTACATAGATATATACACACAAATCCCTTTTGGATTTATGAAACAAAAGACTACAAATGAGGGAATAAGATAGTACAGAGCAGACTGACCTTGAACTCAGGAAAACTCGGCTCCAAACCCTATCTTTGATGTTCCTAGCAAAGTGACCACAGACAAGTTATATGGCTTCTCTGAGTCTTAGTTTCCCCACCTGTAAAATGGATTTAATACTTATAGCAACCAACCTTGGAGGCTTATAGTGAACCTCAAGCTGGATAGTTCTTGAAATATTAAAGCCCTCTTTGAGGAACCAGCTCTTTCTCCTTACATTTCACAGATCAGGACACGTTGACTTGGCCACAGTCAAATAAATAGCCATTAAGTGTCAGGGCGGGGATTCAAATCCAGATCTCTGGTTTCCAAATCTAGTTCCCTCTCCTACTTTGCCAAATCCCACTCTCACGCTATTCATCCTAATATTTGTGTTTTGTAGCCATGTTGAGGGTTTCCTACAGTTAAACACACTGATACCTTTAAACCCTGACCTGGTTCTCCATGGTTTGCTCTCCTCTCCTCTCCCTCTCTCCACTTTTCTGTGTTGACTCATTTTGAACTTATATTTATGTCACTTGGGGCTGGAAGAAGGGAAAGCTACATGCAACTCAAGCAGTTGTTGAGTTTCTGCTGCCTACCCTGTTTTATGACCAGTCTTACCTTCCCGTCTTTCTTGCTCTACCTCCCTTACTCCTCCCCTTTCTCTTTCCCTGCTTGTAAGCCCAGAGACTGTCTTTGCCATTCCTGGGTAGCCCCATGATGGCTCCTGGGAACTCATGTTTTAAACCACTCCATGAAAACAAACCATGTCAATGTACAAGAGATACATTTACCAGATTGGCCGGGATTTCACGTGACAATTTAAATAAGCAGAATCCATCTGCAAAGACAGGAGGCCAATTCCCTGTGGACCCATCTGTGTATGGAGGGAGTGGGGGAGGAGCAGGGGTCAGACAGCATCCATAACCACTTCGTAGGAGGAGAAAAGAAAGCAAAAGCCTTCGAAGAAGAAATAATGCTGAGCGCTCCCAACTGGGTTGCTTTTTGCTTGTCTGTTTTTGTTTTTATCTTTTTTGTTTTCCAGTTAGTGAGATGTGGGAGCAAATGAAAAGGACTTGGATTTATTCCTTGCAAGAGAGGTTCTTAATTATTTTGCTTTGATATTAATGGCTCATTGAATATGATTATTTTATTTTATTTTATTCTTTTCTGGTATGTAAAAATACGTGACATCTGCCCAAGCACCTTAACCAGAGAAAATGGAGATCCATACCAAAGAGGCAGAGGAAAAAGGCTTATTGAGGGAAGGCACTGTAAAGAAATGATGGATAGGCAGATTCCATTCAACAAGCACCAACTCAATCCCTCCCATGTGCCAGGCACTGTGCACTCAAGGCATATAGGTACAAATCAGTCTCTGAATGTATGGACAATGCCGAAGGGACTGTGCAATCCAGCCTTTATTGGAAAACATCCAGTGGGAGGAAAATTATTACCTTCTAGGGAATGCTATGCCTCTTTTAGATAGCTCTAATTGTTTGGAAATATTTTTTAAGCCAATCCTCTGTTTGCTAGTGCTCCTAACTCTGCCCTCTGAATGAAGCTTCCAGGTAATAGCCCTTAAAGGACTTACAGCAGGAGTTCTTAAACTTTCTTATGTACTAGACTGCTTGGGATATGTCTGCTGAAGCCTATCAACCTCTCTAGAAAATTCCCTTTTTGAATATATAAGATAGAAATTCACAGGTTTACAAAGGAAATCAATTCTATTGAAATAAATATGCTATTTTTCCACGCAAGTTTATAGACCCCCTAAAATTTATCTTTAGATATCTTGGGGAGTGGGTAGACCCTGAGTTAAGACCTTCTGTCTTAAAGCCTTCCATCTTTTCACAGCTGAGTCTTCCCTTCTTCAGGTCAAACACTCTCCTATTCTTCAACCGATCCTCACATGACATGGACCCCAGCTTCTCCCTCCCCTTCCTTGGAAGTCTTCAAAGTCCTAGATTGTCCTTTGCTGGGTAGGAGATAGTGCGGATGCTTTTGATGTATGAACTGGACTAGGTCAAGTTACTTTCTTCTATGAACATTCTGGTTTGTTCTCTGGGTTCTCTCCAGCTTATCGATTACCTTCCTCAGATAGGTGGTTAAGATTCAAAAAGAGGCTCTCGATATGGTCTGGCCAAGGTAGAATGTGAAGGAATTTGCTGTTGTTGCGTAGTTTCCAACTCCTTCTGACCTCATTTGGATCATTTTCCTGGCAAAGATACTGAAGTAGTTCACCATTTCATTCTCCAGCTCATTTTACAGATGAGGAAACTGAGGAAAACAAGGTAAAGTGACTTGCCCAGTGTCATACAGCTAGAAAGTGTCTGAGGTTGGATTTGAACTCACAAAGATGAGTCTTCCTGACTTCAGTCCATTAACCTCCTTATTCCTATAAGATATGACTCCTTTGCTGCTGTTTAGTTGTGCTTAACTCTAACCTTATTTGGGGTTTTCTTGGCAAATTGGAGTGGTTCGTCATTTCCTTCTCCAGCTCATTTTACAGATGAAGAAACTGAGGCAAATAAGGTTAAATGACCTTCACAGAGTCACCCAGTTAGTGTCTGCAGCCAGATTTGAACTCAGAAAGATGAGTCTTCCAGACTTCAAGCCTAGTGCTTTATTCATTCTTCTTCTAGCGGCCCGTGACTCTTTTAATGGAGCCCTAAGTCATATGGACTTTTTAAAAGTTTTTTTACATGTCATGGAGTCCTGCGTCTACAGTCAAGAAGACCTGAATTCAAATCTACCCTCAGACACTTACTAACTGTGTGATCCCTGGGCAAGTCACTTAACCTCTACTGCCTCAGTTTCCTCATCTATAAAATTCAAATAACGACAGCATCTACCTCATAAAGTTTCTGAAATGTTAAAGTGCTGTATAAATGTCTTCTATTACTTTTGTGGCTAGCATTCCCCTGAAATACTTAAATCTTTTTTTCAAACTTGTCTTGTACTTGTAAGGTCAATTTTTCAACCCCAAGTGTAAAATTTTGAATTTATTCCTTTGAGCTCCATTGTATCAGATTTGACCCTGTGTTTTGAAAGTATGAGGATATCTTTGGAGCCTCTCTGTGTCATCTGTTGTGTTACTTAATCTTCCCAAGCTTCTGTCATCTGCACAATTGGCAAGTATTACATCTGTGTCTTTCTCCAAGTTATTGATTTAAAAAATGGCAAAGCAGGTTGTAGAACAGATCCCAAGGCTGGAGACCTCCTTCCAAACTCCATTGCCTACTCTTTGGATCTGGTCATTTAAGCACACTCTATGACTCTTGCATCTCTGATTCAAAGCTACCTCATCATCCTGGCCTCATTTTACTCATCTGCAAGGTAAAGAGTATTGGGATTGACGATCTCTTAGGGTCTCCCCGGTTCTCACATTCTAGGATTCTAAGATCCTTACCTAGCCTAACAGAGGAAAAAATAAGCAATGGTAGTGGAGTCACTTCTCTGGGAGGGACTAGAGTTGGTGCACAATCTGTGGTGGGTAAGTAGAAGGGTAACTTCTTTAGTGCCCAGATGGTTTCACTTGTGTCTGTATTTCCAGTACCTAACGCAGGGCCTGGTGCTTAAAAAATACATGACGAATTATGGAATCCTACTACCAACACCTCCTTCTATCACTCTTTATTCTCTTTCCATCAAGTATTATAGGATTATACATCTAGTGTTTGGGGCAGCTAAATGGTAAAGTGGGTAAAGCACAGGAAGACTCCTCTACCTGAGTTCAAACCTGGCCTCAGACACTTCCTATCTGTGTGACCTTGGGCAAGTCATTTAATGCTGTCTGCCTCAGTTTCCTCATCTGGAAAATGAGCTGGAGAAGGAAATGGCAAACCACTCCGCTATTTTTGCAAAAAAAAAAACAAAAAACCCCCAAATGGGGTCTTGAAGAGTTGAGCAAAACTGAAAAATGCCTGAATCTAGTGTTGGGAAGGATCTTCAAAGTCAAGTAGTTCAACATCCCTTTACAGATAAAGAAACTGAGGCCACTGTGGTCTTTACTGGCCAAGTTCACAAGATTATTAAGCCACATTGTCCTAACATCTACAACCTATGGGCCCTTGGATCCTGAATTCTGATGGATGAACTTTCACCTTGGGTATGTTGGTAAATATTTAACAACTGTCTCTGCAGAAAAAAATAAGTGAACTCAGCACCCACTTGTGGTACACTTTTATGTTTAATCTTCAATATTAACATCTTCTTTACCACTTCCCTGAGTCTTTCTAGACAATCAAGAAACAATGCAAGCCCTGATTTGTCCCTTATTTCCAAGTTTTGAATGCTCACACTAAAAATTTAACAGTTGGTTGAGAGACAGTTGGGGCTGCTATCTCTCCTAGTCTCAGACTCACCCTGCTGCTACCATTTCTAAGGTCTGTGTGTACCCTCTGCCACCACCTTCTTCCAACTCTTGTCTCCCTCTTTTGGGCTGTCTTTGCAATTTAGAATGTAAGCAGCCTGAGAGCAAGAACTGTCTTACTTCTATAAGTATCCCACACTATCTGGAACAAAGTAAGTGCTTACTAAAATTTTATTTCCCCTTCATGTCATTTCTTTCACCATGTTGTTCTCCATTCCCTCAGTATTCATGTGACTTGTATTTATGTCACTTTACCTCTTTTGGGCATGGGAATCAGTTTCTTCATCTATAAAATGGGGAGTGTGGTTCTTTCAATGGTTTATTTCTTTCATCTTCCTCCCCCAAATTAGCATTTTCATTTTAAGGGCTACAATTTGAACCTGAGGTTTCAGATGCCAGGTTCAGCTCTTCTCCCACTGAATGCCACTGTGTTGCATTCTCTTACATGTTTAGTTCATATTTATGTTGTCTTAAATCTTCCCAGTAATTAGCATTTATATTTTAAGACAAGTCAGGACCCTATTTTCTGTCTCTTTGGTATGCCTCCATAATGGCTAATAGCAGCCACCTCTCTATCATTTCTGTTAAGAAGCTTCGCTTCTTACATTTAGAAGTTTTCCTCTGGGAACCACAGTACTTCCTTATATTTATGTAGAGCAGGAGTGGGGAACCTATGGCTTCAAGGCCACATGTGGCCTTCTAGGTCCTTGGGTGTGGCCTTTTGACTGAGTCCAAGTTTTACAGAACAAATCCCTTTATTAAGGTGAGGTTTGGATTCAGTCAAACGGCTGTACTTGAGAACCTGGAGAGTCACATGTCACCACAGGTTCCCTACCCCTGAGTGTGGCTTAACCTTGCAAAGTATTTCCCTGACATTTGTTGTATCATTGTACCTTAAAGGCACCTGAGGTCTTCCCCTCCCAGAATGATAGTTTCGTGTTGATATACGTGCCATCTTTTGTCTCAATTCCAGCCTAGTCCTTGGTCACTTAATAAGATCTGGGAAATACCTGATTTAGAAAGGCCAAGGTCACCCACTGCATCCTGGACCATTCTAATCATCTTGAATTTTACCTTGCCACTAAACTTCAATGACTCTGGAAGAGAGAGTGAGGCTGATGACTTTTCCCAACTCTATCTCACTTAAATCCAATTCATTTCCAAGTCAAGACATCACCCTGGTAATGTCATTGATCCTCTTTGAGAATGAAGGATGAACATTAACTACCTGTGGAGCACACAAGTGTTATTATCTTCATGTTGCTAATGAGGAAATTGAGGTTGTTGCACCAGTAGCTAAGAAAAAGGGTACCTAGCACCCCTCAATGAGTTTAAATCATGTACGGTACAGTAGTGGGGGGTGGAAGCAGCAGAATAATCTTTGGAGTCAGACAACTTGGGCTCATATCCTACTTCTGATGCTTACTACATGTGTGAACTTGGACAAGTCAATTAACTTAGCTGAGCCTCAATTTCCTCTCTGTAAAATGAGGGAATTGGAAAGGAAAAGACCTTTGAGATTCATTCCATCAATCAATCGATCACCAAGCATTTATTGTGTGCCAGGGACTGAGAAAGGGGTAAAGATATTTTTAAAAAAGTAAAAAGACTCCTGCCCTCAAGAAGCTTACAATCTAATGACAAAATAATTTGTCCATATAGAGGTATATAAGAACTACAAAGTAGACAGAAGGTAGCCTCAGTGGGGATGGTGTTTCATTCTGGAGTAACTAAGACCAGCATCCTAGAGGAGATTGCACTTTACTTGAATTTTAAAGGAAACTAGAGACATTTGGATATACGGTCCTATGAACTGAATTCTCCAGTACCAACAGAAGTGGTGCATTTGATTGTTTACCTGCTAGCAATAAGCTTTAAATGACCGTGGAGAAAGTGAGGTGTGCTACCATTGAAAGGCTGGAGAAAGGCAGACACTGAAACTCTGGTTTAATTTTCCAAAAAGAAAAGAGAATGGAATTTATCACACACACACGACCCTTGTCCAAGAGGAATTAAGAAATGCTTCTATAGGAAATATAACATGAACAGAGCCTTGTAGGAAGTTAGCGATTTTAAGTGGCAAAGGTAAAGTTCATGCCAGGCATGAGGTACAGACAATGCGAAGCTACAGAGGTGCTGAAGAATATCTAGGATGGTACTCCAGAACAGGAAGAATTTTCTGCTCTGGAAAAAAAAGTTTAGCAAGACATCCCAGTGATTTTCTTGATTTTTTTTCCAAAAGCCTTTATGACTTTTTTCTTGTCCCAACTGGGGAAAGAGGAGACGGAAAATGAAGTGAGAAAAAGCCCAAAAAAATATGCTTCCTCCCTCTCCTCCCCACCCCCACATACCCTATTTCTTCCTGGCAGTTTGCACTGAAGTCTCTAGTTTAAGTTGGGTTATGTTATTCATGGAAACAGCCCGGCAGTAGAGAAATATGAGTAACACCTGGTCTGCTTGTTGACTATATAAATACAGACAGGGACTCTTTTTCACTGTTCTTTGTATTCCCAGTATTTAGCACAAAGCCAGGCACATAGTAATCTAAAAACAATAGCTATTATTATTACAGTTAGCATTTATATAGTTCTTTAGGATTTGGAAAGTGTTTTACAGGTGTTAACTCATTAGGTTTGCAAAGGGTTTAATAAATACTTCTTGACTTGACATATAGCTTCAGTAGACAAAGCTGCCTTTTTCCTTAGAGGCAAAAAAACCCCCAAAAAACCAACCAGAGAGGGGTTGTACTAACATCTGAATTGTGAAGACACTGAAAGTTTTATAGTTTGCTATTTTGCTTTGTTTGTTTAACACTACTTCAGTACTTTTAGTTTGTGTGATACCTTTAGTTCCAGGACTTTCTGGTACTGAACTGGGATTTTTCCACATGAATACATCAACTCTAAAAGTCCTCATTCATCTACTATGTTGGTCTGAAAATATGCTAAAAAGTCAAAGGTCAAGGTTAGTGATTCAGCTCCAGATGGGCCAGCTGACTTTGCAAAGACTAACCCTGATACTGCTTTTGCTACCATCAGCATCTCAATTATATGGAGCTTTAAGAGTTGTCCCCAAATCCAGCCCTGCCTTCCTGCCAATTCATAAATTTCGATGGTCTCACACATTCATTTCTAATGAGGAGACAAGCAAAATGTGATGCTGTCCTGATAGCCAGAAAGCAACTTTAGCATCATGGTATTCAGTCCAGCAAACATTGATCAAGTGTGTGCCTGGGGAGAGGAGGGAGAAGAAAAAGACACTGTTCTAGACGCTGGAGAAGAGAAAAACTCTAAAAGAGAGCAATCAGAAACAAATATAAGTAGGTAGGGTATAGAACAACTAATAAAATGTTTGTATAAGCACTGTGTGGCATAATGGTTGGAGAAGGGGAGACAGGAAAATGGGGGTTCAATTTCCAGCTCTGAACCTTACTGTCAGTCCTTTAATCTCCCTGAGACTATTAGGGGTGGGAAACTTGTGTTCTCGAGGCCACATATGGCCTTCTAGGTCTTCAAGCGGGGCCCTTTGACTGAATTCAAACTTGAGGAGATTTGTTCTGTGAAGTTGTTTCAGTCAAAGGGCCCCACTTGAGGACCTAGAAGGCCACATGTGGCCTCGAGGGCGCAGTTTCTCCACCCCTGTTAGATATCTAACTTTAGCTACTAGATTCTAGAGAGGTCCTAGTCTTCCTTAGAAAAGGGGGATTCCTTGTCTTATTTAGTTATATACATTTGTATATACATTTGAGAGATGCAAAAACAAAGTGTCATTTGAAGACTATTATATGGTCCTATGATCACATGAATTGGTTAGAGAGGGCTCCCTGGAAGAGGGGACCTTTGCCTTGGGTTTTCAAGGAGGGTGGGAATTAACAAGTGAGGAAGAACATTCCAAGTAAAAAAAAAGCATCGTAAACAAAGGTACATAGGTGGGAAATTACAAGGGGATATTCTTGGATACAATCCAACTTTGACTAGGAGATGTAGTGTGTGGTAGAAAAGCAGTATGGGAGATAGGATGAGGCCCGACTGTGAAAGACCTTGAAGTTTAAAACTGCCAATCACTAGGCAATGAGAAGCCCCTGGAAATTTAGGAGCAAGGGAGGGAATGACCGGACCCATAAGTAAGGAAGTTTCCTCATCGTCGAAGACATGGATCAGAAAAGGGAGAGACTGGAGGTCAGAAGTAGTGTTATATTTTTGCTTTTAAAAGAGGAAAAAGTCTAACTGCAGAAACCGGTCTTTTAAAGTGGTCCAAAGACACGGTTGGGTGGAAATTGGGTTTCCTTGGCCGGGGCTGAATTTGGCTGGTTTTAATTGTTCTATTTGCAAAGTATAGGGTTTGCTATGGTAACAAGGTCTGGCATCCAGAATGCATGTGAAAATAAAAGCTGTGTTTGAAGGGTGAGGGAAAGGGGGTTGTCCTGGGAGGATTTTGGAGATTTTAAACTCTTTTGAACAGTGTCTGGGTAAATTGAGGCCACAAGTCCTGCACTCTACCAAGGACTGGCAGCCAGGTAGGACAATCTTGGCTATCCATTCCAGGACCATGCTGTGTGCTGAGGAAGCCTACTTAAGGTGTGACCCTGCGCTATCGCCAGATTCTCCGCCAGGCTCAGCTCTAGTTGACCCATCGGGGGACTCTCCTTCCTTACCTAGCACAGCCTAGGAAACGGGTGTGGAGGGAGGAGTCACCCCCTTCCTCCCACCCTCAGCCAGCCACCTAGGCTGGCGTGCATTGTCTCCGGGAAGGTGGGGTGGGTGGGAGAGGATTCCGACCCTCCCTAGCCCTCTCGGGTCCGGTCCCACAGTCCCCCCTCCTTCTCCCTTGGCTCCACTTGCCCCCTCCCAGTTCTCTTGCGCTGCGCTCCACAAGCCGCGCCGCCCCCACCTTCCCCGCCTTAGTCGCCGGCTACCCAGAGTAGAGCTCCGACTGCCCCGCGCGCCCCAGACCTGCTGAGCTCCGGGACTGTGCTCTCACTCATTTGCCCCTCAAGAGAGGGCCGGGGAGGGGAGGGGGACAATCGCAAGTCCCGAGGAGGGGGTGGTGCCCCGGCTTAGCTCCCCGAGGCTGCCTCCGGCCTCCCCCTAGCCAGGGCCTCTGGTCACGGCTGAAGCTGCTGCCCCGTCTCGAGGCGGGTGTGTCCCCCAAGTGCCGAGCCTCCGAGGTGGGGAGCGCAGAGCGCCCCCACACACACTCACACACCCCTCCGGAGCTCGGGGCAAATGGTAGGCTCCATTTAAAGTGTGCTTGTCCCCGTTCTCCGTGCAGCCCTCGCCTGGGTCTCGGCTCTCGCCGCCGCCGCCGCCGCTCCTCCTCTTTCTCCTCCTCCCCTCTCCTCCTCCTCCTCATCCTCCTCCTCCTCCCCCGGCTGCCGCTGCTCCAGCAGCCCCTGTCATTCCTGCGCTGGAGAGCCCGGCGGTGGCGGCCGCGGCGGCTGAGCGCGGAGGGGGAAGGGGGCAGCCGGTGGGGCAGCGAGGGAGCCAACAGGTAGAGCCGGGGCACCCGCACCCCGCGCCCCCCGGTGCAGCCCGGGCATCATGCTGCCCTTTGTCACTTCTCTCCTCCCCAGGCCAAAATCCTGAGCATGATGGAAGACAATAAGCAGCTGGCTCTCCGGATCGATGGGGCGATCCAGTCCGCCAGCCAGGAGGTGACTAACCTGCGAGCCGAGCTGACAGCCACCAACCGGAGACTGGCCGAGCTGAGCGGCGGCGGCGGCGGCAGCGGCGGCGGAGGCGGCGGCAGCGGCGGCTGCGAGTCCTCGATCATGGAGAACAACCACCACAACGCGCAAGGTAGAGATTCTCCCCGACCCCAGAGGGGGCCGAAAGACCCCTCTCCCTGTCTCTGCGTGTGCGTGGCCATTCATGCGCCCTGCGATGCCCCCCGGCAGAGCTAGAGGAAGGGTCCGCCCGCGCCTCCTGGGGGGAGGCTTGGCTGGAAGGGTGGGCTGGATTCAAGGCTGCCTATTGCCCGCAAAATAGGCTGTGAGCAGGAGCCCGACCTGGCAAAAGCCAGAGAGGGTGTTAGTGATTGTTGGATTTAGCCTCCCCCCACCGTGGGCGGGGGGCTTAGGGAGCATCCTTCGGCGTCGTGTCCCTTAACCCTTGCAGCCGGTCCATCGTGGGTTCTCACCTTAGGGGGAAGTGCCCAGAGCTGTGATTGGTGTCCCCGAACCCCTGGGCAAGGTGGACCAGAATCGGAATTGCCCGATAGCCGAGGAGCCGATCCTGGTTTCGTTGGGAGCAGAAAGTGTGATTTGGGTAGCAAGCAAAACCCCAATCAATGGGAAAAACTTTTCATCTCTGGCTGCTCGACTGTCTGTGCCCTTCCCTTCCCCCTACACCTGGAAAAGCTAGTGATGCTCCCCGCCCCCCAATTTCAGAAAGCTACTTGGTTCCCTCTTTGGCTCTGAGGTCTGGTGTCAGGTTCACGGACCGAGAGGAAAGAGCCAATTGCATCACTGTGCCGTTCCCACTTCCCTCCACCAAAACTGGGTCCGTTGTCTTCTTTCCACCTGGACTCGATGCTCTCTCCATGTGAATCTAGCCCTGCCACCTCCGCAGCAGTAGCAGCCACTGAGCTGCCTGCTTAGCAGGGAGTTTAAATTCCCCAGCCAAAAAAGCCCCAGACCCTACCGGAATAGTGTTTTTCTCTAGGAGGAGATCTTCCTAGACACCCCCACCCCCCAAAAAGACAGAATATCCCCCTGATGACAAAGTATGCTTGGTCCTGGACCAGAGGGAATCTGAAATCTAAGCTAGAAGTGACTTCCTTACAGTTTGCAGAACCAATACAGCTGGCCGTGTTGACGGCTCCCAAGCAACCTGGGAAACCCCCTTGCAAGGGTTAATGGTAGATGAACTCTCCTTAAAATGTATTGTTTGATCTCTGTGAAGCAAGAAAGTGTGAGTCAAGCCAGGCCATTGAGGATTTCTGCTAATCACCCAAGTGTTTAAAATCTCGGGAGTTGCTGTCTATAAAATTAAATGTAATTGTAACCCTTAAGCCCTTGAAATCCAAAGCAAGAAAAAGATGCTGTTCATTCCCTGGTACCTTTTGAATAGCACATTAGGACCAGGAGTGGGTCCTATATCAACCCTGAAACTGATCTGTTGTTTATTTCAAGACCCCCCTCTTCCAAGAATTTGACCGAATATTTCAGGTTCTTCCTCGTGGGTCCTGATGCTTCTATGAGTTGAATTTGAACCTGAAGATTAGCTGTGGTCCATGAAGTCCAGTTCCCAACCTAACTAGATATCCCACTCCTCTACTCCCTCCCCAAGAGTGGTGTGAGTCCCAGCTCACTTCTGCTGCATCTGAATGGGCATTATGTAAGACTGATGAATGAGCTGTCTTCTAGGGTTTGGCAGAAGGGCTGCAGGGTGGAAATTGAATAGATTTCAGTAACTTATCCTTTGCTACCTAAATGTATATATGTTAAGTCACAGATGATATGCCTGAAGATATTGTGGGGAACCCAGTCTTAGAGAGATAGACTGTAAAGTATTGCTTGGCATTTATGGACGGGAATTTTTCTATTGTGACAGAAACTAAGAATTGACGTGGTGCTAAGGGTTACACGTCAAATTCCGGAGGTCTAAGCCATCTGACTCTTGACTACAACTCCCCCTCCCCCAAAAGGGGAAAGTTTTGCATGCTGGTTGGTTATAAAGCAGGTAGAAATAAATTTATATAGAGATTTATGGGAGTAACTTTCAGTTGGGGGTGACTAGATGAGGGCTGAATTCTCACTCTAGAACAGGTCACTGCTGCTGGATGCAGTCAGGTGACTCAATTTCTTGGCCTTCCCTCACCCCCACCTAATGCATCAGTTGTAAAAGTGCAAATGCCTCTTTGCTGCCCAGATGGTCCTAAAATTCTCAAATGGGAGACACTAAAGCCAGTAACCACTCCAGGTAAATGTTCTTAAGAGCCTCCTTGTTTGAACTCAATTTAGTAAGAGTTGTCAGCTCATCTCCCTTTAAATTGATGTGAATTTTCGCCCATGTGTGGTTTTTAGAAAAGGAAGAGGACTTTATGGCAGGGAGATGTTATTTACAGTCATGCTTCTTAAGTGTGATGTTTCTGCCTTATTAGAGTGGAAGAGAACCTCTGTAAAAGAAGACTGGCTGTCTCTTCACTGGGCTTTACCTTTGCTAAGCACAAGGTTCCACAAGGAGATATGGAATTGTATCAGATTCATTTAAGAGGATTCTTAGAGACTTCCTGCTTCTTGATCACCTAAGGCTAGAGTAGCTCCCAGCTTCTTAATCGAGCTTGCTGTTCCAAGTTAGCCTCCTCAATTATACTCTGATGGTTTTAATTTTGAATGTGCTCGTTAGGGTCGTTAAGCCCATGATTTAAGATAATTCCTATTTGTTGATGTTCTATGTATTTGTTACCCCTCAGATTGTGACTTTAAAAACTGACTGATATAAACTTCTATGAAAATTATTAGCATATGATTTTAATAAAAAAAAACCTAACAGGTATTTGGAATATATCAGAGTACTTGGCATGCAGAAGGCATTTACTAAATGCATGTTGATTTAGCAACTATTTCTTTTTTCCTCAATATTACTGTAAAGAGATATTATAGAATTTGCTATTCCCCCCATAACAAGGTTGCATGATGGGGGAGGGAGTGAAAAGAGGTACCTTTAATTAATTAAGAATATTAACAGATTCATCATCAGATGCTTTATCCAGCTGACAATCCAGCAGGAAGCCTTTGGAACACCTTTGGCTCTAGAACTTGGGTTCTCAGGGTGGATGAATGTACTCTTGTCATTTAAACAAAATATGAACTCTGCTGGTCCCCTCCGTGAGCCTTGTGTGGTTGCTATGTAACAGAGTCTCGAAAGCGAACTGTTACAAATCGGGGGGTTAGTCACTTTGCAGCATCTTCTCTTGGAATCTGTGTTGAAAGAGCGCATGGCAGGCAGCCCATCTTGCTGTTTTCTCTCTTTTCTCAGTGAGTTGAGTAATCCCTAATGAGGACACCGACACCCACTGCAGAGGGCATCACCAGTGAGAGGTGTTACATTCAGATGATCCCCCTGAATAGCAGCAGGAGGTTGGCAGGGTCATAAACACATTTGACAGGTAGACAGAAGAAGGTTCAGAGAGGACAGAGTCCAGCATTTGCACAAGTACATCTTGTTTGTAGCCAGGGAGCTGATTTGTTTAAAGGGATGTCTCAGAGTCATGGGCCTCCAAGTAGCATCTCTAGGAAAATATGCTTATGATGCTTGCAGGTTTGGGAGGGCAAGGGGGTGGTGCAGAGAGCAATTTGTTTCTCTGAAAAGCTTGTGTCTGATGAATGCCTAATATTAAATTCAAAAGGTTGCTTTGCTACAGATATAATAAAGCAATTAAGCTTCATTATAACCAACTCAAACAGGTGTTAGTTATATATGACATAAGATGCTTATGCCCAGTAGGAGATAAGCTTACTATAGTTTGTTGTGTATGTGAGTTTGTGTGTGTGCATTTAAGGAAATAATCATTTTTATACCTAGGCAAAAAAATACAGAATGAAAGTGTGGCTAGCTTCATTGCTTAACATAAAGGCTGTAAAAACAAGCTAGCCCAATTACTGGAGAGGCAACCTTGGAATCAAGAGGGCCTTAGGTTCAAGTGTTGCTCCTGATTCATTCTGGTCACATGAGCATGGGCAAAGTCCTGTACTCTCTCAGTGCCCCAGGTACCTTGGATTAGAAGTTATGGGAAAGTAGCCTATCTTTATTGGTGGGTGGAGTTTTCATAGAGTACCCCACAGAAATCAAGTCACAGGTGCAGAGTCTATTCCTCAAATGCATTGCATCTACGTGCACCTGCATGTCTCAGTTCGGATTCCTTTCCTTCTAAAATTATTGCCATTTTTGCTCTCCAGATCTTGTATGTCCATAGTTGATTGTGTCTTTTCCCCCCAGTAAAATATAAGCTCCTTAAGGGCAGGAACTGATGCCTGACACATAGCAAATTCTTAAAAGTTTCTTGACGTACTTGACTGTATTCATGCAAAGAAATGCAAAGTAGAAATACCGTTTGCTTGATTCCTTGATATCCCTTGATTCTAATTCTAATCTAAGTAGAAGGTTTAGGAATAGAGATGTTATGTATTATATGGGTCAGTGTTGGAAGGGGGAAGATCCAAGTTCAAGTGCTGCCCCTGCTCCATACTAGCTAAGTGATCACAGGCATGTCATTCAATCTCTCCCTGCCTTCAGGAAATCTCTAAGAGCATAGGTGGCAAATGACTTGTATT
Source organism: Bettongia penicillata ogilbyi (assembly GCA_023548195.1). Taxonomy (NCBI): domain Eukaryota; kingdom Metazoa; phylum Chordata; class Mammalia; order Diprotodontia; family Potoroidae; genus Bettongia; species Bettongia penicillata. The sequence goes on from JAJHZJ010000561.1 coordinate 11,372,137, forward strand.
GGTGAAAGGAGTTCCCATTCAGTTTATTCCCTGTAACAGTTAAATAAAAGGTCTGCCTCCATAGATAGGGAGGTAGGTAAGTAGGTAGATAAATGCATGCACAAAACCCAATACAGAGTGGAAATGTGGTTAACTTTCTGCCTTAAAGGCATAAAAGACTGTTTCCTATCTAACTTGTAGACATAAAACTGAAGAATTTCTTAGACAAGTATAGCTTTTCCCAATTGTAGTCAGGCTTCATAGCCCTAATCCCTCCCTGGTGGCTACACCTAGACATTACTATCCCAAGACTGAGAGTCTGTCAATTAATTGACAATAACCTATGGAGTGAGTAGGTTTGTGATATGTTGGCTGAAACCAAGAAGCCAGAACTTTGCAATGTTAATTCTTGTATTTTGGGAGCCGCATCCTAATTTATCCCACCATTGCTCATGAGAATTTCGATCTTTATATTTCTTTTTCTCCAGAGAAGGTGATTGGTTCTAGGTGCTCTATTCTGAAAGTGATCATAAAATTTTGAAGAATGAACCTTAAAAGTCATAAGCTTTAATCCACTGGCATTATTGATGAGAGAAGCTAAGTGATTTGCCCTTGGTCACACTACTAAGTGTCTCAGGCAAGATTCGAACTTGGGTTTTCCTGATGCTTAGTTCCAGTATCCCATCCATTATAATACTCACTGAAAAGCTGGAGCTCATCCAGAGAGAAGGTGTCCATGAGGGTGAGGTGACTCAAACCTAGTTCATATAAGCATGTCCTGAAGGACCCAAGAATGCTTAACTTGGAAAAGAGAAAACTGGAGCAGGGGAAAAGGAAGTGTGGAGGCAGAAATAAGATCAGTATCTTCAAGAGTTTGGAGGATTCTTCTGGGGAAGAGAGATTGGGGAATTCTTACTTGGCCTAGGTGGTCAGAGCTATAAAGTATGGGTGAAAAATTAAAGATTCTCTCTCTCTCTCTCTCTCTCTCTCTCTCTCTCTCTCTCTCTCTCTCTCTCTCTCTCTCTCTCTTTCTCTCTTCCTGCATGTGTGTGTGTCTCCACTTAGACCTGTCAAAAATTGAAATGGGATGCTTCCAGAGAGAATGAGTTCCCATCACTGGAAGTCTTCAAATAGAAACTGTCTGACCACTTGTCACAGATACAATAGATAAGATTCATAGAATTGGGTAAGAGATGGCTTAGATTACCTCTTAGATTTCTTCCATTTTATCAGTCAACAAACATTTATTTCTTTTCCTTTTACTGTTCTGCTTCTAAAAAAAACGTTTTTCAATAAACAAAATTCTACCTTGTCTCCTACCACATCTCTCCCACAATCGCACTAAAAAGAAAACCCCAGACCTTCATAACATAAATTCATGGTGAAGTAAACCAATTACTTACATTGACCATGGTCACTGTGAGTCCATCATATCTCTGTCAGGAGATGGGTAGTATGTTTCATCAAGAATCTTCTAGAACTCTAGTCAGTCACGGCATTAATCAGAGTTCTTGAAAGAAGTCTTTCAAAGTTATTTGCTTATAAAGTTATTATATAAATTATTCGTCTGGTTCTGTTCCTGTCCCTCTGCATCAATTCATACAAGTCTTTCCAGATTTGTCTGAAACTATCCCCTTTATCATTTCTTACAGCACAATAATATTTTGTCACCTTCATAAACTAAAGTTGTTCAGCCATTCTCCAATTATTAGGCACTCCCTTGGTTTCCAGTTCTTTGTCACCATAAAAAGAACTGCTACAATGATTGTTTCATGTATGGGTCCTTTTCCTCTTTCTTTGACCTCTGGAGTATAGACCTAGTACTGCTATCTCTAAGTCAAAGGACATACACCTTATAAATTTCATAGTTCCATATTTCTTTCCAGACTGACTGGACCAGTTCACAACCCTATCAACAATATGCTTGTTTTTACCACAGCCCCCTTGTCATTTTCCATTTTTGTTAACTTTTCCAATCTGATGAGTGTGAGATGGAACCTCAGAATTGCTTTAATGCAGTTCTCTAATTAGTAATGAAACATGGACAGTGATAGCTTGGATTTCTTTCACTAAGCACTGCCTGTTCTTATCATTTAACCATAGGGAATGGCTCCAATTATTATAATTTTTACCCAGTTTTCCACATATCTTAGATATGAAACCCTTGTCAGAAAATTACCAAAAGGCATTTCTTAGTGTTTTGTTAGTAATACTCCTACAACTACTAATAATAGCTAGATTTATTTGGCACCTACAATGTTTCGGGAACTGTGATAAACACCTTACAAATATTATCTCATTTGATCCCCATATCCCTGTTTTACAGTTGAGAAAACTGAAGCAAACAGGGTTGAGTTCCTCAAAGTCACACAGCTAATAAATGTCTGAGGCCACATTTGAACTCCCATCTTCTTGATTCGAGATTGCTCTATTTACTATGTCAACCTAACTGCCATATTAAGGATCTAGTATATGCCTGGCACAGTGCTAAGCATTGTAATAGAATGTAAGCTCCCTGAAGGCAAGAACTTTCTCACTTTCGCCTAGCACATAGTAGACATTTAATAAACACTAATTGATTGAGTCATTAAAGTTAGTTCTGAGATTCTGATTCATCAGTGGCAAAGATAGTCCTTGATTGTCTCAAGTTCAGATTTATCTCATTTCATTAGGTGCTTCATGGAGATTTGGAAGTTCCTTTCCAGAAACAGCATAGAGTATTTATTGGCTAGAATTCTGAACTTTTGTCTCTTTCATCAGAAACCTACTACTTCTATGATCCTGGGCAAGTCATTTAGTCTCAGTTTTCTCATTTGTCAAATTGGGGCAATAATCATCCCTACCTGATACTCATTGTGTGATAATATAAAGTGTATTGCAGACCTCAAAGAATTTTATAAATATGAACTGTCATAATTATATCATTAGATAATCTTCTGCATCAGTTGGTCAGCTCAGTTCTAAGCTACTTCACTAATCATGGACATCCTGTCATCTTGACTGGAGAGGACAGAGTCAGAGCTCGGAGGCGCCATCTTGCATTTTGTAAATGGAGAAGCTGAAGCCCAAAGAGAGGTCACAGGGGTCAGGAGCGGCAACTCTGGGCTCGAACCCCCGTTCCCTGACTCTGAAGGCAGCTCTCATTAGGTATCCTTCAGGACTTGTGGTGCCTTCCCTGAGGTAGAGCCTCTAGATCCACAGACACTTCTGCTTCTCCATGATATAACCAGGCTGAAACTCTTTATATGGTCACCATTCTACTGTCTTCAATGGGTTTGTGCTGATATCAACTTTCAACAGCTTCGTGCTGTTGATCTTAGTCAGGCCCCTCTGGGTCAGTGTAAGTCTCTGCTTTTCTGGTCAAATTGTAGGCTCAGAAGTTTAGAGCTAGAAGGGACCTGAGAATTCATCTATTTCAATATGCCTTATTTAACAAATTAAGAAACTGAGGCCCAAAAAGGTCACACAACTTACTGAGTAGGTGATAGATACAAAAATCCAGTGTTCTTCCCAAATCGGCAAGATCCTGGTTGTATAGCTTCCAGGAAATTCCTCCTCCTTCTCTTTCTTCTCCTTCTCCTCCTCCTCCTCCTTTTCCTTCTCTTCTTTCTCTTTCTCCTTTTCCTCCTCTTCCTCCTTCTCCTCTTCTTTATCCTTCCTTCCCTCCATCTTTCCTCCCTTTCTTCCTTTCTTGTTTTCCTGCTAGTTTTTTTTTTTGATTTCTTGCTTTTTCTTCTTTCTTTTTTCCTTGTTTGCTTCCTTTTTCCTTTTTAGAGCTGAGGTGTTGAAATTTTCTCCCTGAATCAAATTGTCAACCCTTCTGTATCTCCTAGTCTTAGTGGCCTGGGAGGTTGAGAGGTTAAATGACTTCCCCAGAGCCACATGGCCATTATATATCAGAGGCAAGAATCAAACCCAGGTCTTCTTGCCACCAGGGCAGACCCTCTAGCCCCCTCCATGCTGCCGACCCTTTCCCATTTGTTTCTACTTCTGTCCTGTTGGCAGGCAGCAATACCATGCTCTGGTGAATCTCATTGGCTATAATGTGTGATTCTCTGGCCATCAGCAAGAATGCAGCAGATGGCCTCTGCAGGTGAGACACTGCTCAGTGGGCTCCACTGATTCTCAGCATAAGGCCCAATGGGTCCAGAAGGTCAAGTAGGTGGACGCAGCCGTACACCCTGCATATTTTCTCTCACTGTTGCCAGACAGAGATTTCCCCAGCCTTTCAGATGAACATTCCTGGGACATGTGACATCAGCCTTTGTTCCTTAACTCTTTTGAGCATTCTTGGGGGAATAGGAAGTGTCAACCATGGACTTTGGCTTCCCAGCCCCTCTGCCACACATCAGGAAAGCGTTGGTCTTATTGCACTCTCTGAGATTTGAGAATGAATTTTTAAATGATCCTCTAAATGGAAACTAGTCCATGCTGTTTGGGATTTAGAGCAGAGACAAGTACTATATGATTGGGAGGATGGAATTAGGGTAGGGAGCAACCAGCAGAAATGGCCGCATGCCTTGTCACTGTAAAATGTAGACAAGAAGGGATATTTAGCAACATTCAGGAAAAGGTAGTTTTACCAAAGCCAGCAGAATGCCTGCCCTCTGCTCTACCATCTGGCAGTAGATTGGAGCTGGTGACTCAGAATGAGTAAAAGTCACCACATCCATTGTAACCCTCAGAAAGGCATTTGGACAAGAGCCATCTGAAATGCCAGGACACCAAGAGAAAGCCAGTGAAAAGGAAGTCCTCCATGTACTCTTAGGCACATTGGATTACAGCAAAATTTCCTGTTTGACTTGGAGGCAATTTCAACCTCTAAAGTTTAGTTACATGTTATTCTCCTTTGTAATCCATCACCATTGAAAAAATCTCAATCAGCTTTCCATTTTGTCTTAAATTCAATAGGGGGTCAATGATTTGTTGTTATTAATATTATCTTTAGCTCACACACAGATGGCTTTCAAGTTTTCAAAGTACTTCAATGCATGATATCCCTCCCTCACTTAAATCCAACTCACCTGCATGTCATGGCATCACCTTCCGGATGTCATGGTCCTCTTCCATGAAGGAGAAACAGCAATGCATTATTTCATTTGTCCTTCAGAACAACCTTATGAGGTGTCATCACTACTCCCATTTTACTGGGGAGGTAATTGACAGTCCAAGAGGTTAAGTGATTTACCCAGGGTCACAAAACTGGTAAGTGTCTGAAATAGGATTCACATCTAGATTTTCCTGTTTCCCATTCCAGCACTAAAGGCACCTCATGAGGTCACCTAAATGGAAATAGTCCCTGTCACCCTCTCAACGCGTTCCTCATGCTGGCTGCTGTCTTGGTTGACTTGGCTAAGCCAAGCCTTTCTTTTGGACTTCTGTAGTGGTCAATGTCCTCTTAGCTCTCAGTGACCAGAGTTCACATGGAGCTCATTCTTGTATGACTCAGTGGGATAATTCCTCCCCTCTCCACTATCCTCTGTCCCATCTGCTCCTTTCTGCCTTTTGCCAGACCTTCTTCAGCACTCGAGGGCAGGAGAGAGCACACTTGGCAAAGACAGAAGGAAAGGAAGAGAGCAACTGGGGAAGTTGAGCCATCTTCCACTGTAAAGGAGCTGTCCACTCCTGGCTCTTTTCCAGGCATGGAGTTGCTGCAAAAAGTTTTCCAAAGCATAGAAGCCAAAGATTTTTACTTTGGTAGAGTTCTGGTTTGTCTCTTCCTTCACTCTCATTCAACAAATATTTATTGAATACCTAAAAGTTCTGGGTAAGGGTTCCAAGGTGATGTCAAGTAGAGAAAGACTGGGTTATTTGCTTTATAGGGTCATGTTTGTAGAGCTAGAGATGTCTGTAGAAGGCATTTATTAAAACTAACTCATTTTACGAGTGAGGAAACTGAAACTCAGAAAGGTTATGTGACTGGTCCCAGAGCTAGTATGTTGCAGAAATTTAAAAAAAAATCATAGGTTTAGACTTGGGAGGAACTTGAAAGACATATAGTGCAGTCTTTTCATTTTATAGGTGAAAAACCTGAGGTCCTTTATGGTTAAGTGACTTGTCCAAGGTCACTTTGGTAATAAGCATAAACAGGTTATATGCCAGCATTTTTTCCAAAGGATTGGAAAGAAGTGAGGTCTGAAATGAAGATTCTAAATTTACTATTGGTGCAGCTATTGGCACATTTTCAGACATCCTATAAACATGTCAAGTTGGGTCTAATTCCTGGGTTGGGTTTCCATGGTCCTAGTGACTAATGGTTCCCCAAAAGGAAAAACACCTATTGGTCATTTGTCTTGGCCATACTTACAACGATGATCGAGAGCAAGCTGAGGGACAGAAATAACACACGCCCCTTGTTAGGCACGCTGCCATCTGAGCAGACGGGGAAAGGCTGGTCAACTGCTCTTCTTGGTCCCAGGAACAAAGGACAGGACTGTACACTACCTTTAATTCCCATCCTGCATCGGGCTTTTTGGCCCCAGGGCTTGTTCCTTCTCCTTTCATCTGATTCTGTTTATACCTATGACTTGAGGCATTCTCATCCCCTTTTGTGACAACCATGAAGAGGGAGAGATTGAGGACTGCATGATCTTTGAGTTCTAGCTTCCCCATTTCTTATCGTATAACATTAAGCAAGTTACTTCATCTTTGCTCTCTAGTTCTGTAAAATGGGAAAAAACTGAATTACATGGTTTCTATTGCTTCTTCCAACTAGAAATTCTATGCTCTAATTTCTCATCCAGTACCAACATCGTATTTTCTGAAGTTCCCCCCAACACTTTCCCACCCCTAGTTTTGCATTTTGTTTTCTAAGGGCCCTCTTAGCTCTAACATTCTGTGTTCTAAGGACCCTCCCAGATCTGACATTCTATGTTCTAAGGGCCTTCCCAGCTCTGACATCCTGTGTTCTAAGGGCCCTCCCAACTCTGACATCCTGTATTCTAAGGTCTCTCCCAGCTTTGACATTCTGTGTTCTAAGGGCCCTCCCAGCTCTTACATCCTGTGTTCTAAGGGCCCTCCCAGCTCTTACATCCTGTGTTCTAAGGGCCCTCCCAGCTCTGATATCCTGTGTTCTAAGGACCCTCCCAGCTTTGACATTCTCTATTCTAAGAGCCCAGCCCTGACATTCTATGTTCTAAGGGCCCTTTCAGCTCTGACATCCTTTTCCCAATGTCCTTTCTTTGTTTAATATTTCACAGCCTAAGAGCCCTCCCAGCTCTGCTGTTCCATATACCAAGGTCCTTTTGAGCCCTTAACATTCTATATTCTGAAGTTCCTGTCAGCTCAAAGTGTCAGGAAAAGCCTTCATCCAATGAGAACTGCCAAAAATGGAATTGATTGACTCAGTAGACAGTGAGCTCCCCAACCCTGGAAGTTTTCAAGTTGACAAGGAGTTATGACTTGCTGGGAAGTAAAATTCACTCACATGGTGGAGCTGGTACAGTTTGCTGGTTGGCTTTCTTCCTACTCAAATTCCATGATTCTCTCCTACAGATTGGTCATTTCTCCTTCCCAAATCCCAGGTCTTACCTTGGCTGTTTCTTTAGCCTTGACTAAAACAAACCAAGTTACACATTAGATGTATTTATTTTTTGTTTTACCATTTGCATTATACCATTCTTAGGAGTATGTTATATTTCTAGCACATATTCACTAATACCTGGAGGTTTCCAAAGCATGTAGTGTTTATATTTTCTCATGTAACCCTCACAACTACCTTGGTAAGGGCTGTTACTTTCTCCATTTTATAAATGGGGAGTCTGAGGCTGGGAGAGGTTAAAGGACTTAAACTGAGCTCTTTCTGATTCCAAATCCAGCACCATATCCCCTATCTCCTAGCTGCTTCCTTGGCTACAAAATGGGAATGGTTCACACTAAGTGGTTTCTGAGGTCATTTCCAGCTTTAGATCAATGTTCCTATTAGGCACCTACTGTGTGTTAGGCTCTAGAGGACACAAACAAGGTACAGTCCTTGCCTTTATGAATTATAAGGCATTTATTAAACATTTGTGCCAGGCACTGTGATAAGGGCTGGGCATATAAATACAAGCAAACGAGATAGCCCCTGACCCCAAGGAACTTAAAATCTAATAAGGAGAAACAAAACTTGAACTGGAAAGAGTGGGGTTAGAATGCATGGTAGCACCATTTGGAAATGTAGGGAAAGTTTTGAGGTCCAGAAATTGACCCACTTCCAGTCATGCAATAAGTGTCAGAGGCTGGAGGTGAGAACCTTCATACCATACCATACCATACCATACCATACCATACCATACCATACCATACCATACCATACCATACCATACCATACCATACCATATCAACAAACCATACTATGGATTTATGATACATTCTCCCTTGTTCTGTCATTCTAACTAGGAAAGTACTCCCCATCAGCTGTAGCAAATGATGCAATTCTCTTTCCTAGACTAACTTGAACTCTTTCCTTTGAAGTCCAGAAGTGACAGTGTGAAAAATGGTAATATCTGCTACGTGATTTTTCTACTCTCAACTAATGATTGACTAGCTGACTGACCATGAGGTATGAGTCGTTGTTGTTTTCATCGAGCCTAAATGTTTGGACATTTTTATACTATGCCCTGTGAACCATGGAAATGGATGACCTACTGAGTTAGCCAACTAGATGGCTCAATGGGTAGAGCTTGGGAAGTGGAATTGGAAAGACATGAGTACAGATCAGATTCAGACACTTACTGTGTGATCCTGGGCTAGATACTTAACTTCTCTCTGCCTCATTTTCTTCATCTCTAAAATGGGTTTAATAATAGAACCTATTTGATGGGGTTATTGTGAGGACCCAGCAAGTTAACATATGGAAAATGCTTTGGAGACCTTAAAGCACTATATAAATGCTGGTTTTATTATCAGTGTTGTTAATATTTGTTATTGTTATGTACTGGATCCATGATTTCATCGGCATAGGGGATTCCCAGGCAGAAACTCTTTCCACAAAGCAGATTAGGAACTCCTCTGTAATTTGTAACCTTAGAGCATTGATGCAGGGTGAGAAGCAGGGGATCCTTGGGGGTTGGCACAGGGGGTATTATAAAAATGCCCAAACTCTAGTGATGAGTTTATTTTTTAAAAAAACACATACTTCATTGTCAAGCAGAAATGAAGAGAACAGAACACCATTAATCAAGGGAAGAAAAAATCGCTTTAGTTAAGAGTAGAAAAATTACTTGTCCAGGGTCATGCAGCCAGTATGTGTCAGAGGAAAGGCATGATCCCAGGTATTCTTATCTTTGGGAACAGTGCTCTATCTTTTCTGCCAGGCAGCCTCTCCTAATTGACCTCTCACTGCTGACCTGTGATTACATAGATCCTTGTTGTGTTGTCTTCATTAACATGTGAATTGGCTAAATCACATTCCCGAGTCCTCTGGGGATGGGGGGGGTGTATGCAGCAACCCAAGTATAGCGACCCCCTAAGCTATGTCTCAGTTAGGAAGTTTCCAGAAATGATGGGGGATAGGACTGCCATTTTGCATAATGTGGCTGCCCACGTTTTGCCTGAGGGCACGTTCTTCCACTCTGATTGCTCGGTGGGTAATTTGACATTGTACTTGGCAGCCCTGCTGGAGAAGGGACTCACGTTTAAGTCTTAATGGAACCCCTGCGGAGAAAGGATAATGATTCGGTGGTCAGCTGCCTCACAATGTGCATCGTTAGCATCCACACATACAGTTGAACCTTGTTATAAAGCAGCTGGTCATTCCACAGATTGATATATACCAGAGATCAGATTGTGTCTTCCCCCCACCCCTAAAGATAGCAGCTAAAAACAAGAGAAATCCATTGCAAGATGATCAACTTATAAACTATAGTTGTCACGCAGAATCCTATCCTTCAGTTTGAGCATTTGGATGGCTTTCTATGGGATTTCTTGGAATCAGCTATTTCAGTCACACGGAGGAGATTACCGCCATGGAGTTAGAGCTGGAAGAGACTTAGAGGCCATCTAGTCTATGCTCCTTGTTTTACAGATAAGGAAACTGACGCCCAGAGAGATGGTGGCTTTTCCAACGTCACTCATACCAATAGCAAGTGGAGAAACTGGGATTTTTAATCATGTTATCTGGTTCCAAATTTAGTACCTTTTTTCTTCGCTATGTTGCCTGACTTGGTCTTCAATTCTGACCTGTGTTCAGGTGGGAGGATTTTCTAACATCAGTAGTTTCAATTCAGCTTAACAAATGTTTTAAAGGCTTGCTGTAGACAAAATAGTGTGTTTTGTTCTGGAGACTAAAAGATGAAACACAGCACAGATCCTGCCTTCATGGAACTTCATGGAACAGTTTGATAAGGGTGATACGACGTACCCAAATAAGTGTCAGTCAGGCAACTAGTATCTTTGAAGTGTGTACTATGTGCTGTTGGGGCAGTTAGGTGGCACAATGGATAGACTGCTGGGCCTGGAGTCAAGAAGACTTGAGTTCAAATCCAGCCTCAGACTGTGTGACCCTGGACAAGTCACTTCACCCTGCTTGCCTCAATTTTCTCATCGTAAAATGAACCAGAGAAGAAAATGGCAAACCACTCTGGTATATTTGCCATGAAAACCTCTAAAGGGATCATAAAGAGTTGGATATGACTGAAAGTGACTAAACAACAACAGCTATGTGCCAAGTACTGTGCCAAGTAAGCACTAAGATCCAAAGCAGAGCATTTTGTCAGTCAACCAGAATTTATTTAGTATTTATGACACCTCTAGGCACCTCATGGCACTAAACACCATGCATACACAGAAGCAAAAAAAATTCTTGCCTTCAAGGAGCTTATATTCTAACGGGAGAGAAAATATGTAATTAAGTCCATACAAGGTATATCCAGAACAGATGGAAAGCAGACTCAGAGAGGAAGCTTTAGCATCTGGGATGACTGTAAAGACTCTGCAGAAAGTGGAATTGAGCTGAGCCTTTAAGGAGGTCAGAAGAACTAAAATGTGGTACCGAGTTATCTGAGCTTTCCAGGCATGGGATACAGCCCATGTAAAGGCTTGGGCATGGTAGATGAAGCATCAGTGGTGTATCATGTCTGAGAAAATGAAATTAGTTCCCAGTATTCCTGGATCACAGAGGTCAGAAAGGAAAGTGTGAGAAAACCAGAAAGAGAGGAAGGGGTCAGGTTGGAAGGAACTTTAAATACCAAATAAAGGAAGAAGAAGGAATCCAAATAAAATGCTGGAGGAAAGTTTGAGATGGGCAGTGATATGGTCAGGTCTGTACCTTGGAAAGATGATATTGACAACTGTAAGGAGGATGGATTGGGAGACATAGAGAAACTAGAAATAGAGAGGCTGATGAAAATGTAGAGACATTGCAATGGATGCTCAGGGGGAGGGCCTGAATTTGGCCATGTGAGCAGAGAGAAGGGGCTGAATCTGAGAATTGTCATCTAGGTAGAAAACAAAAAAACCTCTGAGTTTCTTAATATTTGTTGTCTCTTAACCTCTTAGAGCTAGAAGGGATCCGAGAGAGGTCAGACTTCTACCTCTCTCATTCCACAGATGAGGAAACTGAGGCTTTGAAGGAAATATTTGATTGTGGAGGGGAAAGGGCTCCTTATTTAAAGGCATCTTGCTCAGGGAGTCCTTTTAGAATGAGAGAAGTCTTTGTGAATAGAAAGAATCGCCTCCGTTTTTTCTTCTTTTTGTAGTTTAGAATTTTTTTGAATGGTGTGGGCATCTGTGGAGTGCATTTGGCTCTCGCCCTTTAGTGACTTGGATGTAGGGATATATAGATATAGATGTATAGATAGATATATGTGTGTGTGTACTCATATATACATATATATGTGTATATATGTATATATGCACACAGATGTATATACAGATATATGTGTGTATACATATCACATAGCTATATATACATGTATAATATATAATATATGTATATACATAGCACATATCTGTATATACATATACATGCACAATATATGTGTGTATGCATGCAACATATCTATATATACACATACATATATGTGTCCATACATCTCATGTATCTCCATATCACATACACACACACACATGACATCACTGCCTACGTAGCCTCTGTCTCTAGTGAAGAGATTTGATGACATCTGAGTCAACACTTCCACTGAGTCAGAAGGGAATATAGTGGGGCCTGACTTGGGGCTTTGCCCACCCATCATTCAGGGGTAAAGAGAAGAGAGCGACATAAACAGCTGCTGTAAAATACTGAAACTTGGGGGGGACAAATTAAGTCAAGTGGCTCAGTTCTCTGACACAAATTGTATCTTACCTCCTGATTCAGGACTGACCTCCACACCTGGACCCCTACTCTGCTTATCTCAGCCCTTGGGATTGTGCCACTCTAAGGATCCCAGAAGACCTCAGTTCCAACCCCACTTCTGAAGCTTACCCCCTGTGTGGCCCCAGGCAAGTCACCTCTTTGGGCTTCCATTTCCTCATCTGTAAAGGGATGGAGATCTCTTTGAACTCTAGATCTAGGACACCAGGTTCCTAAGTTACTTTGCCTCTGTAGTACTCAGTTCCTTCATCTAGAAAATAAGGGGGCTAGACTTGACCTCTGAGCTACCTTCTAATCTAAACCCATTACCTCATGGTCTTGAGTCAATTAACTTCTCTGACTGACCCCAGGTGACATAGATATTAAAGAGAGCTAAAAATTAAATCCAAGTCTTCCTCCTCTGTTGAGTTTCAGTGTTCTCACCACTGTGAAATCATAAGAAACTCATTTTAGTTTTCAACTTATCTACTGGTCCTTTGGGCATATAGATTTCTTTGTGCTATACCCTGAAATTCCCTGATCTGCAGAATGGGATCCCCCATTCCAACAGGAATTCTGTTACTCTCCCAAACATGAAACTCGTCTTCATGTTGGCAGGAATCCCATCCATGAATGGAAGGTAGGAGATACAATGAGAAACTCTCCATCTGAATCAGAGAGGATTCTTTGACCTTAGCTTTTAACATTTCTCTTTACAGTGACTTACAGAATTTTAGGAAAAATTTTAGCACAACATATATATATATATATATATATATATATATATATATATATATATATATATGATATATATGTATGTATATATCTCAGTTCTCAATTATCTGTAAATACCATCAAAAGTAGAATGGACTGACTGAGGAGGTAGTAATATTCTCTCTGACTGGAAATCTCCAAGCAACTCCAAGCCACTTATCGAGTATGTCATAGAGGAAATCTTTTTTTTGGATATAGGCTGGAGTTGATGGTATCTCCCAGCTTCTAATGACCTCTCTTCCAACTCTTGAGATTTTTCTGTTTTGAAATTCAATTCTTCTTCCTTGAGATCCATCCTTGAAAGTACTGAATAAATCCAGACCTATAGGCTGTGACTATCAAGGAAACCTTCCTTCCTCCTTTCAATGAAAATCACTCTTTATAAACTCCCAGGGCTCAATATTGGATAGCACCACTTATAACCTGAACAATAAGAGTTGGCCAGGACTCTGTTCCGGTTGTGATCTGATTGGCTGACTGCCATCCCTAACCAACCTCATCCTGTTGCTCTGTCTAAAACTCCTCAAGCGTGAGATCCATCCCATCATTTTCTCATTTATACCAGTCCTGGGTAATGGGCTAATCTCTTTAGCATCAGTTAGATTTATTAGAGAAGATGGCATTTATGAAATGAAAAGCTTGCACTCTAGGGCCTTATCACTACAAACAAGCTAAGGTAGTCTTGGCATCCATGTTATAAACCAATCTTTCTCCAAAGGTTTATGGCAAGCCTTTAAAAGTGTATAAATAGATCCTGAAGACCAAACTAAACTATTTCCATTTTTTTCTTTGTGATCTTATCCTATAAACATTTATTAAGCACCTACTATGTCAATTTACAAAAATTTATTGTATTTAATATGTACCAGGCACAGTGCTAAACACCAGGTGTACAAAAATAGTCTCTACCCTCAAGGAGCTCACATTATAAAGGTACATTCAAGATACACACAGAGTAGATGGAAGTTGATCTTAAGAGTAGAAGGTTCCAAGTATAGATGGAAGGGAAGGGGGACAGGAAGGACCAGAAAAAGGTCTCCTTCAGAAGATGACATTTGAGCAGAATTTTGAAGAAAGCTAGAAATTCTAAGAGTTGGAGATAAAGAAGGAGAATATTCCAGGCCTGGGAGACAGCCAGGACAAAGTTCCAAAGACTGGACATGGAGTGTTGTATAGGATGAATGGTGCATAGACAATCGTGACTTGATTGTTGGTTGCATGGTTGGGAGTAAATTGTAAAGAAGACTGGAAAGATAGGAAGGGGCCAAGGTTGCAAAGAGCTTCAAATGCCAAAGAAAAGCAGTCCTTACCTTCAGGGAGCTCACAGCCTATTTGGTTTGTTATCCCAGAGGCTAGAACCCATACCAAGAAGGAAGTCATAAGAAGGTGGATTTCACCTCAAGATGAGGAAGGGTTTCCTTTCCTTCTTGGCTATGGTCTCAAAAGGAGATGCTCATACCTCATCAATGGATATGTTCTACCAGAGTATTAGGGATCACAGAAGCTCATGAGGACTTTGGTGGTCATCTGGTCCATTTTACATCTGAAGAAACTGAAGCCCTGAAAAGTCAAGTGACTTGCCCAGGGTCTTCTAAGCAGTAAGAGGTAGAAGATTCATTTGAATTCTATGAAAATCATGCTTCTAAATCTAATACTTTCCCCATAGATCCACACTGCCTCATTGGTAAGTCAGCTTAAAACTATGAAATGCATTCATTCATTTGTTCTACATTTGTGGGGTATCTTTCTTTTCTTTTCTTTTTCAGCTCCTGACATTTTATGTTTTGAAAACTTAGAGCATTGCCTAGAGAACCTTGGTATTTAAAATGATGGGTCCTGGAGGCAATGAGTAGCCTGTTTGTTTCTGCTGCTTTTCATAGAAAAAACTACCCTCCAATCATAAATATACCCTGTCCCTTTGCCCTCAGGGAACTTATGATCTGAAACAGATGAAGCCTCGAATCCCTCTTGTCTGGGACAGTTTATGGTTTTATTTTCATGGAGGTGGATGAAGAGAATGACAGCTCAGGTGGCCAAATTAAAACACTAAATTTTCCTAGAGTTTATACACTGAAAAATGTGAATAAAAGTGCAAGCTGAGAGGCTGTCCATAAATCACCAGCAGTCAAAAGGCTGACTCCCCTACTGCATTTAGGTCTCACAGCCCATCACCTACACCTCCTGGCATTTCCTAGATACAATGGGGAGTGTTCCATTTGTCATCCTGTCTGTTCTCCCTTGGGATGGCTTGTGCAATGATCTCAGTGGTACCTTTTGCATGAAATATTGAGCCAAGTGATAAAACTGTGGGATTTCCACTCAGGAAACATGCTTTGAGAGAAGCTGATTTTTCTGCCTTTGTCTCAACTCTTCTGAATATGTGTGTGTATAGATAAATAGATAGATATAGACATTCTATATATACACATATATACATACAAAAATGCATACACATATATGTATATACATATATGTACATGCACATACATACACATGTATTATATATATAATATGTGTATGTATATATTTATATATAATACTTATAATACAATATATGTATTTTGGCCTTAGGTAAACAATTAACTTCTTTGTACCTCAGTTTCCTCATATGTAAAATGAAAAGATTGAACTAGATGTCCTCTGAGGTCCCTTCTGACTTTAGATCTTTGATCCCATAGATTATCTCCCTGAATCTCAATTTTCTCATCAGTAAAGTGAGGGGTCTGGACTAAGTGACCTCTGACCTCTGGAGCTAGGAGCCTGTAGTGAATACACTGAGTTGGGTCAAATTTAGATTTTCTTCATGGTTCCTTCTAATTTTAGAGCTTATGATTCCCCACCCTTGTTGCCTCATTTTGCTTTTTTGGGGGGGTCTGACTT
The DNA here is from genome assembly GCA_023548195.1 of Bettongia penicillata ogilbyi. Taxonomy (NCBI): domain Eukaryota; kingdom Metazoa; phylum Chordata; class Mammalia; order Diprotodontia; family Potoroidae; genus Bettongia; species Bettongia penicillata. Next base: position 11,388,041 of record JAJHZJ010000561.1, read on the forward strand.
TCTAAATGGGCCTATTATCATCCTAGGTAAGTGTATAGAAAACAGGTCTTAACTCTTGAGTCACTGACCGATGCCAAGACATGAACAACAGGATCTCTTGACTGCTTCTTGAATATAATACATGTCTCCCTTAAGATAACCTAGGGAATACATCCTTCAGGACCTAGATCACAGGCTACCTCCTTCAGAAAGACTCGCCTGATCTCTCCCCATAAATACACCAACCATAACTGCTGTTGAAACTAGAAGCCAGCATCATAGATTTAGAACCAGAAAGGGACCTTAGAGTTCATCTAGGGCAAGTCTCCATTTTACAGATGAAGAAACTGAAATCAAGAGAGGCTAAGTGATTTGCCTAAGGTCACATTTCCCATGACATGGAAATGATTTGTCCATTACCACTCTCCAGGCAATTCAGTCTGTACTCCTCCTAGGTGTTTTAGTCATCGATGTGCGTATCATATCTTCCTTATTAAATTATATTCTCAAAATCAGGGTCCTTCTAAATGCTGACTCTACCATGGAGTCTAGCACAGTGATTCATATTCTATAGAAACTTGATACAAGATTGTTGCATGGAGGCATTTTATAAGCTCTCTTAGTTTGTGGATCCTGAGCTACCTTTGTATCTTTTCCACTGCCCCACAAAAAGCCATTTACTATATAGTTTAGTAATGGAAGGAAGGAAGGAAGGAAGGAAGGAAGGAAGGAAGGAAGGAAGGAAGGAAGGAAGGAAGGAAGGAAGGAAGGAAGGAAGGAAGAGAAAGAAAGAAAAAAGAAGAGAGGGAGGAAAGAGGGAAGGAAGGAGGAAAAAAAGAAAGGAAGGAAAAAGAAAGTGAATAACTCAATGAATTAATGAATGCTGAATTGTTTTTTTGCCTTTGTATCCCAAGCAGCTAACACTTGGTAGGCACTTCAAAATGCATGTCAGATTGGATTGTCCTTGACAATTACATCATATCACAGCAGCCATGAGTTACTGAAGAATCTTTGTGGCCCCATACATTTTTTTTTCCTCTGGGGGCTCTCTTTGAAGGGTTTAGCAAGTAGTTGGGCCCATTCCACTGCTAATTCATCTGAATTTATAATTTCCATTTGCTTTGATTCGTTTTCCTTTGCTCATTAGGAACATGAATCGAAGTCACCCACAGAAGTCCTCAGGAGGCAAACAGACTTTTCCCTCTTGGGGATGGCAGTAAACCCCCTAATGTGGACCATAATCACTGCAAGCTGACTTCCTTCTGCATTCTGGTCTTTCCACAAGAGTTACATCAGGCCAGAAGAACAGGCTCATTTATTTTGTGGTGTGATCTATGGGATCTCCCATACTGTTGATCTGAAGGGGCCTCCCTAATGCCCACTGCTATTTACGCTCACCTTAAATATGCCTAGCCAGGATCTTATCTCTGACAGTTCATGCATCATTCTCTTTGGAAAAACAGCCTCCATTTTTACTTACCCAAGGACTCTTTGTTCATTTCTGGATTCTTTTCTTCTGTCCCAGTAAAAATGGAGTTTGTTTTGCTAGTGACAATGAAGCATCCTCCCTGATGCCGAAATACCTGGACCCTCAGATCAAAGCCAAGAAAAGATCCCAATATGGGTGAGGTGGTCTGGACAGCCAAGGAGTTTTCCCTATCAGCTTTGTTCATCATGCCCTTAAGGATGGTTGTCAACATCCATAGTAGAACCTGTGTAGGGAGTTGATACACAAAGTGTGATATGATGGGAAGAATGTAAAAACTCCAACCTAGTTCTAGACCATACTCTCAAATGGAGTTGGGTAACACCTTCTGATTTGGGATCTCAGTTTCTTCAGCTATAATATGTAGGGTTGAACTAAATAACGTCTGAGGACCCTCTCAGTTCTGACATCCTGGGTTCTAATGGCCCTCCCAGCTCTGACATTCCATGTTCTAAGACCCTCTCAGATCTGACATTCTGTGTACTAAGGGCCCTCCCAGTCTGATTATCTGTATTTGGAAGTAATCTTCAGTTCTAGCTATCTTTGTTATAAGGTCCCTCCTAGCTCAGAATTCCATGGTTCCAATTCTGAAAAAAAAAATGGGACCTGCCTTTAGACTTCTAGGCTGTGTTTATCTCTAAATCAACTATGGATTAACCATGGAAGAGACAGACCTAATCTATTTGCATGATGTACACACTCTTTGTTCCTTTATCCAGCAGCAAATTACAGTGTCCCTCTATGCAAGCAACCATCTAAGGAAGTGAGAGGGATGCAGAGACACTAAAGTGGCATCGCTTAGTGGAGCAGAGGGTGTATGGATTAGGCCCTCTCTGAGTTTATGATTAGGAGACTATTAGCTTTGTGTTTGCATGTTATTTCCTTTTTTGTCTCATGAAGTGTGTGTCTTATGCTTTCCCCTCTTGGAACATGGAATCAGACTCACAGTACCTACTCTAGAGATGATAATCTTTTCCTAGAAAACCTACAAGACAGCATTCTATGATGTTTCTATGTCTTTCTATTTTCAATAGAATATAATCTCCTTGAAGGCAGGGACTTTCTTCCTTTTTACTTCCTTCCTTCTTTCCTTCCTTCCTTCCTTCTTTCCCTCCTTCCTTCCTTCCTTCCTTCCTTCCTTCCTTCCTTCTTTCCTTCCTTCCTTCCTTCCTTCCTTCCTTCCTTCCTTCCTTCCTTCCTTCCTTCCTTCCTTCCTTCCTTCCTTCCTTCTTTTCTTCCTTTTTTGCTTTCTTTCTTTCTGCTTTTCTTTTTTTCTGTCTTTATATTCTCAGTGTCTAACAGAGTGACTGGCATGTAAGAGTGGCTTACTAAATATTTGCTGCACTGTATCATGGCATTTTTCATTTGAGTGGTGAATAATGACCTAGGTTCTACTCTAATTCCTTTTGTGACTATAGGCACATCACTTTCTAGTTTGTCCTTGCTTGAAATGGACATGAACACCAGTGCAGCTCTGTGTCTAGCTCATGGTGGATCCATCAGGCATGACATGAGTGAGGCCAGAGTTCAATGAGCACTTCACAGGGAGGCCTGAGTGGTCACTTTAAGCTTTCAGTTCTTGAGATTAGGGATTGTAGAAGCCATCTAGTCCAATGTCATCATTTCCCTGATGAGGAGACCAAAGTCTAAAGAAATAGATATATTAGCTGATATTCACTCTGGGAACAAGTGCTAGAACCAGGATTTGAACTCAAAGTCAATGCTTTTTTCCCATTGTACCACACTTCTGAAAAATTGTTCACATCTTTTAATCACTTACCTATTGAAGAATGGTTCTTGGTGTTATACATGTGTATTATTTACTATCCCTCGCTTGTAAGTTAGATGTTTTGAAAAGATTGAGAACTGTCAGTAACTGACAAAAGAGGAGACCTTGTAGTCATAAGAATCTAAATTAAAATCCTGCCTGATAGATACGGTGATGCTGGGTAAGACACTTGGCCACTCAGTGACCCAGTCAACTCTCTGAGGCTAGTAGACCTGCATAACTATGGTATCAATCAATCGATCAGCATTTATTAAGTGCCTACTTTGTGTCAGGCACTGTGTTAAATGCAGAAAGGTAAGAGATCATCCCTGCCTTCAAAGAGCTCCCAATCTAAAGGGGGTGACAATATTGCTGACAAATAGACAAGCAAGATCTATACAGGATAGATAGGAAATAATGAACAGAGGGAAGGCACTAGAATTAAGAGGGTTTGGGGAAGGCATCGTGTAGGAGGTGAGATTTTAGTTGGACTTAAAGAAAGCCAGGGAGGTCAGTAGTCAGAAGCAGAGGAAGGAGAATATTCTGGGCATAGAGGACAGAGAGAACACGATGAGGAAATTGAGATTCACAATTTGTCCAAGCTGATGACAAAGGAATGATTGTTTTCCTTACTGTCAGTCCAACTGTCTATCTACTATGGCTCCACTGCCCGATCTTCAGAGATCTCATCTGTTTTTAGCCTTGACCTGTTCATTCATATTTGCAGAATTCTCTCCACCCTCTTTGTTTTTGCGCCTAGCACATAAATGTTCATATAGGCACACACACACATACACACACTCACACATACTTATACATACACACTCACACACATACATATACACATGCACACATACATACACATTCACCTATCTTTTTAAGAAACCACCTCATACCAATGCTGGGCTTGGGAATTTTGGAGCTACCAGTCCTAGTCCCAGTTCCATCATTGATCCTATGGCAATCTTTCTGTGACTAAACTATTCTCTTCTTAAAGGATTGATATGTATGGAATGAGATTAGATCATGGGCTAGGTGGCACTGTTGAACATGAAGTTAGAGAGACCCAAGTTCAAATCCAACCTCAAATGCCTACTAATGGTTTGACCCTGGACAGGTCACTTAACTTTTGTCTGCTTCAGTTTCCTCATCTGTAAAATGGGGATATTAGCACCTAGCTTCCAAGGTTTTTGTAAGGATTATATGAAACCAAGTTAGCAAAATGCTTAGCAAACTTTAAAGTGCTAGTTACAACGATGATGATGAAGATGATGATGACCATGATGATGGTGTATGCCATGCTCTGGTAGTTCTCCCAAAACCTAGATGTGATTATTGTCATTTATCATCATGTCCTACATGGCACCATATGTTTCTACTTCCTCAGAGACAGAGACAATCTATCACAGTGAATCACTGGCAGAGTTGTGTGGGAGTCCAGTAAGGAGGTCTTCCCTCTTCACTCCCCACTCCCCACCCCCTGAGTCAATAGAGTTTGATTCACGAGGCTTGATTCCCAGAGGTCTGGATTTGGAGTTAAGAAGGTCCTGGGTTCAAATTCTGCCTTGGACATAATTTATGTCACCATAGACATGTCATAGTATCCTAGAATTATGGATTTGGAGCTGGAAAGGTCCTTAGAGGCCATTTGTTATAACCCCCTCCTTTTACAGATGAAGAATTTGAGGCACAGAAAAGTTAAATTATTTGCCCAAAGTGGCATAGGTAGTAAGGAGTAAAGTCAGGATTTGAACCCAGGCCCTCTGTCTCCAAATCCCCTGCTCTTTCCAATACACCAAACTGCCTTTTTCAATCCAGTTGCCTGAGCCTTTGTTTCCTTACCTGTAAGCTAACAGCACCTACATTCCCTGCTTCCTTGGTGGAGCTATAACAAGGTTGGGTGCTCTAGCCCAAAGTGGGGAAGGGCACCTGTGAAAGTGAACTGTCTCCTCTTTTCTCACAACCACCCTTGACCAGTATAGACTTTTGTGGAGGTCTACGCCACATCTGTCACAGAGGATACTTAAGACATTCCTCCTTGTCCTATAGAAGAAACTTGGGGTCTCTCTCTCTCTTTCTGTTCCCCCCATAGGGTACAATCCTGGGATCCCTTCTCCTTTGGGACAATGTGTCCTAAGGTCTGCTGCTTCTCCTCATGTCCAACTGAATTTGCACTGGGTACTATAGGCTCATAAATTTAAAGCTAGAAGGGACCTCTGAGGACATTTAGTCTGACTCCCCTCATTTTGCAGAAAGGGAAACAAAGGCACAGACAAAGTAAGTTATGAAGGTAGTGGACAACTGGAGGATGCAATGAATGGAGCTCCAGACCTGGACTCAAGAAGACCTGAATTCAAATATGACCTCAGACACTTACTAGCTGTGCAACCCTGGGCAAGTCATTTGACCCCTGCCTGCCTCAGTTTTGTCATCTGTAAAATAACGTGGAGAATAAAATGGCAAAACCACTCTAGTATCTTAGCAGAGAAAACCCCAAATGGGGTCAGGAAGAGTCAGACATAAACAACCACATGGTGTGGTAAATGGGTAAGCCAAGATTTTAACTCAAGTCCTCTGATTCAACATCTAGCAACCTTTCCATGGTCTGATCACAGAGAGGTTTGGGAGGATCATATGAGATCATGCAAATGATCTGCTTTGTGAACGACAAAGCAGTATATAAATATCAATTTCATTGTCTCTAATGGTTACTTGGGGACAGCTCAGGTGTCCAAGAGCTCCTTTGTCTGCTTACCAATTAAATTAGGATTCTGAAGATTTAAATGTTGTCCCTTATGAAGCAAGACGAAAGCTCAACCCCCCCGTTTTAAATATATAACCACAGAATAAGTTAGTTACCAATCAACACTTAAATATCCACCTTGTACCAGGCTTTGAGGTGGGCTTGAAAAACGAAACATAAAAGAAGCAGCCCCTTCCCTCAAGGAGCTAACGTTTTATTGGCAGTGGTGGTCCTTCATTCTTAAAAAGAATCAATGACATCAGGAGGTGATGTGTTGACTTCCAAGCGAATTGAAGTGAGGCAGGACTGAGCAGAGTCACCAGCCTCACTTTCTCCTCCAGAGTCATCAGAGTCCCATGGTAAGACTTAAGTCAGGACAACTGATGATGGCCTCAGATGCAGTGGGAGACGCTGGCCTTTTGGAGCTAAAGTCTTTAACTTGTCTCAGTTTGTCCAAGGCAACACCCATTCAGTGATTAAAGGCTCGATAAGAACTGGGACAAAAAATGACTTAATGTGACTTCCCAAAAGAATTTTAATCAAAGAATGTAAGAAAAGGAAGGAAGGAAGGAAGGAAGCAAGGAAGCTTTTTGTAAGCATCTACAATATGCCAGACACTATCCTAAGCATTTTATAATATCACATTTCAAAAACAAAAAAAGAAATATCACATTTAATCCTCACAATGACCCTGGAGGTAGATTTTATTATTATCCCCATTTACAGTTGAGAAAACTGAGGTAGGCAAAGGTTAAGTTACTTCCCTAGGATCACACAGCTAGAAGGAATCTGAGGCTGGATTTGAACTCATGTCTTCCTTACTCCAGACCCAACTAGCTGTGTGACCTTGGGCAAGTCACTTAACCCCAACGGCCTCATCCTGGGTCATCTGCAGTCATCCTGATGAATATCTGGCCACTGGATTCAGATGGCTCTGGAGAGAAGTGAGGCTGGTGACCTGCACAGCCCTCCTTCACTCAAAACAAAGTCAAGTGAACATCATGTCATTATTTTTCTGATGGCATGGTCTTCTTTGGCAACAAAGGATGAACACGCACACTATGATACCACCTAAAGAGCACAGAGCAAGCCTAAACTTCACTCTAACACAAATCCCATCTCTTTATCTCCCTCCTAAGGCAACTTATTCTGTGTTTTTTCTTTTTAAAATAAAATATTATTGCTAGAAATGTTTTTTCTTTACATCAAACCTAAACCTTCTTCTTTGCAACCTGCAGTCACTAGTCATACTTCTACGCTTACAAATCTAGATGGACAAGTTGAATCTGCCTCCCACAGGGCAGGTCTTCCAAAGCCTTGTGTGACCCTTAGCTCTCATTGGTGAGCATTCATTTTAACTTGCCTGGTCTCAGGCCTACCATGTCAATTCTGGCCATTTCCACACATGCCACTATGGATATGTCCTCCACCTCTGCCCCCATCCCTTCCCAGTTCTGAGAACAGTAATGAAAAAATAGCTAACACTGTTATTCCCCTTTGTGGGTTGTAAAGTACTTTGTGTGGGTCATCTCAACAATCCCCAGAAAAGATATGGGGATCCTTTGCCCTGTGACCCTAATTGTCCCTCCTTCTGACTTCTTTACTCAAAACACTCCTGCCAGGCCACCACTCCTCTGGGGAGCGGGGTTGTGTTTGGAAAAGATGTGGGAGTTAGATGGGCTTCTTACTCAGTACTTGGTACCATGTAGGAGCTAAAATAGCTAATGGGAGTTGGACTCTTTTGAGAGGTGCAGCTTCCAGGAACAAGGAGGTGATAACCACACTGTCCTCTGGCCCAGAGTGCTAGGTTCAATTTAGGTATCAATATTTAAAAAGGACATAGATAAGCCGGAAAATGTTGAAAATTGGGAATCAGAGTGGGGAAAGGCCTAGATATCATGCCGTAAGGATCAGTTGAAGGAGTCTCGTTCTGTGCCAGAAACCCTCTGGGTATTCCATGTTAATTGAGTTAATTAAAATTGCTTAGGATATATTTCCAATGCTAAGCAACCCAGAACAAGTTTTGGTTCCCCCCCCCCTTTTTTTTCCCACTAATCCTTAATGTCAAGTCCTCCTGAGAAGCCCCAAGGTCAGTTTAAAGATAGAAAAATCTAGAAGTAAAGCAACTAATATGCTAGAGATGGACATTTTCAGTTAAGACTCCAGAGACCACTTCCCCATTCATCTTTCTCTTCCAGCAGGGGAGGTGTATGCCTGTGTTCCTTCCTAGCCCTCCTGCTTTTTTCAGTAAGATCAGCTTACCTACTGAGGCCGAGGAGACAACACAGGTAGAAGGAACACTTGGTGTACAGTCAGAGTCTGGGAGAGGAGAAACTCCTCCCAGTCTTTCATCTAGTAGCCTCTCATTTTGAGTAATTCTTCTTGCAGGCCAAGTGCTAAGTTTTGTTGTTTCTAATTTGCTGGAAAACTGGATTTGGAATTGGCGGAACTAAATTGAAATCCCAACTTTCCCACATACTACTTATTACTACTAAAAAAAAAAAAGTAGTTAAGTTGTAAAAGGCACCCCTCTGAAGAAGTCACTGTAATCTCTTTAGGCCCTATTTCTGTAGTAGCTAAGAGGTTTGAGGTAGATGACCTCTGAGGGCTTTTCCAGTCCTATAATTGCAACTCCTATCACTCAGCATCCTGAGCCAAAGCCCTAGTTAACCAATCCTAGTTATGGCTCTACTTGACATCACCACAGAAAAATCAAACCTGAACAAACAGGGAGAGTGATATTGCTTCACCAACCTGGCTAAGCTGAAGAATTCAAATGAAGACCATTTTGGAGTGAGTCCTGCTGAACGTCTGTGTATGTGTATGTTTATTAAATATTGTAAAGAAATTGCAGAATTGTATGTTTGTGCCAGAAACCAAAGTCTAGACATTATCATCTTGTCACTGTTTCCATTCTCCAAGAAGCCAGATTGCGTCACCCAGGGGATGCTCTTGGCCCACACCTGGAGAGTCAGTGATGCAGATGGCAGTCATTATAGAAGTTAGATGCTACATGCGCTACCCACAGTAAACAACCCCAAGTTATCAGCCTTTTCCACTCCCCTTCTACTCACAACCTAGGCATGTTTTCTCCCTATCTTGATTTTCTTTAACCTAGGCATGTTTTCTCCCTATCTTGATTTTCTTTAAGCTTGTGCACACAGTTCAGAGGTTAATACTATTAATTTGACTGGCAAGGAAGTAGACTAAAAGTCAGGGGGCCCACAATATCCTAGATTTACCCCTGATTAACAAAGCAGTTTCTGTCCCATGATCGAGTCATTTGCTATACATTCTGAATATAATGTTTCATTGGTAATTAAAATGGTGAAAGAAATTTCCCTCTTCTCTGTAAATGGAAAGTGTTTAAAAGCAAGAGGACCCAACTCATCACTTAAAGAAGTCAATGGGATAGGACCAGAAAACCCCAAAGAAATTCTTTACTCATAATTAGCAGAAGAAGAAAAAAAGATTTTCAGTCAAATTTCATCAATCTTTTTTTGAGGAGGAATCCACGTTTAAAATTATTTTGACAAGGGAGGGTTTTTTTGTCTGAGATTGGAGAAAGCTAAAAGCATGGTTTAAAATGTAATTATGTCAGATTTCAATTTTTAAAATGTCAGCACACTTTCAGCAATTAATGGGTGGGTGGGGAAGAGGTCCCAGGAACTTTTCTCCTAGGCAGGATGATGGTTCTTTCAGATTATTGTAAAATAGTAGACAGGGTTAAGTGTGAAGGCAGGAAATTTAAGATTAGCATACTTTCCCAGAATTTAGCACAGTGTCTGGCTCATGGTGACTACCTGCTTAAGAAATCCTTGTTGAATGACTGGATTCTGGCTCTGCTACTGGGTTCAAATCCCACCTCAAAAACTATATAAACCTGAGAAAATTGCTTTACTCTTTCTAAACCCCAATTTCCTCTTTTGAAAAAAGGGAGGCAACGATATCCCCTGAATTCTAGTATTACAAGAATCAATTGAGATAATGTACATAAAGTGATTTGAAAAAAATAGAAGAGCTATATAAATGTTAACTTTTCATACTATCTTTGCCCAAGGTCACCTAGGCAGTCAGTAGTGATGCTGGAATTCAGACCCAGGTATTCCAATTGCCCTCATGCCCTGAACAGTCACAACTAAAGCAGCAAATTTGTCCTGTGAACAAATTGTGCGTTTCTTTAGAGTGAACCTGGATGAAACTGACAAAGGCAGGAAAAGACTGTTTGGAGTCCGGACCTTGCCGATGCTCACTTTGTCCTGTTTGTGACATAAACTCTGGATGTTATAAAGAATTCATGTGAAGTTTTCCTGCCACTCACCAGCTACCCTTTCCAGAAAGCATGGTTTAAATTCATCTGGCTTTAGTTATCGACATACCCCTTGAGTGCCCGACTAGAAATGAAAATGAAATTATTCTAGCTATTATCCAGGTTGTCTATTGATAAAACCCCAGTTGTAGATATTTACAGTGTGTTTTGGACTCTTCAAAGGTTTTCCCGCCCTACCCCACCTTCCAACATATCCTCTTAGCGGCACCTCATAGTAACACTTTCAGGGATGTGGGATGGGCACCATCACCAAAATTTGGCAGATGGAGAAATGGAAGATGAGAGGAGGTGGAGTGATTTGTCCAAGATAGTGCAGGTAGGTGGGGAGGACCAGAGTCTGAATTAGAACTCAGACCTTCTGACTAATTCTGCTGAAGTAATCCCTTTTATGTGTTGATCTTGACAAGCAAGCTGGTTAGCTGGTCGCTAGCTGGCCTGGATAAGTGTCATCCGTCTTGCCCCTTGGTGCCTGCACAAGACTATTTTATGGAGAACTCACACAGGGCAAGCGCTCATGTGGTGATCAGAAGAAGTGATACAGGGACACTCTCAAGGTCTTTCTTAAGAACTTTGGAATTGATTATGTGACATGGGAGACACTGGCAAAGGACCACTCAGCATGGCACACCCACCTCAGAGAAGGTGTTGCGCTCTATGAGCAAAGCAGAATTGAAACAGCTCAAAAGAAACCCAGGATACACAAATTTAGAGAAGCCACCCCAAATGTTCACATGGCCTATTTGTGCCCGACCTGGGGTAGAGAATTCTGAGCCCATATTGGTCTGATCATCCAGTCAGATACATTGAAACTTGACTCTAGCTCAGTAATGTCATTCTCGTCCTGTTCTAGAATGGACACGAACCAGGCTGCACAAGCATTTCCTCCATGCCGGGGACACCCTGCCTCTTTACCTCCACCTCCTAGGATCCCCAGCTGATTCCAAAGTGCAACTCAGGAGTTCCCTTCCTCCATGCAGCTTTTCTGAATATCTTTCTTCTTTCTGAAATTATTTTGCATAGGCACAGGTACAAGACCCGAGATTTCATTGGTTTAGGGAACTCTCAGGGTAGAAAATCCTTTCTACTAATGCAAACTGACAGCTTTTCTGCAATTTATAGTCTTTGTTACATAGGACCCTGAGGGGTTATTGACTTGCCCAGAGTCACAAAACCAGAATGTGTCAGAGACAGAACTCGAAATCCAAATCTTGCTGACTCTAAGGCTGACTCTCTACTCATTTTACCACTGCTGCCTCTCTAATGGAGGGGTACTTTGTATTTACATAGTGTATTCCCCTGTTAGAATGACAGCTCCTGACATATAATATTTGCTTAATAAATGTTTGCCAGTGGGTTGTTCTTTTTTTGTCAATCTTTTTATCGCCAGTTCCTATCAATGGGGATGTTCTATAAGCGGTGATTAATAATTGCTTGTTGACTGAGTAATTGTTTTTTTCAGTCTCAGTACTCCCTGTTGCCTAGAATATAATAAGAGCTTAATAGATGTTTGTGGATTAGAATCTAACTGAATTGAATGCTGCCTCTGGAGGCATTCTATATTATTCTCTTGCACAATCTATGTCGAATCAACTCCCCAATCAATACCAAAAGGTTATCACATAAATAGCCCTGATAACATACCCTGGGAAGCACAGGGAGACTGGCATTGGAGCCAGTTCCCATGGGTATATTCTCTGTGCCAAATGAGTCCATCCAGTTTGTCCAGGTTCCCCACATCGTCCGTGCCCTTCTTCTAGTAAATACTATGAGTATCGGAGAAGGAGGGCAACTTCTCTTCCAGATGGTCAGCAGCAGGTCCATCTAGAAATGTCAGCTGTCTTTCTTCAAAGCCTTGTGACCTTCTTAGTGGGGGAAATATTTCTACCTTCACCTCCCTGCCAAGCCAGGCTCCCAGGGACAGGTCTTGGCCCCAGAGAGCACTTCTTGGGACATTAGGATTCTGTGACATTCCTGAAACCCATGGACATGCCTATGGGCTCTCTGTGTTCCACTGAAAGGGGGGCCCTTTATCTATAGAACAATTTTTGTTGGATTTGGCGCCCATAACAAAGCCGTCTTTCAACACGCCTGGAGCCTATAGGCAGCTGGAGATTTTGCGATGAAAACTTCAGGAGAATTTGCCAAGTAGTTTGGGGTCTGTAAATTAGTCCTTGTTTAAAAATTTAGACAAAGCTTGATGCAAGAGGAAAAATGCTTTCATAACATTAAAGGCCAATTATAGAGAAAACCACTTTTTAAAGCTGAATGGAACCTTTCTTTGGCAGTGTGGGGGTAGCTGAAGTGTTTGTGGGTCTGCAGCAGACAGGAGATGAGAAAGGAGGAGGGAAGCAGGTTCCCTTTATTGAACCAAGCTTAACCAAAGTATTCAGTATGGCTTGTGTGGTTCTGGTGCCCGTGGAGACTGAGTTGGCAAAAGGAATGGATCGCATGGTTACTAATGTATTTCCACAAACCCAATGGGATTGGCTCTGGCAAAATAGTGAAGCAAGTGACTTTGGTCATTGAGAGGCAGAGCCTACAAGAATAAAGCAGTAATAGGGCCCCTGTACTCTGCACTTATGAATGAATGAATGAATGGATGGATGGATGAAAGAATGAAAAAGAAAGCACTTATTAAGTACTTACTGGGAATTCTGGGAACTGTTCTAAGTGCAGGAGCTTCAAATACAAGCCAGTGAAGACAACACTGGCTCCCAAGGTGTTTACATTCTAATAAGGGAAAACAATACTCATTGGAAAATGATAGCCGAAGACGTCAGAGGAGGAAGGGTCAGTTGGAGCTATGGGACAAATGATTGGCATATATTTTCCAGGAGTATGAGTGATTGCTATTTCTAGAACTAGAGTTGGAAAGGAGGGGAAGAAAAGGGGAGGGGTAGAGAAGGGAGACACACATGTAGTCCTGTGCTTAGGTCACAGCACCACATTTTATGAGCAACATGGATAAACTGAAGAGCAATGATGGAAAGACAGAATGATAAAGGCTCTTGAGTTCATGTCATATAAGCATTACTTGAAGGAAGAGGATGATTACCATAGAGAAGAGAAAGTTCAGGGGTAAGGGCATGATAAGTATAAAGTTTTTAAAGGGTTGTCACACCAAAAAAAATCACCTTTTTATGCTTGGCCCCAGAGTTAGAAATGGATAGCCATTCCAAAGAGGTCAGTTTCATCTTGATATAAAAGAAAAACTACCCAACCATTAGAACTATCCCACTCAGAGCAAGGAAGTCTTGGATGTTCTTCTTCATCAGAGTTCTTCAAATAAAAGGCTACATGACCTCTTGTCAGATGTGTAAGAGAAGAAAGTCTTTTTCTACCATAGGTAGGACTACATGGCCACCAAGACCCCTTCCAACTGAAATTCTGATTCTGTAATTCTTTGGTCTGAAAGTATACTGAACCAGTGGAAATAGTAGAGTCAGAAAACTCTATTTGAATTTCAGCTCTGCTGACTGTTTACTGGGTAACCTTAGACTAATCACTTAACTTCTCCCTCAGTTCCTCATAAATAGTTCAGGATGGACTAGTCCAGGGTTGGGGATTTGAGGACCTAGAAAGCCACATGTGGCCTCGAGGATGCAGTTTCCCCACCCCTGGACTAGAAATTCATAAAATCAGAGATTGAAAGCTGGAAGGGACCTCAGAAGTCATCTAAGCCAAACTTTCACCTGCTATGTGAGGGAAACAGCCCCAGAGAAATGGAAATACTTTCTAAGGTAAGCAGTTAATTATTCTCAGAGGTGGGATTTAAACTCAGATCCTCTAGCTCCAAAGCCGATGTTCTTCCCATTCTACCCCAATCTCCAGGGTTCCTTCTAGTTTTAAATTTTATACCCTAAATGGTACAATGAATAGAATGCTGGTCCTGGAGTCACAAAGACTAATCTTCATGAGTTCAAATCTGGCCTCAGATACTTACTAGCTGTGTGATGCTAGGTAGGCCACTTAACTCTGTATGCCTCAATTTCTTCATCTGTAAAATGAGCTAGAGAAGGGAATGGCACACTTTTCCAGTATCTCTGCCAAGAAAACCCCAAATAGATCATCAAAAGTTGGAATTGACTGAGAGATGCCTGAATAACAGCAAAGCTTGTAACTCCTGTCTGTTTTTCCTGGATTTGTGGTTCTCTTCCTTTTCCACTCCCCCTTCAAATTACCAGCCTCCTCCTGTGTTCTTCTTCCTTTCCTCCATCCGTATCTGCCCATGGAAAAAGAAATCACTTAAATCTTAATATGAATTTGAATCAGTGTGTGATCTTTCTCCCAAGAATTCTTTCACTTGAAGCGTCCCCTCTCTAATTAATATCTATCGATTAGCTTGTAGGAGAAAGAATTTCTATAATCTCCAAGCATGTTGTAATTTTAGGATATTTCCTTGGAGGTTTGGGTAGAGAATTCTGCTCCAAATCTCAACATCACTGAAACCAGTGTAAGGTGATGGCCCAAATCGTTGAACACCCACATTTAAAACACACAGACATACACACACAACCTGGGGTTTAGCATGGAGCGTAGGAGAATAGGGATGCCACTTTCTAGTTCCCAGTTGGATGTTTCTGAGTACCCACTGGGAGTTTGATGAATCCAGATTGTATGTGGTCACACCTCAGATGCACGACCAGACCCTACGTAAAAGAGAAGGCTCAGCTTCAGTTTGATTTATAGAAGGGATAGAAATTTGAAAACCTTTGGCTTCCTCTTCCGAGGCATTTAGGGCCAGAATGGCAAGTAGACTTTTGCTGTGTGCAGCTCAGAGCAGGGCTGAGTTTGTCTGTTGTCTTTATATATCCCAGGGCCAAGACTCACACAACCCAGCACCCCAGACTGTGCCGTGTGTCACTCAGGAGGCATTTAATAAATAGTATTTGGATAGGGTGCTCCATCCAAAGTTTGGCTCAGGAGAAATGGCACATTTTCACAGTTCCCTGTCAAAGCAAAGCATCATTTCCAAGCTGTTATATTTTTTTAAAAAACCAACAGTAAAAGGTAGCACATATGGGAACCATCACAGATGTAGTTTGATGTTTTCTAAGACTTGTGAAACCAATTTGATCTGCCCTCCCCCAAAGTAGTCAATGACAGGTGAAACTTTTTTATGTAATGGGTGGATTGTAAAGTTCTTTTCTGGGGAGTTGGGGTGTCAATGGAATCAGGTTTTAAATGCACTTTGGGATCTTCTTCTCAACATTATAGAGCACAAAGCATTCTAGAATATTCTGGTATAAATTTTCTGTTAAAGGGAGCATCCAGAGGCACTCTGGTAGAGTGGGAAGAGCCTTGGATTTGATGTCACATGACCTGATTTCAAATCTTGCCACTGACAATAGTTTGCGACTTGAAGAAAGTCACCTAATTTCTTTGGACCTGTAAAATTAGAGAGGTAGAATTGACAACCTCTAAGGTATCCTGTGGCTAAATCTATGATTTTGTGAGCTATGAAAGCAAATGGTCACCAACTCCTGACATTGGAAGGTAAATTCAATTCCGTTCTCCTCTGCTGCCCTCTGACACTGCCCCCTTCCATCTTTCCATCTTCACTAGAGCTGAATTTTCTCTTCTACATCTTCTCCCCTAATTAGAACGTAAGATTCTTGAGAGCAGAGGCTGTTAAGATTTTCCTCTTTTATCCTCTGCACTTCGGACAATGCTTGGCACATAGTAAGTGATGAATGAATGTTTTTCATTTATTCAATTCAATGCAGTTCATCAAACATTTCATAAGGGCCAGACATTGCACTCAAGACCTGAGCAAAATTTCAAATGTCTCTGTTCTAAATAAAACTATTCCTATCAGCCCTTCTATTCCAGCTTCTTTGGGGCTAGGCATCTCAGGTTAGGATACTCTCTACATTGTTGGTGACAAATAACATTGTTCTTGAGATGCCCTTAACCAGGCAGTTTGCATAGAGGAGACTTTATGTGTCTGTCTCACTTCCATATATGTCCCCAGGAGTTATGTGTATGTATGCTTAGAGTGGAATGTTTATGATGCAGTCCCTGTCCAAAGTGCTGAGTATCTATGGGAGTTCACATTTAAACTACTCCATTGGAATAAAGACCAAGTCCTGCTAGACTGGAGTCTCTACACTAACATTATGAGCCCCACCCAACACCTCCATGTCTTTGGCTGATAAAGTATGGAACCGTTCAATATCTTCTCTCTCTGTTTTCAAAACTTTGTGTTTCATAACCATAAAGAGAGCCTCCACCAGCCTAAGGCTATATGGTCCTCATAGGCAAGATAGTTCAGCAATCACTCACCTCTTTGGTACATCTGATGACTTTCAAAGCATTTTAGGAGCATACTGTAAAATTGAGAAGGAAAAGGTGTAGTTATCCCCATTTTAGGGCTGAGGAGAGTGATGCACAGACTTGTTCCTAGTCACATATTAATAAAGGTCAGAGGCAGGACCCAAACTCAAGTGTTCTGACTCAAAACGCATTCTTGCTATGCTTCTTAACCTCTTTAGTGTTAGATAGATAGGTTATGGATTTGAGAAGCCCAGCAGCTATTAGCTCTCTGAAGTCTGCTTTGTCTCTCCTCACACCACAACCACTCTCATTCAGACCTCTTTACTTATTGCTTGGACTGTTGCAATGGCCTCCAAATCAACCTCTCTTCCTCCAATTTCTCTCCCCTCCAATTTGTCTTCCCCAACATCTGCCAACTGGATATTCCTAAAGCCGAGTTCTGATGATGTCCCTCCCATTCACAAGAAGCGTCTATGGTTTCCTAGTTTCCAAGTTCAACCTACTTCAATGGTCAAACAGAGGTGTCCATATGTATGTCAAAGTCTATTTCTCCGCCTACCACACATTCCTCAGCCTCATGCCCTTAGCATCTGAACTCAACCCCTTATGCCCTTAGCATCTGAACTCAACCCCTTAGCCTGCCATACATAAAGCACACTGGCTCTGCAGTCAGAGAATTGGGGTTTAAATCTTGCCTCAGCCACTTACCAGTTGTGTGACCTTAGGCAAGTCACTTAACCCTCGATCTCAGTTTCCTCATATAGAGAATGAAGGGGTCAGACTCTAAGGTTCCTTCTATCTCAATGTCTGTGATCTCTGACATTCCATCTTTTTCCTGTGTGCCTTTGCCTGGGCTGTCTTCCATATCTGAAATGCTCTCCTTCCTTTTCACCACCTGTTGGAAACACTTGTTTTTTGTTCAGTCTTCTTTCAATCGAATCTGACTCTTCATGGCCCCATTTGAGGTTTTCTTGGCAGAGATGCTGGAATTGTTTGCCATTTCCTTCTCCCACTCATTTTACAAATGACAAAACTGAGGCAAGCAGGGTGAAGTGACTGGCCGAGGGTCCCATAGCTAGTGAGTATCTAAGATCAGATTTGAACCCAGGAAGATGAGTCTTCCCCGGGCACTCTGTGCACTATGGGAGCCACCTAGTTTGGAAACCCTAGCACCTTCCAATGCTTTTCCTCAGTCCCCACTCCTACCAGAAGCCTTCACTGAATTCCCAAGTTCTTAATACCACTGCCCGTTGCTTTGTATTTCTTTACATATATTATACTTACTTATCCATGTACTTGTTTCTCCCAGGGTAGAAGGGTAGAGGGTAGAAGACTGCTTTTGACTTTCTGTGTCACCCACAATTAACTCTTAATTAATGCTTGCAGTGTTAAATAGAAATCACACTGAAGTGAATTGAATTGAACTCGGCAAAGGCTACTGTCCCACTCCAAATCACAATCCTGAGATCCTTTTCTGGCCCTGGTTGCTCCAGGAAAGCTAACAACATTCTTGTCAACAAGACAAGGAAGGGGAAAGGGACTTTGTGGCCGTTTTCTGTGGATGGCCCTGGCGTGCTAGTCTGTGGTGAATGATTTCCTTCCCCTTACCCCATCCAGTTACATCCTGTTTCTGTAGGCCAGGACCTGCCACCTTTGGAGTTATCTTGCCTTTCCTAAGCCATGAATCAGAAGGTAGCTCAGTGCTTTTTGATGGTCTTACATTGGGCTTTCAGGAATGCCATCAAGGGTCAGAAAAGGTTGACCAGGAAGGACATCTCCATCCCAGGAATGTGAGCAATGCTTCCTAGGAGATATTCCCCTCTCTCTTAGCAGCCATCCCCTCAGTCTTGATGCAGACCCACACATGGGATGCAGACTCAGCATTGTTGGCATTGCTTTCTTGTTCTTGCCCCTTCTTCAAAGAAATTAATTTCTGCTTGATGGATGTCTGAAGATAAGAGCTCAGTCTGTGGGTGAGAACATGTTTTGTAACTCCCGGGGCAGTCAGGTTATGGGGATAGGTAGATAGATAGACAAACAGACAGACAGACTGACAGGCAGATAGATAGACAGACAGACAGACAGACTGACAGGCAGATAGATAGATAGATAGATAGATAGATAGATAGATAGATAGATAGATAGATAGATAGATAGATAGATAGATAGACAGACTGACAGGCAGATAGATAGATAGATAGATAGATAGATAGATAGATAGATAGATAGATAGATAGATAGATAGATAGGTAGATAGATAGACAGACAGATAGATTGACAGAGAGACAGATAGATAGAGAAACAGTTAGAGAGAGATAGATAGATGACATACAGACAGGCAAATAGACAGACAGATAGATGGACAGATAGAGAGAGAGAGATGATGATGGATTGATAGATAATTATACCAACTATAGAATTAGGCAACTGAAGTCTAAAGAGGTTTTCAGTCAGGCAACAAGTGTTTATTAAGCACCTGTTATATGTAAAACCCTCTGCTAAGCACTAGAAATACAAAGAAAGGCAAAAGCATGATCAATGTGTTGGGCAATGCCCTGGTTAGTGGTTAATATGCCAATACTATGTGCACAAAATGGAAGATGATCTCAGAGAGGAAGGTATCACTCATGGTTAAGTGACTTGCCAAGGTGAAGGATAGAGTAGAGCTAGGGTGCAACCAGATGGCACAGTGGACAGAGAACCATCTCTGGAGTCAGTAGGACCAGAGTTCAAATTCAGCCCCAGACACTTACTAGCTGTGTGATTCTGGGGAAGTTACTTAATCTTGATTGCCTCAAAAAAAATGTGAGAGCTAGAATTCAAACCCAAGTCTTCTGTCTGTCTCCAAACCCAGAATGCCTTCCACTAATTCACACTCTCATTTCATTGTCCAATGTGTAAATGTGTAAATTATTGTTTTTTCAGCATCCACCAAAAAAGAAAATTTAGCTGCTTCAGAAGGGCATAGGATCAGAATGTAAGATAAGGGGTGTGGGCTCCACATGTGTAGTGAGGCTCCATGTATAGCGAGGATGCTTTCCCTATGTGTGGCTCAAAAGGAGGCCAAATTGACATCTCTCCCATCTTTCCCCCCATTCTTCTACAAGGTATTCCTGTCAAGACGCAAAACAGTATGTTGGGGTTGAAGACCACTGTTCTTCTCAGAGATAGATGGTAAAGAAGATTATATATCAATATATCAATAACTATTGATATAACACTTTAAAATTTATAAAGCAAACAAATGATGTAATATGTTATCTTATTTGGTCCTTGCAACAACCCTGTGAGATAGGTAGAATTGTTCCCATTTTACAGATGAAGACACTGAAGCAAGGGGAAGTTAAATGGCTGACCCAAGGTCAGCTGATAAGCATCTGACATAGGTTCAAACTCAAGGCTTCTTCTCCAAGACCATGGTGCCACATAACTCCCTAGTCCCTAAACACATTGAGCCCCAGTTTTCTCATATGTAAAACAAGGACATTGGATCAGGTGGCCTCTGGAATTCTCTCCAGACCTGTATCTATGAAATTTCAAAAGATTCAGACCTCTGCTTAATGTGGTGATCAGTCATAACTTCCAGAGACTGATATTGAAGCATGTAAGACTCCTTTCTCTCAGCACAGGGGTGGTGGGCTGCAGCTGTGGAATGAGGTGTACATAGGCACTAATGATGAAAAGAGAATTCAGTAAAACGTTGAGAAGTGTCCATCTGCATTGTGGCTAGGATGTGACAACTGGATCATGCCTACTTTGGTTTCCCCATTCCCAACCTCAAGGTTTTGTTTTCTTTTTAATAAATGGCTCCCTTCCTTCATAGGGTAGGTTTGAATATCAAAAACCCTTTTAAAAATTGAAAAAAAAGTTAGAGCATAACAAACAATTCCCCCACCCCCTAGGCTATTTTGAAGCAATACTCTTTTGATGGGCCAAGAAGGACTGTTAAATTTTTTAAGAGGAAAAAAAATGTCCGATCACAAAAGTCAACATGGACACAGTACACTAATTTTCAGATTGTCAATAGGCTTTATAGCTGTGCTATGTCAACATTTTATAACAAGGCCTACATGCCTTTGTGTTCCAATGGGACACTGCCTGCCAAAATGGAGCACTGTCTTTGGGGGAAATGGGCACTATCTTTGGGTATCATGGCAGCAGGTGGCCCTGCCCTGAGAAAATGGGACTGATGACTGGAATGGGTGACATTGCTTCCCACACTGAATCCAAGAGGTGGATTGGCAGCTCTAAACTCCTAGGATATTAAAAGTTACTGATTTATTCATGCATTCAATAAAAATTTATCGGGTGCTTACTATGTGCAAGGTACTGTGGCAGATACGAAGAGATGTAAAACAATGCCTTACAAGGCAGGTGAAATAGAACCTCTGGGAGCCTAGAGTGGAAATGAGTATCCTTGTATACACACACACACACACACACACACACACATCCTATGCTCATGCTCACAATACATTTATCAATTACATATATACATAAAAGATAATAGACAATCATAAGTAAAATGCATTTTTATATTTATTCTTTTGAGACAAGCAAGAGAGGAGAAATCATGATTTAAGTTCCTCATGTCTGCTTTTAAAATTAAGAATAAAAAACATAAAACTCTATTCAATAAAATACAATAAATTATGATCTAATGACCATTAAGGGAGAGAATATGAGACCAAGAGGAAATAGAGACAGAGGGAGAAGAATGAGGAATGAGGGAGAAGAGGGAGGAACGCTGATATCCAAAAACTAAGAGAAAAGCAGGAGTTTCTTCCACCCACCTGAAAACAGGTTCCTAATTTGTTCAAAAGGGGTCAGAGAGACAAGAACTAATGTTTTTATATAGTCCATTTTTCAGATGCACAAGTATCACGTTGAAAATACATTTAATTCCCATGCAAACTGAAAATATAAGCATCCTTGGAATCTGCACTTGATTTTCTTTTTGGAGGGTGTTTGACATTTGGTTTTATTTTATAAAAATGCACATCTTAATGTGAGAGTTGCCATATAAGCCATAAATCCTCAAAAGATTTCGTATTTTTCAAGTACTTCGTTTCAACAGAAAGACAATATATTTCATCTCAAGTTGGAAAACAATAATCACTAGCTCCCTCTTCTTAAAAGCACAAAGTGCTAGAACTTATTTTCTACATTAGGATGAGTTGCCTTCATTGTGTAACATGCCCATTTTGGACCTTTAAGAGATGGTCATTGAGTTTCAAAAGCCTTTCCGTATCTTTTGATATAAATGAGGCCATTTATATCATTTCTGCAAAGTTTATGAAGCATTATGGAGTAGTGGTAAATCACTGGACTGGGCATCAGGATACCTAGGTTCCAGGTCCAACTCTGCCACTAATTTATTTAAATGAGATGTTTAACTCTTTGAGCCTCAACCTCTTCATGTATCAAATAAGGCAATTAGACCAGATGATCAATAAAGTATCAATAAGCTGTTAAAAAATATGTCCAATTCTGTTCTGTTCTGTTTTATTCCATTCCACCCTGATCTATTTTATCCTATGCCCTATCCCATCCCAACCTATTCTATCCTACCCCATTCCATCTCTTCTCATCTTATCCCATCCCATCCTATCCCATTCTATCCTATCCCATCCCATCCTATCAGGTTATATCCCATCTTATCCTTTTCCATCCCAACATAGTCTATCCCATCCCATCCTATCCCATCTTATCCTTTCCACAAGATTTTGAGTTCCAAATTTTCTCCCATTTCTCCCCTCCCCCACCCCAAGACACCATGCATTCTGATTATCCCTTCCCCCTATCTGCCCTCCCTTCTATCACACCCCTCCCTTCTCTTATCCTCATCTCCTCTTGTAAGGTAAAATGGATTTCAATACCCCATTACCTGTATTTCTCATTTTCCAGTTGCACGCAAAAACAATTTTTAACATTCATTTTTAAAACTTTGAGTTCCAACTTCTTTCCCTTCCTCCCTCCCCACCCATCCCCATTGAGAAGGCAAGCAATTCAATATAGGTTATATATGTGTAGTTATGCAAAAGTTACTTCATAAAAGTGAAAGGCTAATTATATTTCCCTCCATCCTATCCTGCCCCCCATTTATTCTATTCTTTCTTTTGACCTTGTCCTTCCCCAAAAGTGTTTACTTCTAATTACCCCCTCCTCCTATTTGCCTTCTCTTCTCTCATCCCCCCATACCCCACTTGTCCCCTTCTTCCCTACCTTCCTGTAGCATAAGATATATTTTCATACCAAATTGAGTGTGCATGTTATTCCTTTCTTAAGCCAAATATGATAAGAGTAAGATTCACTTTTTCCCCCTCTCACTTCCTCCCTTTTCCCTCCATTGAAAAAGCTTTGTCTTGCCTCTTTTATGAGAGATAATTTGCCCCATTCCATTTCTCCCTTTCTCCTCCCAATGTATTCCTCCCCTCCCTTGATTTTATTTTTTTAGATATCATCCCTTCCTATTCAACTCACCCTGTGCCCTCTGTCTATATGTATATAATCCCTCCAACTACCAATACTGAGAAAATTTCAAGAGTTACAAATATTATCTTTCCATGTAGGAATATAAACAGTTCAACTTTAGTAAGTCCCTTATGATTTTTCTTTCCTGTTTACTTTTTCATGTTTCTCTTGATTCTTGTATTTGAAAGTCAAAATTTCTATGCAGATCTGGTCTTTTCATCAAGAATGCTTGAAAGTCCTCTCTTTCATTGAATGACCATTTTCCCCCTGAAGTATTATACTCAGTTTTGCTGGGTAGGTGATTCTTGATTTTAATCCTAGCTCCTTTGATTTCTAGAATATAATATTTCAAGCCCTCCAGTTCCTTAATGTAGAAGCTGCTCGATCTTATGTTATCCTGATTATATTTCCACAGTACTCAAATTGTTTCTTTTTGACTGCTTGCAATATTTTCTCCTTGACCTGGGAACTCTGTAATTTGGCTACAATATTATGAGTTTTTCTTTTTGGATCTCTTTCAGGAGGTGATCAGTGGACTCTTTCAATATTTATCTTGCCCTCTGATTCAGGGCAGCTAGGTGGTGCAGTGGATAGAGCACCAGTGCAGGAGTCAGGAGGACCTGAGTTCAAATTTCATCTCAGACACTTGACACTCACTAGCTGTGTGACCTTGGGCAAGTCACTTAACCCCAGTTGCCTCATCCTGAGTCATCTCTAGTCATCCTGATGAATATCTGGTCACTGGATTCAGATGGCTTTGGAGGAGAAGTGAGGCTGGTGACCTGCACAGCCCTCCCTCACTCAAAAACAAAGTCAGGTGCATGTCATGTCATTATTTCTTTGATGGCATGGTCTTGTTTGGCACCGAAGGATGAACACACACAGCACTCTAGGCAGGCTGGCACAGCCCACACTGGACTGCACTCTGCCCCCTGCATGGTGCAATAGACACTTCCCATCAACCTTCCAGGCTGTCTTGGGCTGGATATTTGCTTCACTCTGTCATTCTTTGGGTTCTGCAGTTCCAGAATTTTTTTAGAGCCTATCCCATCTTATCCTTTTCCATCCTAACATACTTTATCCCATCCCATCCCATCCTATCCTATCTTATCCCATTGTATCCCATCCCATCCTGTCCCATCTTATTCAATTTTATCCTATTTCATCCCAACATACTCTATCCCATCCTTTCCTGTCCCATTCTATCCCATCATATCCCATCCCATCCTGTCCCATCTTATCCTATTCCATCCCAACATACTCTATCCCAACTCATCCTATCCCATCTTTTCCTATTATATCTCAACATACTCCATCCTATCCTATGCCATCCTATCCCATCTTATCCCATTCCATTCTATCCTATTATATTATGTTTTGCTCTGTTCTGTTCTGTCTTCATCTGTTTTCTTCTGTTCCCTTCTATTATGAGCTAAGCCTAGAGCCAGAGGTTTTCCAAGCCATCCCTAAGTACCAAATGAGATAATATATGCGAAGTTCTTTGTAAGTTATGCAGCCTAGAATAGTGTAGGCACTTGATAAGTCTTTTCTTTAATTAAATTGTGGCAGGCAGGAAAAGATGAAGGAGCAAGGTGGCAAAGGCTTGAAGTGTCTGGGCAACCTTAGACAAATCACTTAACCTCTCTGAACCTATAAATCCTTAAATCTAAAAAGCTTGGGCACAATGAGTTCTAAAATTCTCTCTAATGTTCTAAATCTAAGATTCATGGCCACACATTATCAAGACTAATCCACATTGGCTGGGACTCTTCACTCAGTATGGAGCTCTTAGGAGCTGGCTCTTAGGAGGGTCATGTGACCTGAAGTTGCATCTATTTGGTTGCAGAGATTTCTTACTGTGTCCCAGCCTTACTCCTCCTAGTCCTAGAGTTCTAGAGAAATGGCCCAGATCCACTCAGGTTTTCCAAATACTAAGGCTTTTTCCAGGGAAACTCAGTTTTCATCGCCTTTGTTAATGATCCAGAAGAAGGAAGCTAAATAGCCCATTAATTAAATTTGCAGATTAAGTCAATTTGCTAGGTGTCCAGGGCCCTGGGAGGGTGGAAATAATACCAAAGGAAATGTGAACAGGAAATGGTAAAAATAGGAATCAATCTTGGTGAGGGGGGAAATGCAAGTTAATGTGTTTTAGGGCAAATTTCTTCTGAATTTCAGATGTTCCTAGGAAAGGAAACCTTAAAAGGAAAAATAACTAAGAAAGGCCTTGACAGGCCCAGTACCCAGTGCTTTTCCGATAGCAGAGACTGCTGGGGGACACCTTTCCTGGCCAGGTCATCTCTAGGCTGTTCAGAGCTTTAAGATTTTCAGCTTGGTGGCTCAGTGGATAGATAGCATGTTGGACTGAAAATTAAGAAGATGTGAGTTCAAATCCTGCCTCAGCCATTTAATAGTTGTGTCACCTTGGGCAAGTCACTTCATGTCTCTCAGCCTCAGTTTCCCCATCTGTAAAATGGGTGTAATCAGAGTGCTTAACTTACAAGGTTCTCATCAAGGTCAAATAAGAAAGATTACAAATGGCACTTTCAAACCATAAAGAGATATCTATAAACACTAGTTTTCATCATCATTATTAATTCATTACTATTGTTTCTGTGGATTTGTGTTGGAGGGTGGTTTTGGGTGAGAGTTCTGGCTCTGACAGTGATTATAACTTTGGATGCCATTTCATCTCTCAATGCTAGCTGAGAGATGAAGCTCTAATTGGTAGAAAAGCTCATCTGAGTCCAATAGCCTACCACCTGGGAAGAACTACTTAGCATAGGTACCTTCAAAGTCATGCTCTGGGCCTCAGTTTCCCATTTTGTAAAACAGGCTGTATGTTTGACCTCACAGGGTTACTGTGAAGATCCTCTAGAAAACAAATATTAAAATTCTTTTGAAAACCTCAGCACAAGGGGTTGGGAACTATTTCTGCCAACAAACATGGTGCTAGAAGCATTGTCCCCATGAACCCCTAAGTTATGGTGCACAGAATTTCTGATGACCAGAATTTTGTACTTCCCTGCAGTATCCAGGAGAAATTAGCTAGGATGGAAGGGAGAAAAAAATTGTCTTTTAACCCTCTCTTTTAAACCTTTAGGAGGTCCCAGCAACTTGTGAATATTCCCCTTGTGGTCCATGGTCCTATTTTCCAACTTGAAATGAAATGACCAGTTTTTGAATGATTGGTGTATATTGATCCATGAGGAGTCTGGTTTTCCTGAAATGTTAAAAATTAAGATCAGTTTGGAGCATTAGCATTTCAAGTGACTTGCTCTCACTGATGACCCTGGAAATCTGGAAATGATTCTCTTGGAGGATATTGGTAGCTTCAGCCTATGTTGGGTGGAATCAATATAGTGGGGAAATCAGGGTAACTTTGAGGAGTTGTGATTTTCTAGATAAGATAAGGGGACGGGGACCAGGTTGCCCTATGGAGGAATCCCATGACCTCCCTCCTTTTCTCTTTTCCAGCTATTAGTAATTATCAGCAATCCTTCTTGTTTCTCTTTTTCTCTCTCCTCAGTATCTCTCTGTCTGTCTACGTGTCCCTCTCTCTTTTTTCCATCTCTCTCTCTCCTTTCCCTCTCTCTCTCCCCACCTTCCCTCTCTTTCTGTATCCAAGGCAGAGGCTCTGCCCACAGATGAGCTGGCATCTGTCACCTCCCTAACCACTGGAAATTTAGGTCAATCACCTTTGAATGTCTTTACCATCCAGTTTGCCAAGGGGCTTCTTGAATCTCTCTGGGCAACGGGTGGTATGGATTACTTCCAATGAGGATCCCACTTCCCCGAGCCATGTCTGGTCTGAGAATTTAGAGTCCTCCTACTTTTTATCACTATCCTACCCCTGTGAAGGGAGAGCAACTATGGTTTAATAGTGAAGGAATTGGGCTGATTTACTCTATAAAGAGCCTGGTTGCTAAGCATCTCTGTTAAGAGGCAAAGGGAAAGAAACAGAAAAGCCCAGCTGGTGTTCTGGGGTTCCACAATAGACACTGGGTTTGTTGGACCTCAAACAGCACTATATTTTTTAAAAACCCAATCTGCTGTTCAGTGAAGTTTTAAAACACGCTTTTATATTTTAGATAATAAAGCTAGAAATTATCTAACAATCTAAGTATTGCTTAATAAAACGGGGGCCTGATGAGCCAGCTACCTGCTTTGTCTTTGCCAAGTTTACATCGCCGAGCCTTATAGAGCCGTGGGCCCAGAGTCAGGACACCTGACTTCCAGGCCTAGTTCTGCCCCTTGTGACTAGCCTTCTCTGGGCTTCTGTCAACTCATTTCTAAAACATAAGTGGAGGTCTTGTTCAGGAGTGCAGGTCTATAATCTCCACCAGGGAGGCTGCAGCTGGAGGAGAGCCTGGGGATTCTCACTGCAGTGTTCGAAACTGATTGGATGTCTACACATCTAATCAGGCTTCAGTGCAGTGAGCCCAGAAGAGCAAGCTGCCTAAGGTGGCCAGAACAGTACATGTCAGAACCAGAGAAGATCAGAGCCCCATGTAGTGGGGTTGGGCTCATTGAGCCACTGCCTGGCTAAGAAAGGGAGAGCCAGTCTTTAAAAAAAAAAAAAGGAGGGAGAATAGTCTTTAAAGGTCCAAAGTCCTGCTTCTGACACCCCTGTGACCTTGGGCAAGTCATTAATCACCATGGTCCTTAGTACCCTCCACTTTAAAATAGGGGCATTAGACTAGAAAACTTTGGGGGTCCCATAGCTCTATGGGCTATAGATCACTAACATTCTGGGTACAAGGGTAGGGAACCTTTGACCTCGAGGCCACATGCATCCTTCTAGGTCCTCAGGTGCAGCCTTTCGATTGAGTCCAAGTTTTATGGAACACATTCTTTTAAGGGAATTTGTTCTGTGAAGTTTGAATTCAGCACTTGAGGACCTAAAGGGTCTCATGTAGCCTTAAGACAGCAGGTTCCCCACCCCTGGTTCTAGGAACTCCCAGGATCTCAGATCTGATGGAGTACTAAGGCTGGAATGGTCTTCCCACTCACCAGCTCTTGGGATGCCACCTCCTTCTTACATGAAGCCTTTCCTGGACACCCTGCCCCTACCCAGCTCTAGTGCTCCCCCAGTGGCTTTGTAGGTGTTTTGTATTTGGTTTTCTGTGTCCTCACCTCTAGATTATAAATTCCATGATGGAAGCATAAGAGAAGCTGGGCCATCTTTATCTTTGTAGGTCTACCATAGCAACTTGGCCATAAAATGGCATTTAATAAATGTTGGTGCAATGAACAAATAAGAGGCAGCTAAGAGATACAATGGGTGCAGTGTTGGGCCTGGAGTCAAAAAGCCCTGAGTTCAAATCCTGCCTCCGATTACTTACTAGCCAGGTGATCCTGGGCAAGCCATTTAACCTCAACATGCCTCAGTTTCGTCATTTGTAAAATGAGCATAATAATGATCCGTACTTCTCAGAACTGTTGTGAGGATCAGATAAGATTGCACCAGATTAACTCATTTTCCATGAGGTTAATGACCTCATTATTATTAATGACCTTTCCATGAGACATGGTTCCACTAGATTGATTTTAGCAAACATTTGATACAGTTGTCTTATTCTCATAGATAATATTAAAAAGCATGCATTAGGCAGTAGGTAAGCCCAGAGCTATCTGTGTGACCTTGGGCAAGTCACTTAACCTCTATTTGCCTATTAACCCCCACATGCTCCAGTATCTTTGCCAAGAAAACTCCGTGGACAAAGTCCATGGGGTCACATAGAGCTGGACATGACTAAACGACTGAATAGGATCAAGGAACAAAACTCAGGACAAGGAGAGTAGCCAGACTCAAAGGGGAGTCATCAGGGGCTCAATATCAGGTTGAAAGGGGGTCACTAGTAGAGTGACCCTTTGTAGTTAACATGTAGTTAGAGGACCCGGGAATAGGGAAGGAGGAGAAGGAAGACCTTCTGATACCTACTAGCACTATGACCTTGGGCAATTCACTTAACCATTCAGTGTTCTAGGTCAGGAACTAGATTAAATGTAATTGGGAAATATTTAACAAAATAAATTAAAACAGAATAGAACATTCTGCTATTGGTGTTCTACTCTTAGTGACCCTATTTGGGGTTTTCTGGACAGAGATACTGAAGTGGTTGGTCATTTCATTCTCCAGCTCATTTTAAATTTATTTATTTAACTTTTTACATTCATTTTCACAAAATTTTGGGTTCCAAATTTTCTCCCCTTTTCTCCCCTCCCCCCATCCCAATACCCCAAGCAATCTAATTTTCCCTATCTCCAATCTGTCCTCTCTTCTGTCATCCCCCCTTCCCTTGTCTCCATCTTCTCTTTTCTCCTGTAGGTCCAGATGACTTTCTATTCCTCATTAACTGTATGTCTTCTTTCCTAGTTGCAACAACAATACTAAACAGTTGTTCCTAAAACTTTGAGTTCCAAATTCTCCCCATCCCTCCCTCCCCACCCATTCCTTTTGGGATGGCAGGCAATTCAATATAGGCCCTATCTGTGTAGTTTTGCAAATGACCTCCCTGATAGTCGTGTTGTGTAAGACTAACTGGATTACCATCCCACCTAACCTGCCCCTCATTGTTTCTCTTCTGTCTTTTGATCCTGTCCCTCCCCAAGTGTTGACTTCAAATTACTCCCTCCTCCCTTTGCCCTCCCTTCCATCATCCCCCCCCTTGCAATATCTCCTTCTCCCCCACTTTCTTATACTGTAAGATAGGTTTTCATACCAAAATGAGTGTGCATTTCACTCCTTCGTTTAGTCAAATGTGATGAGGGTAAACTTCTTGTTTTTTTTTTTTTTCTCAGCTCTCCTCTTTTTCCCTCCACTAAGAAAGACTCCTACCTGCCTCTTAAATGACATATAGTTACCCCCTTCCATTTCCCCCTCTTTCCTCCCACTACATTTCTCTCTCACCATTTACCTTAATTTCTTTTAAGGTATGGTCCCATCCTATTCAGTTCAATCTGTGCTCTCTATCTTTGTATGTGTGTGCATGTGTGTATGTGTGTGCATGCGTGTACATGTGTATGTGTGGTCCCACCAACTACCCAGATACTGAAAAGTTTTAAGAGTTAGAAATATTGTCTTTCCCTGTATGAATGTAAACAGTTCACTTCTGGTAAGTCCCTTAAGACTTCTCTTTGCTGTTTCCTTTTTCATGCTTCTTCTCATTCTTGTGTTTGAAAGTCAAATTTTCTTTTCAGCTCTGGTCTTTTCATCAAGAATGCTTGAAAGTCCTCTGTTTCATTGAAAGACCATATTTTCCCCTGAAGTATTATACTCAGTTTAGCTGGGTAGGTGATTCTTGGTTTGAGTCCTAGTTCCTTTGCCTTCTGGAATATCCTATTCCACGCCCTTCGATCCCTTAATGTAGAAGCTGCTAGATCTTGGGTTATCCTGATTTTATTTCCACAGTACTGGAATTGTTTCTTTCTAGCTGCTTGCAAGATTTTTTCCTTGAGCTGGGAGTTCTCGAATTTGGCCACAATCTTCCTAGGAGTTTCTCTTTTTGGATCTCTTTCAGGTGGTGATCGATGGATTCTTTCAATACTTATTTTGCCCTCTGGTTCTAGAATATCAGGGCAGTTTTCCTTGATAATTTCATGCAAGATGATGTCTAGGCTCTTTTTTTGATCATGAGTTTCAGGTAGTCCCATAATTTTTAAATTTTCTCCCCTGGATCTTTTTCCAGGTCAGTTGTTTTTCCCATGAGATATTTCACATTCTCTTCCATTTTTTCGTTCTTTTGGTTTTGTTTGGTGATTTCTTGGTTTCTCATAAAGTCATTAGACTCCATCTGTTCCATTCTAATTTTGAGAGAACTATTAAATTCAGTGAGCTTTTGAGCCTCTTTTTCCATTTGGCTCATTCTGCTTTTGAAAGCATTCTTCTCCTCATTGGCTTTTTGAACCTCCTTTGCCAATTGAGTGAGCCTATTTTTCAAGGTGTTAATTTCCTCAGCATTTTTTTGGGTCTCCTTTACCAAGGTATTGACCCGTTTTTCATACTTTTCTTGCATTTCTGTCATTTCTCTTCCCAGTTTTTCCTCCACCTGTCTAACTTGCTTTTCAAAATCCTTTTTGAGCTCTTCCAGGGCCTGAGCCCACCCGCCACCCCCCTGGGGTGTCTGGGGTACTGAGGCCCCGCCCTCCACATCTTTCCCTGATGGCAAGGATACGTCCTCGTCATCAGATCCGAATGTCGGGATCATTTGCATTTGTTGGAAAAAACTCTCTATAGTCCTATTTTTCTTCCCTTTTCTAGGCATTTTCCCAGCCAGTTACTTGACTTCTGAGATTCCTTTCCACCCCCGCCTGGATCCGCCCAGCTAGTGCTTGGCCTCTGAGATTTAAATGGGCTTTCCTCCTGCTGGCTGTCAATCAGTGAGCTTTAGTTCAGGTGCTGGGGTGGGGGCAGGGCCGCCTCCCAGGCTCAGTTCCCTCAGGGGCTTTATGTAGAGACTTTCAGGAATGGAGCAGGTGGGGGTGGGGGGCCCACCTCCCAGGCTCAGTTCCCTCAGGGGCTTTATGCAGAAGCCTTCAGTAATAGAGCGGGGTGGGGGCAGGGCCATCTCCCAGGCTCAGCTCCCTCAGGTTTTATGCAGGAACCTTCCGTAATGAAGATCCTGTCTGCTGCTGGGGGATTCCTGAGTCCTGGGCCACTGCCGCCTCAGCCGCCGCCCACACCTCTGCCTCCGCCGCTTCCTGCCCCCATCTCTGCCACCGCTTCCTCCTGAGGGGGCCCGAGTCACGGAGATGCTCCGCTCCCCTCCTCCATCCCGGCCTTCTCTCTCACTGACCTGTAGCTTCTGTGGGCGGAGGGACTTTCCCGGCTGCCGGAGCTTCCGTCTCTGAAGTCTGCTCGGATCAGCTTCTCTGGGGCCACAGCCCGGGCAGTGCTGGGGGTGGGGTCCACTTTCCGGGGTGCGACGGACCCTGGGGACGGGTCTCCAGGCTCCCTGGAACGGAAATCTCTTCCACTCCGTTTCTGCACACCTTGTATTGACCCAGAAGTTATGGGGGTCTCTTTTTACATTAATTCTATGGGCTTTGGTTTTGGAGCTCATAAACGTGCATCCTTCTACTCCGCCATCTTGGCTCCGCCCCCGAACATATGTAATGTTAATATGTAATTTTCTTAAGTCAGTATGCAACTGAGTCCCTATTTACTGGTTAATGCTCCCCATTTCTATTTCAGTTTGGCCCTATTGCATCTGGGCAATGCTCTATGATTCTTAGTTACAGTGGAAGTGCTGTGGTAGAAGGTTTTTAGTTATCTGGGAATTCTCTATCAATGAAATCACAGATCCTATCCCTACTGCTACCATGTGACATAAACCTAGAGAGATAAAGATTTAGAACTGGAAGGGTCTTCAGAGATCATCTGATACAACCCCTTCATTTTATAGATTTGGAAACTGGCTCAGCAAGTTTAAATCACCTGCCTAACATTAAACAGCTAGGAGATGTGAGAGGTAGGATTCGAACACTTGCATTTCTATTTCACTATTCATTGCTCTGTGCTTTCTTTTATACATTATAAGATCCTTGAAGGATGGATCATTTCACTTTTGTCTCTGTATTTCCAGGATTTAGCACAGTGCCTGGTACATCCTTATTGTTTGGTTGTGCAGTTATGTCTGGGTGTTAGCACACCAACACATGGGGTTTTCCTGACAAAGGTACTGGAGTGGTTAGCAATTTCCTTCTCTACTGGAGTGCCTAGTACATGACATAGTAGGTGTTCTATAAATGTTGATTGGTTGGTCCCAAGAATAGGTTCAGAAGCAGTGGGCTGATGGTATAGAAAAGTGGGTTTATACTCTAAGTAAAAAAAAAAAAAATTTCTGAGAATTACTTGCATCCCAAAGCAAAATGGAGAACTATAGCTAGATAGTGAGTTACCCCTCCCAGGAGATCTTTCAGCAAAGGCTAAGTGATCACTTGTTTAGTATGTTATAGAGAGGATTCTTGCTCAGGTATGGGTTTGGTGAGATGGCCTCAGAGTTTCCTTCCAATTAAGTCTGCAATCATAGCATTATACAATTATAGGATCTTAGATTTGGAATTAGACCTTTGTCTAATTCGGACCTTTGTTTTTGTCCAATTTTGTTGTTCAGTTGTTTTCAGTTGTGTCCTACTCTTCATGAGCCCAGTTGGGGTTT